>CM040923.1:21336053-21841053 GCA_023029165.1 Gobiocypris rarus | reverse complement strand
AGGTAAGTTTTTCGATCTTAAGAAGACCAGCATAGGATTTCCCACAGACATTTTGTGTTGATTAAGCAACAATCCCATCGCCCTCTGAAATTGTAAGTGAAATCATTTGACAGGTGGAATCAGGAGAGTCTTTCCCCGGGGTTTGAGTGGTGGTGCCTTCTCGCCACGGTCGAAGACAGTTAACAAGACAAGACATGTCTTCATTATTTATAGGATATAAAGTTTTCTTCTGGCCATGGGCTTTTGTCATGCACAGCCCTGCAGGAAACCTTACTCAAATCATCAAACATCTATGAATTCTGCGAATGAACCACGAAGGTAGGTGTCAAAGGTATCATGTTTGTCAGCAGAGTACATCCAATCGAGTGAGATACAAATCAATGCTGGTAGAGTATGCGTCTCTAACCTATTAACAACTGCACCATACTTAAGCATTACTAATCAGAGAGAGTTACCGAGGTAGTGTTCTGAATCCTGAATCATGAGTGTCTATTTAATTGGTTTATGTCAAAGTCAAGACACGTGAATCCATAAATGCATAGCTGACATTAAATAAAATGTATTTAGTAATTAAAGGGTTATTTCACCCAAAAATTCTGTCATTACCCTCATGTCGTTCCAATCTTCGGAACACAAATTACAATATTTCTGAGAAGCCCTCCCATAGACTGCAACATCATTGCAACGTTCAAGGCCCAGAAAGGTAGTAGAGACATCGTTAAAATAGTCCATGTGACTACAGTGACTACCGTCAGAACGGCGGCTAATTATTGGTCAGCTCTTGCGTCGGCATCACACGTATGCATAGTGGTGCTCAAATGAACAGCGTCGGACAATAATAAGCCGGCATTCTGACGTAGAATCTGGAAGTGCTGTTTACAATGTCAAGTAACATTGCAGTCTATGGGAGGGTCAGAAAGCTCTCTGATTTCTTTAAAAAGTCATCTTTTTTGTAAAAATAGGTGCCTTTAATTGTTCAACAGATCCCTATAGGTGGTATATAGTAACAGGTATATAGTTGTCCCTTTAAGGGTACTGCCCAGTTGTCACTTGGGCAGTACCTTTAAAGGGACAACTACTGTACTTAATTACCCCTAAAAAAATTAGAGTAGTACCTTGGGTGTACATAACTTCTCTAAGGCATTAATATGCATCTTTTAGGAGTAGAAAAGTAGAAAGTTGTCCCTTTAAGGATACTGTATATGGGTTTGGAAAGACATGAGGGTGAGTAAAAGATAACAGAATTTTCTTTTTTTGGTGAGCTTTAGGCTACCTTTAAACCCGTATTCTCATACATGTTTGGCATACTTCAGCAACGGCTTCTACAATGCATCTCTCTCTGTCTGTTGTGTTGTGTGTGTGATGTGTTCAGTCCTGTTTGGGTCAGTCTGTTTGCCCTGACTAAGTATGCAGGCATTGTCAAAGCTCACATTACCACTTCTCCAACAAGCAGAGTTTGTTTTGAATACCCCAAGGACACTTCACCGTGCTGCAGAGGCATGATGGACTGGAGAAACATAAACCTGAGAGTCGTAGTTCACGCCACAGCCAGTCTCTAAGAAAGGACAAAGAGGCAGCCGCGAGTCCGGCAACCAATTTTGTGACCTACACACTTCCAGAGATGTTTGAAAAGGAATAGTGCTTATAATGAATTGCAAAGACTTGCACATTCTCGAAGAAACAGACGCTTTAACCTCACCTCTCCTTGTCTGCGTCTTTCTCAGTGTCTCTGTCTGTCTTTCTCAGTCCAATCAGTGTCTCCCTACCTTCGTTCCTCTGTTGGGGATGCTGCATTTTTAATCAGGAGATTTAATGGTCTGCAAGTCGACACCCTGATCAATTAATCATGTCTGTTTGCGTGTCTCGTCCAGCCATGTCCCGTGTCCACAGCAGACACGAGCCGGGCGCTCACTGTCCTCTTCGACACCAGGACATCCTGGCATGCGTGTGAGCCCGGGGACAAGGCCATCTCTCATTAATGGAAAGGGAGGGGCAGTGTCGCTTCTGCCAAACCCACTTTTGCGAATGGAGCGTTTAAAATTAGCCCCCTGGTGCCCCGTATCAAGTTCCAACAATGTCTGGTCAACGGAAAATATTCCGGCTAGTCATTAGTGCCAATGAATTGACCAACATGATCGTAGCGGGCGGAAATGGACTGGTTATATGTCTTGACAGCTTAAACCGTGCACCATTGAGGTATATCATGGCCTGTTTAGCCTGAAATGTTCATATGATACCAGTTCTGTGGGTTCTCTAGCGCAATTAAGAGCTAACAATGTCAGACTGCAAATTGCATTATTTATAGACTGCTATATATCATGAAACTGAGCGTTTTTGTTTATTTATTGCATTATCTGTCCATCGTTCTACCCATACGTCCATCTATACATCCGTCCCCCCATCCATCTGTCTGCCTGTCTATCTATCCACCATTCTATCTCTATCTATCTGTCCATTGTTCTATCTGTCTATCTATTTGTCCATCTAGCCATCTATCTATCTATCTATCTATCTATCTATCTATCTATCTATCTATCTATCTATCTATCTATCTATCTATCTATCTATCTATCTATCTATCTATCTATCTATCTATCTATCTATCTCTGTCCACCGTTCTATCTATCTATTCGTCAGTTCATCCATCTGTCTGTCCATCGTTCTATCCATCCATCTGTCTGTCTGTCTATCTATCCATCATTCTATCTCTATCTATCCGTCTATCTATTCGTCCATCCATCCATCCATCCATCCATCCATCCATCCATCCATCCATCCATCCATCCATCCATCCATCTATCTATCTATCTATCTATCTATCTATCTATCTATCTATCTATCTATCTATCTATCTCTGTCCACCGTTCTATCTATCTATTTGTCAGTCCATCCGTCTGTCTGTCCATCGTTCTATCCATCCATCCATCCATCTGTCCATCTGTCTGTCTTTCTCTTCATCATTCTATCTATCTTTCTATCTATATCTATATCTTCATCATTCTATCTATCTTTCTATCTATATCTATCTGTTCATCATTCTATCTATCTATCTATCTATCTATCTATCTATCTATCTATCTATCTGGCCATCCATCCGTATGTCTGTCTACCTATATTTCCATCATCTATTGTCCGTCCGTCCGTCTATCCATCCATCTATCTATCTATCTATTCGTCCATCCATCCATCCATCTATCAGAATTTTTTTTCCGACATGTGATACTTACCATATAGTTTTCAGCCGGTACGTCCACTGTTTTAGCCAGTGCAGCATCGGTGTGGAGTCAGTCTGAGCCTTTAAATCGAGGGTCGTGAAAGTGGTAGGAGACAGAAGATGACTGATTTTGGGTGGGAGGGCAAATCTTTTGAGAAGTGTCTCTAGTGAGGCACCTTGCCGAAATTGGCTCCTTTTATCTTGGTAGATTATTCCGTCCCCTTTATATCATAACAAAGCTAAGTAAGATGAAATAGTATTACACTATCAGAAAATTTCTCAAGCTTTTCAAAGCGGGTCCGTGACTGTTTACAGTGGTACATTACTGCGAAAAGAGAGTGGTCAGAGCTGTCACTGAGTTATTAACGAAAACTAATTCTGCAAGTAGACATCTCAGCTCCCCTCGACGGCTCGGAGACGAGAATAACACAGCAATGCTTTTAAAAACCAAACGCACTGACAGTTGAGGGGACTTCCCACAAATATATGCCAGACTAGACCACACACACAAGTGAGGCTGAAATGTTAATGACTTCATTACAAAATGCTTGCCAGAACAATCCCTCTTTAAAGGCATTCCCAATACATAAACAGAATTCAGCAATTACAAACACTGACAGTCGCATTCGGCTAAAACTGATGCGCACCAACTAAATCTTATGTGCTGTGATTTGCTTTTCTGTTTACATGGGCATTAGTAAGGAATGGGAACAGGGTTCGTTTGGCAATATGCAACAGTACATGCTCTATACTCCCTGCGCAGAGTATACGCTTCATGCACGCCTGTGTGTATGCCACATGTTTGTGGTTCTCTCACGTATGCGTGGTCATTTGCCTAAGGCGAGACAAGAGAGTTCTTATATGTGTAGAATTCACTGCTACTTTTAGGTGTGTAGGTCAGCAGGATTCCCCCAGCCACATTACTGGAGCTTAGTGTTAACTGCTCTGCTGAAACATATAGGCAACACTGAGGCTTTATGATTGAGACATCAAGAAAGCATGCCCTCAACATTCACACATACCCCCGGATGTTGACACATTTCACATACTTCAAAATGCCTGATAAATGCTTGACACATTCCTGATAAATTATTCACAAAAATAGTAAGAGCCCATTTCCTCAGTTAATACTGCCAAGGTTAATATTCCAGATAGATGGATGGATGGATGGATGGATGGATGGATGGACGGACAGATCAGAAATATGGACGGATGGATGGATGGATGGATGGATGGATGGATGGATGGATGGATGGATGGATGGATGGATGGATGGATGGATGGATGGATGGATGGATGGATGGATGGATGGATGGATGGATGGATGGATGGACGGACAGATCAGAAATATGGACGGATGGATGGATGGATGGATGGATGGATGGATGGATGGATGGATGGATGGATGGATGGATGGATGGATGGATGGATGGATGGATGGATGGATGGATGGATGGATGGATGGATGGACGGACGGACAGATCAGAAATATGGATGGATAGATGGGTGGATAGACAGATCAGATAGATAGATAGATGGATGGATGGATGGATGGATGGATGGATGGATGGATGGATGGATGGATGGATGGATGGATGGATGGATGGGTGGATGGATGGATGGATGGATGGATGGATGGATGGATGGATGGATGGATGGATGGATGGATGGATGGATGGATGGATGGGTGGATGGATGGATGGATGATATATGATATGATATGATATGATATGATATGATATGATATGATAGGATGGATGGATGATAGGATGGATGGATGATAGATGGATAGATGGATAGATGGATAGATAGATAGATAGATAGATAGATAGATAGATAGATAGATAGATAGATAGATAGATAGATGGATGGATGGATGGATGGATGGATGGATGGATGGATGGATGGATGGATGGATGGATGGATGGATTTGACAATAAAATGATGGTTGGATCTTTGGATAGATGGACGCTACATAATGTGGCAAGTATTTGTGTGAGTTTGTTTGTGACTGTTGAGGTGTGCAGAAAGTTGCCTGGTTCTCACCTTCTGCGCTGCTTTGGAGGGGCCCTTGTTCTTGCTTCCTTTGGGGCGTCCCCTCGGTCGTTTGGGGACAGGCTCTCCTGTAGGTTCCTGAAGAGGAGAGGAGGTGAACTTAGGCCATGAGGACAGGAAACAAAGCCACGGGCTACTGCCGCTCCGCTTTCTATCAGCAAACCAAGTGCCATTTATTTGGAAGGAAGCACAAGTACACTATTCAAGCCAATTTTAAGGTTTCAATTGATAAAATCATAAATGTATTGCTCAAAATGACACCAAACACATTTGGACACTTTCTGGATAGCTTAGCAAAGTGCAGGTGCGACAGAAATTCATTCATTTGAAATGTGGCTTGAGTGTCCAAATCCTTTTCTGAGACCACTGGATACCCTGCTGCACTCTCCCCCCTCTCAAAGAAGACAGGGTTCCTTTCAAGCATACACACATTTACTGGTGGTCTCCCATTCACTTGGTGCTTTATGAGTCCAGACCAAACGGACAAAGTTTTGTGTGTCTATGTGGAGGCACACAGGAAAAACAACTAAAGCTAACTTTCATCCTGCACAGACAACAACACATTATTAAACAGACATTTTTACAATACAACTTTTTAGCCTTGTAAATATTTATGCGATAAACAGACTTTTTTATCTTATTTGCCTGCATATATTGACTATAAAGCGACACTGATTTAACAACAACAGCACGGTAACAATACACACAAGATTTTAGAATTTAATTAAAAATGTATTCATTTTCACAGACATGCAATACCATTACATGCCAAAAATAAATAAATCTGTATATTTGGTGACTGATTGACTTTATTTTTAACCCCATTTGCCAGCTCATCCTGATGACTACTTGCAATTAAAGGTATTTCAGAGAGTCACTGGTGAATTACTTCAGATAGTGAATCACATCCTCTAACCACAAACACTCAAAAGAATTTTGAAGGATGTGGTCATGACTAAACAGTTAGATGTTCAGTTGAGTGACATTATATTTTAAATACAGGCTAGTTGTTATAGTAACACTACTCACATCAACAGGTACATTTAAAACAGCCAATTTAAGTTTGGAAACATTGCATTTGATAACATTTCTTATTAATATTTCCTATTATGATTGTTATACAATTTTTTTTAAATTTATACTTTTTCAGGATTCTTTCAGCATTTATTACATTTATTTAATCAATTTATTAAAGCATTATTAAATATACATCGTTTGTAACATTATAAATGTCTTAACTGTCACTTTTGATCAATTTAATCCATCCATGATTAATAAAATATTAATTTCTCTCTTTTTTAATCTAACCACAAATGGTTCTACAAAATATTTTCAGCATTGATATAATAATAATAAATGTTTCTTGAGCAGCAAATCAGCATATTAGAATGATTTCTGAAGGATCATGTGACACTGAAGACTGGAGTAACGATGCTCAAAATTCAAATTTGCATCACAGGAATAAATTAAATGTTTTAATGTATTCAAAAAGAAAACAATTATTTTAAATTGTAATAATATTTCACAATATGACTGTTTTTTACTGTATTTCTGCAGCCTTGTGGAATTGCAGGAGAGACGTCTTTCAAAAACATTTAAATGTTTCCAAACTTTTGACAGGTTGTGCAAAATCTACAAGGACTTGGTCTAATGGTTTGCTGATAATTAGCAAAAAGCACATTTTTATTTAGACCAATGAAAGATTTTTAAAGCAAACTGGCTTTGAACTCATCACATCAACAGAGGACCCTGTAACGCAGGCTATACATTAACATTTAAAGCATTCAGCATTTAACGTGACTTTAGCATCAGGTATCAGAGATCATTCTGATCAGTAATTTGGAATGCTATCTGCTAGTCAGAAACTGCTTCCTGCACAAATGCAAACAAGTGCTATACTCATACAATAAACCTAACACACACACACACACACAAGCTATACATTCAGCCTGCAGGTATTCTTCATTAGAGAAATATAAACTTTAAATGCAAATCACAATCCAGCACTCAAACTTGACTTCTGTCTAAAAATTGAGTAGTTGACATCATGTTTCAAGCTGTGACAGCTGTGACCATCAGTGTGCCACGCTTTTATTTATAAACTAGTTTAAAGAGAAGTTTTAATTGAATTTTTGCACTTTTCACATATTCCATTTAAAATCAAGTAGTGAAAGGTAAAAGGATTGTTAACAGTAAAAATAATTTTTGGCCTTGTTATATGACAACTACCTAGATAAACACATAGGGACATGTGCGAATGTGCTAAATGTATGCAAGTATGCATTACTTTAAGCAATGTACAATACTGTACAGTACACAAACTAAGGTACAGTACAGCAAGATAAAGGAAATCTAATAAAAATATTAAGAACATGATACTGCAGAAAAAGAAAAAACTAGGTCTGGTCAGCCTGGCTATTAGAAAAGTGTCCAAATTCCCTTTAAAACCTGCAACCAGACCTGTCTGGGAGAGCAGCAAACTAGCGTAATCTAGTTTTAAAGCTGTTTTTGCAGCAGGGGTGCATGTAAATATGGGCCATAAAGTGCGCATGAAGAGTAATATGGTTACTCTAAGAAAGTTTATTGAGCGGTCTAGCGAGGTTTAAACACGTCCATTACCAATTTAGAATATTAAATGTGTTAGTGGTGGAAGATATCACACACTGACCTGTTGCGGCTTCCTGGGTCTACCCGGTCCCCTCTTCTTTGGCTCGGCCGGGGCGGGCTCGGGCTCGGGCTGCTCCTGCGATCCTGAAGCTTCGCCGGCAGCTTCCTCGCCGCGCGCGCTCATCGTGTGTGTCTGAGTTCCAAACAGAGTCTCGCGCACCTTCTGTTCCTGCAGCACGAGCTGTCCGCAAGTCAGTCAGTCAGTCAGTCAGTGTCTCGCGCTCAGCAGTGCGCGCTTATCAAAAACAATGCGTTTAAACCCGGTGCTCTCATGAAGGGTATGCAAAGTGTAAATTAAAAGTGCGGTATTGTGAGAAGCACGTGCTACCTCTTGGTTGAGAATTTGGCTCACACACACATACGCACGCACACACACAGGGAAAAAAAATCTCCTCTGTAGAATTAAGTGGGGGTGGCTTTAGTAATAAAATAAGCCCAGTGATCGATTGCAATTTGAGCGAGACATTCGCAGAGGTAAGTGTGACAGTACACTGTCAAATCCACGCTACTGCGGATTCAAGAATTTGCGGGGAAAGACTTTCTACGCGGATTGGCTTAAATAAAAAAACGGGGGCATTTTAAATGCATCCCTGCTGCCCACACGGAAATAAGTCCAGAGACTGTGGATGAGGATGAGGTATATACATTAAAAAAGGGGAGAGAGAGAGACGAAAATCACTTTTCCCGTGGGTGGATAACACGAGGAGGGAGGGGGCACGAGAGAGAGAGAGAGAGAGAGAGAGAGAGAGAGAGAGAGAGAGAGAGAGAGAGAGAGAGAGAGAGAGAGAGAGAGAGAGAGAGAGAGAGAGAGAGAGAGGGGAATTGGACAACAGCCAGAGAAAACATGAGAAATACTAAGAGGAGAGACCACATTGAGACAAACTCACGTGTCCAGCACCATTCATGTTACTGGCTACACTCCAGAAAGTTTAAAGACACAGTATAGTTCATACTGTTTGTTTGTTTATTGATAAATAAATAAAAAAAGTAAATGTAAATGTAATCGATAGGCCTTTTAGGTTTGGGATGTGCTGCGATTCCCGTCTTAAAGATCTGGTTTCTTAACTTTTAGCGGTTCTTTCAGCCTATTTTTGCCTATTGAATGCCCTCAACATTTTCAATTTCGAATTCTTAATTCTGCTTTTTAGAGGTTTATATATATATATATATATATATATATATATATATATATATATATATATATATATATATATATATATATATATATATAGGGCTATATAATGCACTTGTAGGCTAATAAATATATAATAATAATAAAAAAAACGAATAGGTTTATCTCTACGTTCTTATTTGAACAACCTATAAAATACAAGGGAACATCAAATTCAGTTCTTAATTTAGAGTCTGCCATGACAAAAATAACATGACTTGCGGTTCAATAAGTGAGAAAGATAACGGGGTCCCTGCTGGTTCAAAGCTGTTTGGATTCATTACAGAACGGCCACATAAGAGTTTTGAGCTCGGGAATCGGACAACACTGGTCAGTCGTGCTGTTACTGTATGTTTTTGCTCATTGCAAAAATAAAACAAAAACGGTTCATATGGTGGCACTGTATGCTTTTGATTCACAAAAAAAATAATCGCCTTATTGGAGCCATCGGGAGTCGGACACTTGACGCGCTGTAGTTTCCGCGTTTATTCGGTAAATGATATAGGCCTTGGCCTATATATAGCCTAAAAAGTAAGTTATGAAAACCGTTCACTCAAACTTTTGTTTGTGAAGTAGACTAAATCTATTATGTGGTCATTACAAAATAAATTAAAAAAAATAAATCTATTGGTAATAGGCTAGCATATGTAAATAATTTCTTTCACGCCAAATGCACAACGTCACGCCTCACGTGCTTGGTAGCAACTATGTAGGCTACTTTATGCAACTTTACACACTCATCAAAAGTGTGCGTTGTAAGAGAAAGGCAGTTGTTTTTTGTCCCCAAGGCCGCGATCACAAGCAGATCGACCTCCAACAGCCGCGTGTCTTTGAAGTCTTCCGCCCATCGACGTGGAGTGAGATCAATTACACAAGAACAACAGTGACAAAGAATAAACTGCTTTACGTGGAGGGCCTTTCCCACGATCTGACCGAGCCTGCTCGACAAACAGGGGGGAATGGCAAAGTCCTCCCAACCCTCTCCAACTGAATACAATTGTGTCAGAGATGGGCTTTATAACCAAGAGCTGGAGGAACTTGAACTCCAAGAGCTGCAAAAAAAAGATAACAAAGATGGGAGAAGGACAGAAAGAAAATTAAAACGTGCATCAAGAAATATATCAAATGCATGTTTCATAGGCCAATGACCTGACAAAATAAGGGCTATACATAGCCCTAAAATGTATTGTATGTAGGCCTATATTAAAATATGTAGTTGCTGCCTCAATTTTTTTAAGTACAATCAACTTGGATGTTTAAGTCATTTCAACTTACATTAAACTGACTAAAAAATGAGTTGAATATTGTAGGCTATAACCTATAAAAAAGCAATGTAAATACGTTGTCATAACTTATTGATCATAGATTTTTTTTTTTACAGCGTGTGTGATATGATCATTTTTTTAAATTTTAGTATTTTAAAGGGTTTAAAGTTTAAAAACATTTAAGAACTGAAAAAGGGAAAAACCATTAAATGCCTGAAATGTTCCTTAAAAATAAGCAGTGCAGCCATTTTGTTCAAATAAATATTAAAATAGTAATATTAGATATATTAACGATTGCCATTCAAAGTCAGCGTGGTCTAATCACGCAGGAAGCCATTTGGAGGTCATGTGACAAGAAAATCATAAAATTGAGAATGATATTACAGACCCTTATAGATCCAAGTATGTCAAGGTCATTATTATTTAATTAAATGAATAATTAAATTAATTAAATAAAAAAATATTATTTAAAATGAACACGTTTTAAGAACTTGTTAAATATGATTTAATTAAATGTATACTTTTTCATCATCTTTTGCGACATCCTTATTTGTCATTAACGCTTGTATAAATGCATGCACTACTGAGTGCGCATATGTAATATGTCCTGGTTCTACATTAATGGACTATAGGTTTATCATATACATACTGAAGATTCCTGCCGATTTTAACATTTTTGCAATACTTGCCACATGGTTTTGTGTTTTATGTAATATGTTAACATCTGGGTGCTTATTTTTACACTCATGCACTTTTGTATTATTCCTCACTGCATGCTCTTCGTCATCACACTGAAAACGAGCATGTTTGTAGAACTGGCTACAGAAAGAGAGCTTTTCTTGTGAAAGAGACTGGTTAATTTGTAGTTGGTATTCAGTTCATTCATAAAAAACAGCTCTCAGACCCCCAAAGAAGGTGGAGAAGAGGAATTTCAGACCACTCCCCCGCAGACAGAGCGGCGTCAGGACCGCCAGCGAATGAAACGAATACGATCAATAGCCCCAGCCACAAATTACTGCCCAAAGTACTACCAAGATCGATTACGGCCAACTTGAAACTTTTGTCAGAACATGGAGACATATGACTTTTGTGTATACATATTGTGCAAAATGCACTTCACTCTGTCCTTTGCAAGATTCAAGAATGGGAAAAAGGTTGCCATTGCCAAAGCATTTTTATATTAAAAATTAGCAATGCATTTATGTTTTGTTTGCATTAAAAATGTCTATTAATCAGTATGATGTCTAAGATGAATCATTTATTTTGAAGATGCAATGTGTTTTCCACCATTAAAAGTAATGATTGTGGTAGTAAATCACAAGAATGCAGGCCAAATCTGTAGAAATGTTAAGGAAACAAAGTGCTCACAGGGTGTAAAAAAAAGGAGCATGTGCATTTCAAAAGACATTCTTTGGGTTGGACACAGATTTCTCTCTCTCTCTCTCTCTCTCTCTCTCTCTCTCTCTCTCTCTCTCTCTCTCTCTCTCTCTCTCTCTCTCTCTCTCTCTCTCTCTCTCTCGGACAGAGGAGGGGAGCACTCTGGGCAAATTGTGGGAGAACTCGTCCACCGCGGCACACTAAAAAGATTTGAGACCAACCACAGCCCCTTTGCCACCCGATGTCAATTTTAACCATTTCATCCCCAGACAGCCTCAAAGCGGCCCCCACATATGCAATACATTTATGAAAGCCGGCAGCCAGGGGCCTGCAGTCCCACACATCAGACACAAACTGTTAAAGCATTTTCCTCTTCACTTCAGTCTCAAAGCTGCATAAGTAGCGGTAATGAAAAAATGAAACAGAAAATGTTCAATGCTAATGGGGCAGCTTATCAAATTCTGTGAAGAAGTCTCTGGCAATGAGATGAGCAAGTTTTACTGTTTGTTATGACAGACGTTTACTTCAATAGAGCTTTTCACATGGCACATGACAATCCATTTTCACAATATCTGTGTTGATTTGGAAGAAAACTGTATTTAAATATAATAAAATAAAGTCTTATTAATAGCTGAAAGCAGAATCAAGTAAACCAAAATAATGTATAAAGAAATGTGCATGAGATGGAGGAAGTAATACATATACACATATATGATTAAATACTTGTATTTAATCATACAAATTTAATCATATATGTGTGATTAAATACAGGGCCAAACTGCCCCTTTTTGGTCACTTAGAAATGGACTATCTAGGGTCAGTCACCCTATCAAAGGGTTAAAGGTGATGTGGGGCCATAAAGACAAATTATCAGCCTGAGCTGCCTCTCCCAACCCCTCCCTTCTGAAGTGACATAGATGTCTGGCCAGCTCCCAGGCCACCTTGGAGAGACAGGAGGCAATGTGTGCAAGCTCACACAAACTCCCACCTCACTGAACCTGAGTCCCCTGTGAACAGCAGGGTCCGCTGGTCTATTCATAGTCTCCAGGCTCTCGTATTCCTAATGTAGTCATATGGAAAAGGGAAGGGTGGCCCGTGTATATGGAAACGGACCTCTGTGAACTCACGCTCTAGTTTGGGAAGCAGGTACAATGTGGCGTCACAGGGTCAACAGAAGGTTCTGATCAGGAGGTGTCAGGAGGCTACAGTGAAGTACACTGTTTACCATGGGAATCACTTAAGATGGCGGCTTACTTTAGATGTCCTGGTTAGAACTGTTGTGATTATTTTGGTCATAAGTAGCATGCTTTTAACCATAAATATACAACCATAATTTATGGGATTGGTCACCCAGAAACAAATCTGTCGTCATTACTCACCCTCATGTCATACCAAACCTCACCTTTTTATCTGTGGAACACAAAAGAGAAATTGGTAACACTTTAGTTTAGGGTCCAATTCTCACTACTAACTATAGTTGCTTATTAGCATGCACGTTAGGATATTGGCTGTTTATTAGTACTTATAAAGTACATATTAATGCCTTATTCTGCACGACTCTACATCCATTAATCCTACCCCATACCTAAACTTAACAACTATACTAACTATTAACAAGCAGTAATTAGGAGTTTATTGAGGAAAAAGGCGTAGTTAATAGTTAGTTAATATTGAGAATTGCACCTTAATCTATAGTGGGACCAAGACATTTTTATGTCCTGGTTGCTCTTTAATTATGCACTTACAATGAATACAAAACAGAAACTTTCAAGCTTGAAAAAAATGAGTGAATAATGAACTAGGACTGTATGGCTCCAAAAAAAGTACATTTACTTTTTATTTTCAGTTTGGAGCTTGACAGTTTTCTTTCACTTTATTTTACAATACTACACTCTTAAAAATAAAGGTATGGCATCTATGGTTCATGAAGATCCATAGAATCTTTCCATTCCGCAAAAGATTCTTTACATTATTAAAATGTTCTTCACACTAAGAAAAATAATGTGTTTTTTTTAAGAACTGTTGACTGAAAGGTTCTTTGCAGAACCCAAAATGTTTTTCAATGGCATAGGTCCAAAAAACAACAACAAAAAAAAAACCTTTTTTTAAGAGTGTGGCCAAGACTCTCTTCAAAAGATTAAACAAGTAAATAATGATAGACCATGGGTAAACTATCCCTTTAACTAATGACTTGATAAATTACCAATTGGCAGCAGGTGGAATCAGCCATAACACACTCCCACTGTTCCCGGGACCCTGAGGGCCTGACCCGGACCACCTCCATTTACATGAGAAGTTGTGTTTGTGCACAAACACGACACAATAGACTGACCTGGGCCGCTCCAGCTGGTGAAGGAACCTCAGGTGAAGGTGATCTGCTATCAGTGCGACAAACATCCATTAGTCCATCTTCCCTACTGATGATAACTAATATCTGCTGAGGATGTGAACATTAACCAAAGAACATTCTGATTACTTTAACAATACCACAAACAAGAAAAGACCTTTTGAACCCATTCAAAGCAAATAAGATATATCGGCTATTCTTCAGTTACACCTTACCTTACCTTATTATGGTTACTGGTAATAATGATTGTCTTGAAATTAAGGGAAATGCATATATCAAATTTAACACCATGATAATTTACTTCAGTGCCATGAAGTATTTTGCTGTCTGATGGCCCAGAACAATTGCACTGTAGTTCTTGAGCCGGTGGGAAGGTCAAATGTGAATGTTGTACGCAAGACATTCTTCGGTAAAGCTGCCGTAGCGGAAGTGTGTGTTATTCTGGTGTGTTGATATGAGTCAGAGTAGGACTTATGTATGGATGTATCACTATAAACATCTTGAGTTATTTTGAATAATGAGGAATACACATGTATAGCCCATATATAACAATAAAATCTAAATAAAACATGTTTTTTAAAGTCCGTTCTCAGTATTTGAAAAGGCATATATTTGCACTATATATGACATTGCATATAAGTAATATCTACAGCACTTGCTGAATTTGAAATATAACGACTTTAACATTAAAGGGACTATGTGTAAGAATTTTCATGTAATTGCCTTAAAGACCTTCCCCGACTTAGGTTGCATATAAAAGCCTGATTTGATGTGAAGGACTTTTGCTGGGAAAATCAAAACGATTTGTTTATTCGTGCTCCTGTTCAATGGCACATAAAATGAATGCTTATACAATAATGCTATTCTGTGCTGCAATGTCAATTTGTTACACAAAGAAAAGGCTCTTTATAATCAAACTATCATCTCCCTGTCTACGTGATGCCGGAGAATTGCAGAGCTGGTGCAAACATATCCACATCGCTACGATCAGATGCTTTCTTACATGATATGCTGCTTTCTCACAGCTGTCATTTCTGTTGTGTTTAATTTGATATTGAGAGGAAAGTGCACAGCATACACTATACTGCCAAAAGTTTTGGGATGCCTGCCTTTAAATGCACATGAACTTTAATGACATCCCATTCTTAATCCGTAGGGTTTAATATGGAGTTGGCACACTGGGAAGGCTTCCCACAAGGTTTAGAAGTGTGTTTATGAGATTTTTTGAACATTCTTCTAGAAGCGCATTTGTGAGGCACTGATGTTGGCCGAGAAGGCCTGGCTCGCAGTCTCCGCTCTAATTCATCCCAAAGGTTCTGTTGGGTTGAGGTCAGGACTCTGCGCAGGCCAGTCAAGTTCCTCCACATCAAACTCACTCATCCATGTCTTTATGGACCTTGCTTTGTGCACTGGTGCACAGTCATGTTGGAACAGGAAGGGGCATCCCCAAACTGTTCCCACAAAGTTGGGAGCATGAAATTGTCCGAAATGTCTTGGTATGCTGAAGAGTTCCTTTCACTGGAACTAAGGGGCCAAGTCCAACCCCTGTAAAACAACCCCACACCATAATCCCCCTCCACGAAACACTTGGCACAATGCAAGTACCGTTCTCCCAGCAAATGCCAAACCAAGACTTGTCCATCAAATTGCCAGACAGAGAAGCGTGATTGGTCACTCCAGAGAACACGTATCCACTGCTCTAGAGTCCAGTGGTGGCATGCTTTACACCACTGCATCCGACGCTTTGCATTGCACTTATTGACCGTTGAATATTTAGTATTGAGGAAATTTCACGATTTGACACAGGTGGCAACCTATAACGGTACCACTCTTGAATTCACTGAGCTCCTGAGAGCGACCCATTTTTTCACAAATGTTTGTAGAAGCGTCTGCATAACTAGGGGCTTGATGTTATACACCTGTGGCCATGGAAGTGATTGGAACACCTGAATTCAATGATTTGGAGGGGTGTCCCAATACCTTTGGCCAAATAGTTAATATAGTTGCTTTTGGCAATAATTCATCTAAATGCCGCTCTCAACAGTGTGGACAGCGTAGGGATGTGCACTAAAAGTATACCACTGCAAAGGTTTTACAAATTCTTTTTCTTCTAAGCAAAGAACAAAATAGAACTTCTTGTGGGTTTATCGGGGCCTTGAATCACATTCAGTCTTGTACGTGCTGCAGTTCACTAAACGGCCACCAGTGTCACTAATAACAAAGGTTTCCGAATTCTACATATAGCCACTTTAATCTTAACCTATAAAACAATAAATATAAATTATTATTTTAAAAATATATTATTAGTATTTTCATGAACTCTCAAAATTTCATTTTTGTATGCATACGCTAAGCTCAGCAAACTTGTTCTTTGTGTTTAAGAACTTCCAGTGCCGGAAAATCTCAGCATGTCCACTTCCTGTGATGGAGGCATTCAGGAAACCAAGAGCAGAAAAACCCACTGACCTATGACCTCTCTGCTGCCGGCCAGACTTTTACGTCCACACCTTGTTAAGGTCAAAGTGTAACTAACACAAAGGATGTTCCTCCCAAGCTGAGGTGAACCGCAAAAACCTAGTTCACTGTTTTTTCCCCCCCTCCACCTTCCTTGCTTTCTCACGACTAGATTAACTAGCTGACTAGTTTAAGAATGAACAGTCCCAAGCTCCTCACTAGCGACTATCCCGTGAAGTCAAAAGCAGCAGAAAAGGAACTATTTCAAGCTTTTTAGAGCCCTCAAAAACATAATCAGTCACCACCATGCTCCATTCAAGCAATAGGAATACCAAGTTGTGGTTTTTCAAGGTATCATAGACCTGGTTGCCATCTGAAGGTACCAAATGAGCAGTCTGCACCCCTCAATGCCAGCTTTAAATGTGTCTGCTGCAGACGACAGCTGGCAGGCCAAAGGCTCCATCTGCCGGCACAGACGAGGGAAGATGACAACTAACACTCCCCATTCACTCATTCACTAAAGTCCAGAGGATGCCAAATGAGCACATTCCACTGAAAGCCTCCAGCCCTGCTAAATCTATCCCGACGCTTTATCTCTCAGTGCACCTCACTGCCAAGAGAGACATACAGCAGTCACTGCTTTGTATCTGAGACATGTTCAGATTTACAGCACACTTTATTACATTTAGATGTTTTTCTCATGAAAATGGGAAACGTTCAACATTTGGGTTCAAAAGTCTGAGACCACTTTTTCATTTTTCTTAACAAATGATCAGCACAAGCCGTTTTTGAGTAAATGTTAAGCTTTAAATATATAATAAGTAAAAACAATAATATTGTGAATACATTTTATATTATTACATTTTATTTTTATTACTATTTAATAAATACTTTTGTCATATAATGTGTATATATTTATAGCAGTTATTATTATTATTATTATGGCCAACAGATCATAATAACATAAGTATATAAATAATTCACTCTTTTAAGTATTACACTATATTTCTACAATGTAGAATTGCATGGAGCTTTTTTGGAAATGAGAAGTCTAAATTGGTGCTGCTGATGGAATATATATATATATATATATATATATATATATATATATATATATATATATATATATATATATATATATATATATATATATATATATATATATATATATTCCATCAGCACCAATTTAGACTTTATTAAATATATATATAAACCTTGGTGGGAAAGTCTGAACGTGAACTATTGGAAAACTGATGTAGTTGAGAGTGACTGTTATCGATGGTTGTAAATCAGTGAGTACATTTCTGTGTGCAACTGTTTATTTTACTTCCACGCAGTTGTTGTAAAAGAAATTCCTTTTCTCCACACACTCTTCCGTCATATGGCGACAGCAATCCCAACTATGTTCTATAGGGGGTTTTGCCAAGTGGAGACACATGTAACATTTATGAATAGACCAAGTTTTGGTCAATACAGAATCTATGTTCTACTATTGGCTGAACGCAGTCTAACAGGGTGCAGCAAACCGCAGCTTTGTGAGTTTTTCCTCGAAGGCAAATGTTTTTCCAACAGAGGAAATATTTTCAGAAGCATGATGTCCCTTTCACACACACACACACACACACACACACACACACACACACACACACACGCACACACACACACACCAATGTACAAATCCAAACATGCACGCACAGCACACATTCATACTCAGTCTCAGTGTAGCCCTGATGAATTCTGCTCTGTTCTTCAATTAACTCGTTTTCATTAACAAATTTATGGAACATTGGCCTCCCAGACAGGAAGTCTTCAAAAGAGAGCGAATGGCCCATTGCACATTCCTGATCCCCCCACCCAGCTCAAGTGCGGCTGCAACTGTGAACCTCACTACCATCACACTGAACAGAATGTGCCTGGTTGCTGAAAACTATTTCAAACAAGCTTTTGTGTAATTGTTATACATGCAGATTTATGATCTACATTAACTGAGAACCTGGAACTCATTTGTCACACCGCAAACCAATTATTTAAATGAGTACTCAGGTTCAATACCTGTTAAGCTGAACTGATAGCCCTTCTGGTATAAATGTCGATTATTATTAAAAAAAATCATTTTGACTTGTCCTTCATATTCGAGGTTGGGCAGTGAAGGGGAATTTTTTGAGGATTTAAAAGCAAAAATATGAAGCTTATCATTTTATAAATGTAGTTACACTCTTAAAAAATAAGCGTTCTTTATTGGCATTGATGGTTCCACGAAGAAACTTTAACATAGTGCATTTACATTCCACATACGGTTCTTTATAGTGGAAAAAAGAGAGGGAAAACACAATAAGAAAATGGTTCTTATAAGGTTCTTTGGGGAACCAAAAATGGTAATTGTATTACATTTTTACGAATGTAATTTACAAAAACAAACAAATACATAAAAGAAAACAATTTTTGTGGTGAAAATTATGCCACAAATGGTGTTAACTGAGCTTGTACTAAAATATGTTTCCGTAATTTATTTGTATAACTTGTGTAACCTTTGAATCTTCATTGATTCATTCAGACCTGGGTGTCCTCCTTGAGCTCCTTGAAGACAAGGGTTCTGTTGGTCATCGACCTGAGTTATTGATCAGTTTCTTGTTAAGTAAATGAATATTTCGACATTTGAGATAAGGACACAAATTTCAGCTAATGCTAAAAAAACGCTCCATTGTCACCTGTAGTTTGGTTGGACGCCTGGAGGAAAGGTCAGTCCCCGTGACCTTTGTTTGGTTTCGGGGCCGGGTGAGTGGGGTGATTGGTGAGTCCTGTTCCAATAGGAATGTTTGGAATGTGAAACTATATAAATTAAGTGAGGGAGGGGCCAGCAAAGGTCAATACTGTCAATACCTGAACAATCCATAGAAAGTTTCTCGGTCATTTGCACTCATTTTGCATTGAGGCCAATTTAGAGAAAGTCCTTGCTATTTTTGCTTATTAATAGAAGGGTAATACAAAAATTATAATAAAAAAAAAGACTTAAAATATGTCCATCATTTACCTTGTGTTACCTTTTGTAAAAACAAAACAACTTTGTTTTAAGGCCTAAAATACATATATGAGTATATTACAATTCTAAAATAACTCAGGTGTAAAGTCTCACATATAAGCAACCTGCACATTCCTGTAAGAAAGAATAAAAAAATAATGAATGAGATCTCTTTAATATCATATCTTTAATATCATTTATTTTTAATATTAACATTGTTTCTCAAAGAAAGAAATTAGAATAAAATAAGAGTAAAAATAACATGTTGCCAGTTTCAAAAACAATGGGCCCTATTTGAACAATCTAAAGGCATGGTCTGAAGCGCATGGCGCAGGTGCACTTAGGGCGTGTCCGAATCAACTTTTGCTAGTTTAACGACAGAAAAAATGGTCGGCGCGCCAAGAGCATGGTCCAAAAAGTTTGTACCTAGTCTCTTAGTGAGTCATGGGTGTGTTTTAGGCATAATGTGCAATAAATCAATCAGTACGGTGGCCGAGAGAACTCAATGAAATAGAAAAAACACCAGCAAATAAAGAAAACACCTTCATCAGTTTGATAACACATGCCCTGCAAAAGTTCACAACACGTGCAAATGGTTCAAATGAAGTATAAGTTGTATCTCGCCCGAATATTATCCTGTCCAAACAAACCATACATCAATGGAAAGCCCAATTGACCCTTATGACTGGTTTTGTGGACCAGGGTCACATTTGTGGCCTTGTTGTGAACAAACATTTAATTAAACTTGACAATCATCATCATGCTGCTGATGGGTATTTGGAACGTCTCTGTGAAAGTGCGGCACATGGTGTAAAAGCAGGCATTTCTTTAAACTTTTCCCCATCTTGGCTGCTCAATTTTAGAGTATAGCGGGAGGTTGCTGCATGGCTCGGGTTTACTTTGGACCAATGATAGATGATAGCAGATGATCATGTTAACGAAAAAATATATTTCCTCCAGGTAATGAAAAACTCCATGTTGCTTTATTTATAGTTTTCTTTTTCTTTTTTTTCACACACCTTTATCTTCTCCTGGCAAGATACGCTGCTCTTGCTGCAGGGTCAAAGTTAACACGCTGCCTATGGAGTTTTTCTTTGCTTGGCAGTGGCATCTGGTAAAATAGATGTAAATAGTTATGAATAAATAAATACTAAATTACTAATAAATGCATAATTACTGAAATGAAATTAATGCTCTAAAAACTATTTATATTTTTTCTCATAGTGTACAAAGATTAAAAATAAACCATCTGAAATATTTGTAAAAATGTTCCCAAATTGGATAAAAATCTATTCCAAATTATACTAAAATTAAGTACTTTATGTATATAAACAATCAATTGAATATAAAACCACAAAAACTGCCAATCTAGGACATATATCTATCATGGCAAACACTCTGCAATGGTCGCACCATGATATTTAGTCGCACCACATGAACGCGACGCGTTTTTGTATTTGCATGTTGTGAACTTTTGCAGCGCATGTGTCATCAAACAGTTTTTTCTATTTGCATGTTTTCTTCATTTACAGTGCGATGAGCTCTCTCTCGGCCACCATACAAAACGCATAAAAAGAATTCAGTTTTAGTTGAAAACTGGTGTTGTGTAAACAGGCCCTATAAGATTGCATAATTGCTTATTAGTAATAACAATATTGAGAAACATTTGCAACAAAGTCGAATGAAACAAAATTGAGAAGGCTCCTGAGCTATGCAAGAACGACCTGTGAGTAATAATAATAATGATAAAAATTATTGCACTGGGGAATTTTCAACTGGCTCACTTGAATGTCAATATCAATAGAACCTCTGCCAATAAAATGTGATATTTTGAAACTCATTCCAAACTAATATAATCTAAAAAAAAATTATAGAATTTTACACACAATTTGATTCGTGATTGTTCTGGTTTATGTTTACATATTGATCCTGTAGAAAAGGTTTGGGGCTTTGGTGATTGGACCAAATGCTAACAGCTGCCTAATCTCACTAATCAAATAGGCAACCTGAAGAATTTGCCAAAACCCCATTCGCCATTAGCCTAAGCAAACAGGGGAAGTAAAACAACACTGGACCGCTATTAAACACCTGCCAAGGCCAACAGGAGAACAGCAGATTAAACCAAAGTTAGTTTAACTCATTTGCTTGAGCGGTGGGAGGTGACAACAAGGTTTAGTCTTTTGCAATTGGATTTCTAATTTGAGCTCTCTGTTGTACCTCAACGAGAACAAACATTAACACTTGGTAGTTTGTCAATTGTATTTGGTGACATTTTCACTTCCACCAGAAACAATTATACAAATGTACATATGTTAATATGCACAATATGTATCTATGTATTTGGACTTTCTGATTTGGATTGTGTAACTAAATGACGTCTCGGTGTGTCTGTCTTGGCGACCTCTGGCAGCAGCGGAGCGCGTGAGCACTGCTCGCAGGGACCCTGAAAGAATGCACTTTCTGTGGGCCCGCTCCAAGATTTGTTTTGAAAAGAAGCCAGGGGAAAGTCTGGAAGGCTAAGTGGAAGCAACTGAGCAGCGGTGACATCCTAAAGATCTGGCGTTCGCTCAATGCTCCCCGCCGTCCAGGGAGCCAGAGGCAAGTTTACTTGCTTTAGAGAGGAAGGAAAAAAAAGAGAGTGAGTAAAAAGCCTGATTGAAGAAAAATAGTTTCTGTGAGCTGATAAGTGTTTACTTGGTGCGCCTTAGCAACCGCATGTCATGTGGTATGCGTGTCAGGACCTTTGTTCAATTTTACACAGCTTTCCGTTTTTGCTTTTGATAATATCCTTTCAATTTAGATAAAATACGCCATGTCATATTCATTAATGTTGTTTTATTATGATGTTTATGCATTTTTTAAATATTTGGTTAATTTAAACAAGCATCATTTTTCGCTGGCATTGGCGCTGAAAAAAACTCAGCAAAACAGGTTAACAAAGCTAACAAAAATTGTTTTGTTTGGAATTTTATGGATATAAAATGATCTCAACTTTGCAGCTTAAAGGGATAGTTCACCCTAAAATGTAAATTTTTACCATAATTTATTCACCCTAATGTTGTTCCAATGAGTTTCAAAAGACATTTTGAAGGTAACAAAGCCATTAGCCACCATAATATTTTTTTCCAACTATAATAGTCAAGGTATCGATCAACTATCTGGTCACCAACATTCTTCAAAATATCAGTTTTTGCATTCGGCAGAAGAAAGAAATTCATACAGGTTTGGAACAATTTGAGGGTGAGTATGTGATGACAAAACTTTCATTTCTGGGTGAACTATTAGTGCACAGAAATCAATACGTCTCGTCTTTCTACTTGACTGTTATTCTTCGTAAAAAAAAGACCTCACGGAACTAGTCTGATTCTTTCTATGGCAAAAGGTGAATGAAGTTCTTTGGTTGGAGGCATGGATTCACATTTTTAATTCAGGGTTTAACTCAAAGAGCAGTTGTTCTGAGCAGCTCAATTCTCCAGAAGATTTTCCACATTTCTGGGCTGCAGAGCGGAGGGAAATTCCCATGGCTTCCTCCACAGTTTGGCTAAGTTGTTCCAGAGCAGGACCATTTTATTCTCAGGTATGCAAATCATGAGTGCTTTGTAACCATTCTATATTTAACTCTGGGCTCACAGATACCGCTTTTCCTCCCATGGGCTTTGGGAGAGAAGGGGCCAGCTAAGAACCTTAATCTTGTCTTTTCCTCCAGATGCAAGTTCTGCACAGGCTAAAACTACAAAGACACAAATGCCCTCTGTCAGTTTTATGGTGTCAGCTCTTGAATACGCTCTTATAAAAGCTAATTTTCGCTCAACAGTATGAACCGCAGAACTCGGCAAAGAAACCAGAGGCCACAATTTCACTCCACTTTCTCCAAGGCATAATTGATCCCAGAACCTTCGGATGCCATTCTGAACTTCCTTTCTCACAAACACACACCTCTACCTATTAATTAATCATGGCTAACATCCATATATACTCTGCTTAAAAAATAAACAACCTTTCGCCACATTTCATGGTGTCAATATGGCACGGCTCTGTTCTTTCGCATGTAAAATAAAGGCACCCACTAGTTGTTATCTCAAAGCTCTAAAAGGGAGACATCAGATCCATTATTAAACCTGCTTTCCCTCGCTCTCCCGTTTTCATGCATACGTTTTCACTTTACAACAGTGAGCCCAATCCCGCTTGTCCACAAAAGTTACGCTTCTGCATTCATCACCTATTAAAGCTCTCCCAAAGCATCCGCTCAGCCCTCAGGACAGCTGCGGGGTCACACACAGGACACATTCACTGGGTTCATCAGGATGTGTGCTCAAGATGCAAACTTACTCAGTCAAAACAACCTGGCAGATTCAAAACAAACATGGACAGAAATTACGTATGCCCGACTCGAGAGATGCGGACTCTTCATTCCCATACACCAGCTGCAGACGGACACACACGTCCCCAATAACAGCACATACTCCTAAACCAAACACAGGGGTCATGGAGAGCCTCATCCCCTTGACCAACTTCAAAACACAGAGCTGCTTTTTAATTCCCTGTCCTGGGAAAAGAATGTCTTACCGAGGCTGCAGATGAACTATTTGAAGAGCATAGATCACCGCCGGACACTTCCTGATAGTAATGCTAGGAATAACAAAGCAGCTAAATCCTAAGGTTTATTTATGTTTGGCATGCCGGAGAGGTGGTGTGGTGATCGACTGGTGGCATTCCAAAGCTGTGATGTCTCACTTGTAGACACCAAACTCCAGTTCAGAAAAAGTAGTGCAAGACGACAGTAGAGGGAAAGACATCCTGCACAACTGGGGTAACCTTAAAAGTACTGAAACAAGTGCCAGTTTGTATCTTGACCATGTATTGGTAGTGCTATTGGTACAACCTCGGGTAAAATATAGCCAAGTGCATTTGGAACCAATCAGGCGAAAGGCAAAAGCGAGGCCTGGTAGACGCTGAGTGTTGCCTTCAAGCTCCAAGACCCTGGCCATACTGCTTACCCTCGGCCCTTCATGTGGTTTCTGTCAAATTGCATCATTTGGAGCGAGGCCACAGGCAGACTCTGTCCCTCTGCCCCCACACTGCTCATTGAAAAAAAGCAAATACTTGGCAGAAGTTAACAGAGCTGAAATGAGATCATTGACTTTTCTCCAGGAAAGGAGTCACAACACATCCATCAGACGAATGCCTGATAGAGCTGGCAGAGCTACACTATTCCACAAATTCTTTTTTTACACTCACTATAGTGATTAGTCCTCCCTTTCTTCTTGGCTTCTGCAACTGACCAGATTATGACATGCAAAGCATACCGAATGCAGGGGAAAGGTGATTCTGACTTTAACAAGTCTGCTAGAGATTGGGATGAAGCAATTCTTTTAGGATAATCAGGACGGGGTTACAGGACTCCATGAGAAGTTGGAAAGGGCTTCCAAAGACTTATCCGATTTCACTCCCTGTCCTTGAGGTGTGTCTAACTATGGAAAAGGTACAAGAATATCAGAGTAAACATATGCATTGAATTGATGCTAGACCTAAAGAGATAGTTTGACCAAAAATGGAAATGACGTCATCATTTACTCACCCTCATATCGTTCCGCCCTCAAATTCTGAAGACTGTCCAGGTTGCAATTAATTGGGAAGAAAGATTTCTATGTTCAAAAAGCATATCGACTTCGAATATGGATGTTTATAATTAGGGCTGGGAATCACAATATGACAACCATCAATGGTATAAAATCCAAAGTGGGTCCCGACTTTAGACTTAAATGTGACTGGGGCATCTATTATTTTATTCACACTGTTGTCCGCCATCCTGTTAAAAACCTATTTTTCTTAGGCTAGTTAACTTATGTTCACGTTTCCCTGATTCATGTGTTGAGTGCCACCTCGAGGAGACATGAAGTAGCGATGCTGGGAGCAGGGAAGTCTATTTAGAGTACCTTATTTATATAAATATTTGGCGCCAGCGTATCAATTCTTGTATTGCACAACAGACGATATATTGCCTTATCGCTATATTATCCCACCCCTATTTATAATACATTTACGGTACTTTTGAAAGGTGAAAGCTTCAGTCCCCATAATTGCATGGAAAAGTGCCACATATAGGAGAGAGAACTTGGTCAATGTTGGATTTGTGTGGATATAGAGCTTCTTTACACAGACCGGGACATTGCACCTGCACTTGGAAAGCTAAACAGAAACCACTTCCAATGCTTTCCAAGCACCTAATTTCAGTTTTGTTTGCACAAATGTTCCATAATCTTTGATTATGAAAGTGACTATGCAAGTTAAAAAGCCTGAATGTATGATTGGTAAAGGGGTCCGATTTATCATCAACTTAAATTTAAATCCTCCACAGAATAAAGGAAGGAACTAAGGAGAAAACGAACACTAATAACTCATTAACCCTGTTAAATTCAAGGTTTCCTGCGCCTGCAACAAAGCTGCGGTCTTAAACAAGCAAGCATTTTCGGGTGAACACAGAGGCAGGTCTGTGCAAGGCCCCTGTAATCCCTCAAAGTCAGCACAGAGCTACAGTTAATGGCAGGCCACGAAGCAGGAAAGGAGGATGCTTGCACACATACATTCCCAGTATGGAGAGTATAGTGTTTGTTCCAGGATTCGAGGGAGGTGTTTATGTGTTGGATGACTTTGTGGATCATGGACTCTGTGTTTGGGTTTGTACGGCTGCTGCCAGGGGATCTTTTGTTTGGCTTAATGCTTTCATAGAGCAGACTAATGGGGCCAGTGGGACAAGATATAGTATGACTTACTCGGGTTGACACTTCGGTGGCAGGAAGTGAGGCGGACAGTCTAAATGTGAAAACAGACTTACGGATGAGGTTTACCTACATTCTGTGATTGAAGCGTTAATGTCTGGGCCAGAGACAAGACGCGACTCATTTCAACGGGATGTTTTGGAATTCCAGCTACAAAAGAAAGGCTTGAGCAGTCACGCTACCTACAGAGAGTGTCTCGCTTGTTCATTTTTGCTCTATAAATGACAAAATTGTTTGACTTCCGGGTAGGAGACGATAAGGGGTTGAAAGCTGGTTTGAAACACTCCAGCTGCCAGGCCCCCCAAAACCCTCCATCCTCTGTCGAAAGCCCCCCTACCAGCATCCCTCAGTCTAAACACACCTGACTTGTAAATATTCTTTATTGCATCGGTAACATAAACGCTCTCAGCGACAGGCCCGTTGGACGATTTTTCCCACACTCTAAGAGTAAGGCCAACCACTCTGTTCTCTAAACAACAGCACTCCAAAGAGGATGGCGAAGTTGACGTCACCTCTTCAGGCTTGGAGGACTTCCAGCATCTCACCATGCACACCACCGCCTTGTCATAAAGGGTGTCTGGAGTTCCTCCAATGTGGCGATCTGCTGCAACAAAGTTGTGGTTAAGATGAGCAAAAACTGTAAATTTGCTGTATATGCAAATGTAAAATAGCCAAAAAAAAATTTTTGTCAGAACAAAAATCATCTCTATTAATTCCTACATTAACATTTACTCACCCTCATGTGAGTAATCCACAGGAACAATTTAGTAGATTTTCTGAGCAGCTCTTTTCCATACAATCAAAGCATATAGTGTCAAGGACAAAACAAGCCACCATACACACAACTACCCAGCAAACATTTGGACGTTTAATTACCATTGAAAAGACGCCCTCCGACACGTCCCGTCATGGTTGAAAAATAGTTCCAAAGTGAAAGTTGAATGCATTTTTAGGAAATGTTTTGTGTTACATATTTTTAACCGATTTTTGCCGTCCTTCCAAGGACTAATGTTTGCTGGGTAGTGAGCTATATACACATCATATGATTGCTTTGACATAGAAATGTGTTCTTCAGAATATGTGTTCCTTACATATGTGAACAAAATTCACAACGACATATTACTCTTAATATCTCTTTAATCACACTGGTAAATATTAATTAAATTCTGTCAGATCAAAGTGAATCAATATCAACTCAGGACAAAAATAGGCACTGCAAGCAGGGAGACCAAAAAAAGCACCCTTAAAAGTCAGGCTACATTTGTGTTCAGACTAAACATTTGTCAACTGTTCCATTTTATTTCAAAGAATGCTCTGTTCTCCACTCAGTGCTTATTTTACTGCTCACAGGAGCACTCGCATAGCATTTTCCCTCAAACTTCTTGACCTCCCTGTATCACGTCACTTCAAAAACAACACAGCACTCTGAGAAAGTATACATATATAATTTGTTTCCAATCATTGGACATTCAATATACAATGGGATCCAGAAAGTCAGAGACCACTAGTGAAAATGCATTTTTCCATTACAAATCAGAATAACAATTCAAGTTAAAATCTGAATCAAAAAATCTAAATGAATATGAGAAAACCTTTGTATTTGGTTTGTCCTCCTTTTGCTTTAATGTCAGCAGCATTCAAGCTGCATGAACACCACAAGTTAGTTTACAACCTGATTATCATGAGCATCTTGAGCTTTAATGGAAGAAAATAAAAGTAAATAAAAAACAAAGAACTAAACATCCCAGGTTTCCGATGTGGTCTCAGACCTTTGTATCCAATGTATGTTTTTGGAAGCGATGAGAGCTCTTCCGATGACTCAACTGAAGTCGAGTTGAGGTGCAAATATAAGACCATTCTAATCTGTTATCTGGACACTGATATCATTGCATATTTTAATTTTAATGACCGATCATTCAGACGAATATTACTAAGCATGTATTTGTCTGATTGCACTGTGCACTTGATTTGTAATTTATAGTACAGGAGTGACTTTGGAGTAGCGTGACGTCTGTTTGGTCTATTTCAAGTCCTATTAAAGTTCTTCATTCTTACTAGAAGATGGAGATTGACCTGCTCCCCAGACGCTTCCACCTCCTTAGAGGCACTGCTTTTCGACTGGAAATTGAGGGAGGCAGAGTTTATGCAGTAGCGCTTCTTTGTTGGTCGAGGTCCATCATCAAAGAGGTGGCCCAGGTGAGCACCACACTACAGAGGGAAAATAAAATAAAATCAACATGACAAAAACAACAACCGCCCCCCCCAAAAAAAAAAAAATTCTGGGTTTGTACCTGACTGCAGGTTGTCTCCACTCTGTGAATCCCATAGGAAAAGTCGTCTGTTAATGTTATTGAGTCCTTGTTGATCACGTCGAAAAAGGACGGCCACCCTGCAAAAGTACAACATTGAGGGTTAAGTCAATCTTCATGTGATCCACAAGCCTATAAACCTTCCATTCTGGTGTGTGTTTCTATCTCGTGCTGTGCAAGTTTAGGGTTTTTTCCTCTTCCTGGCCTGCCTTGATGTTGAAGCTCATTTCCAGGTGAAATCCTCACATTTACCCATATTTTGCTACTTTTGCAACCTTAGGATAGGAATAGGGAAAGTTCAAAGTTCACTTGCGTCAGAACTAGACTCACGGACAGTTGTTACCGGAAGCTAGTGATTATATTTTATAAAGGTTTAAATATGGATATTTTTCATACAAAAACACTTCAGAAGGCCTTTATTAACCCTGTGGAGCCGTATGGGTTACTTTTATGATGGATGGATGGGCTTTTTGGGCTTCATAATTCAAGTTACCATTCACTCCCATTATAAAGCAGAGCCAAGATATTTTTTATATAACTCAGATTGTGTTTGACTGAAAGATGAATGTTATACAATCAGGATAGCATTTTTGGGAGAACTAATCCTTTAAATGTTGAAGTTAGCTGGTAGCCTGATATGAAAACATGGGATATGTCCAGCGGTGTTTACCCTCTCCTGACTCCTAAATCTGCCTTTGTTCATGGCCACTCCTCAAGCCCCAGTTGGCCCGCTTTGGACCAAGGTATTCGCCAGGCTAAAAACCCCTGGCCGTTGGCCCGGAGAAAGCCCAGTTGAGGCCCAATCAAGCCACGGAAGTGACAGTGAAAATGCTACTGGCCCTGGTACGCACTAGCATGCTCGCATCTGGCCCGACAGTGGAACTCGGCTATTTATTTTGTTCAGGTGTAAAGCAGTAACGAGTTTGTTATGATTATTTTGAGAAAAACAACGGAAAATTTAAGAAAAGCTTGGTCCTTCCACTGAATGACGGCAAATTATATGTTTTGCTGATACACAATTCACCACAATTCTTGGGTGTCTGGTGCATAGTTGGACGGCATTTTATAAGATCAGGAAGTGAACCAAACCTCACTGAAAATGGTCAGCGTTATCGGCAGAGTTATGGCTCTCTCACAATCCTGTTTCTTTCATCTGGAAAATTTCTACCCAGTAACAGGGGTGCAAATGGAAAGAATGGCTGCTCTGGCTCATGGGTGGTCCTGCTCATGGCTTTCTGGGAAGGTGGAACGTCTGGAGGAGAGGAACCCTGGGAGCTTACTACTACACAGCCTCTGTCGGCATATTTGTTTAGGTTTTTGACAAAAACCCCTACAAACTTTAAAGTACTACCTCCTGATTACTGGTAGAGGGAAAAACTTTAAGTTAAACACTGCAAAGCAAAATGAATGAGCAGTAAAAGACCGCTGGCACTGTGGAGTATACCATATCCAATTATTAGTCAAAACATCAGAGATGAAGTGTGCAATTTCTGCTAAATTATTAACTGTTAAATTATTGTTTTTAAGGTTTAAACACTCCAACCATCCAAACATAAATGCAAAGTATTTAAAGACTACTTAAATTACACTTCCAATCAAGTTTGGGGTCAGTAAGATTTAAAGAAATTAATATTTTTAACAAGCAAGGACACATTGAATTGATCAAAAGTACTTCTGTACTTTCCATTCATCCAAAAACAAAAAAATCCTGAAAAACAAAGCATCACGGTTTCCACAAATATATTAAGCAGCACAACTGTTTTCAACATTGATAATACATTTCGAACAATAGTGTACAACCCAAATGATCTGCACTGAATGGTAAATCATGAGTATTAAAATATAATAAAAACTTTAAAAAGGACCTAAATAAGACTTTTAACTCTCCGTCTTCACCTTTTTTTTAAGACCTTTAAGAAGTTAATTTAAGGAGCCACAAATACATGGAAAGAATTGTTCGAGGGCCACTGTGGGAGATTTGACTTCATTCATGCCCTTTATTCTAGATTGCGACCCCAATTATTACCAAGCACATCTTGTTAACTATCTGATTTAACCTTTCATAATGAAATCGGGTCAGGCCTGAGGAAGTAGGAGTCGGCTCACTGCTGTGATTATACGGGTGTTGAGAAACAGAAGTCAGTCAAACGTCCACCCGTTCATTGTATACGTTCCCTTCACAACCCCTCGAACACCCCTCAATCACCCTCTATACGGACCCCCCTCTCTTTCCTCCCTCTTAGGGAGGAGATGCTTGGCCACAACTACAAAGCCACGAAATTCCACTCAGACACAGGAAGCTCTAGAGGGAATATAGGAATCCTATGACTCAGACCAGGAGAATCCCGGCGGATCGTCGCAGAGCTGATCTAATGGAGCTTTATCGCCAGGGAGAGCAGCCCAGTGAATGGAGCAGTGTAGCGGTGCTCTAACAAAACAGGAAATTGAGTCTATATGAGTCCAGGCTGCAGCGCTGCCTGCGTGCAATGCAGGCTGCTTGGCTCCTATCTCCATGTCAAAGACAGAAAAGATTCAACTCGAGCAAAAATCCGATTTTTCAACACGGGGCCCAGATGTTTCTCATTTCGGCCTGTTTTCTGTAGAGAATTTGTGCATACACATATACTTTGTTCGGAGAGCGAATAAAAATAGCATGTGTAATGCTGCAGAAGTATGTGGTTTGGAGCTCAGATCTGTAAGGGATCAACAAACCGTTGCTGAGATATATAATGGTATTGTATACACTCAGCGCAAACTCAACATTCATTTAGTCGGAGCTGATAAGAGTCTTTTAAAGCTTAAAAACATTTAATACACATCTTAAACTCATAACAGAATGCTTAACAGAATTTTTATGCTATTGCAACAACAAAAGTCATTTAGCCAATGTTAGTAGAAGCAATTCCAGGAAGAACTATAATCTGCATCTAATGCTTATTTGCATAGCTGCATTAAAATCAAAAGTGATTATTATTTGCCAGGTAAAACAAAGAACAGCTGCATTTTTTAAAGTTGAACTTTAAGGGCCCTATCATACACCCTGTGCAATGCGACGTCAGGCGTAACGCAAGTGTTTTTTGGACGTTTCAGCCCGACACAGTTATCATTTTTATGTCCAGCGTTCAGTCACATTGTTGGCTGCTATTTTGAGGCAACTGAAATCGACTGTGCCGTTGACCAACAAAAACCTGGTCTAAAGTCAATAGCGCGGTATTTTCTGTGTTATTTAAAGGGCGTGTTAGTTATATGTGCCTTTGGTGGGTGCACAATACGGGCACACTCTGCTTATTACAGACAGGGTTGCGCAGCAGCACACAAACATTTTTAAATATTAAAAATAAAATTCCTCTCTGGAGAAGCATTCAGCCTTTCCAATCGTAAATTCCACCAAGTAAACAGCGAATCCACCATGGTGCAAGCGCAACTGGCTGATTGGTGTATTGTACGTTACACCCAAAACACACCCATGACTCATTAAGAAACTAGGAGCAACCCTTTTGGACCATGCACAGCCCGTTTTTTTCCGTCATTAAACTACCAAAAGTGGATTCTGACGTGCACCTGCACTTTGCGCTTCAGACCATGCACTCTGATTGTTAAAATGGGGCCATAACTGTCGAAAATACAACATTCATCATAAAAGATGCGATGCAAAAACAACTTTTTGTCATGTCTAGTCAAAAGCTGTCGTTGGCCAACATGTCACATTCTTATTATTATCTTAATTTGACTTTCTCAGCAAATATTATGTTTTAATTAATCATTTATCATCATTTGTCATATTTGTAATCCATTAACAGAATAAAAAAAAAAAAACGCTACTTTAAATGAATTCAATAGTTGTTCTATAATTCCGAAGGAAGATGGATTGAGAACTGGAGAATTCCAAAAGATTATGACAGTAGCTGAATGTTTAGAGACAATATCATTAATCTCATACGGAACAGATAGTTCATTCAAATATTTGAGATATTTTATAAGATCTTTAAGTTATGGTGTTGTTTCCTGTACGTGGTGTAACTCAAATATAAAGGACCATGTGATTTTTCATGCCGCACACTTAGAGCTTATGAGCCAGCTGACTGGATTCACATTCGTCCTTGAAATCAACCATCAAACTCTTCCGTCGGGAGACGAACAAGAGAAGAATGAGAAGCAATAAGCCGCATTTTTTTCTTTAATTTTGTTTTGTGAAACAATTAGGCTTAATCTTGTGATATGATGTCCATTACCAAAATATGTAGTTCTTCTGAGAAGGAAATCAAGGCACTTTTACAAAAGTATACTCGTGTGTCTTGTCTATTCTGATTATTTATTTTCATCTAATTATAGGTGAATGCAGAACCATACCTGATCCTGAGTCAAACTTCTTATCAGACCTGCAAGGACAATAAAGTGTCAAATAAGAAAATAGAAAAAAATATATATATTGCCTAGCAAATAGCCATTTTGATTTCTAAATGGCAAAACCAGATTAGATAAGGTGGGCATGTTAAAGACACTCACGTGAAAAGAGAAGCACCACAAACGACACAGTGGTAGTTTCCTTCTTCTTTATTATCAGCTAATTTTCCTGTGAAAGCACTAGGGATGACAAAACACAAACTGTGACTTCATACCTTTACATGATCTACAATAAATGCGAAATAACATTCCTCACACCTGCTTGTTTCAAAGTACATTTCAATTTCCCGTGCTCTGTTGGTTTATGCAAAAAAATCTGTAAATGGCACCAACTGACTGAGCATTTCTAATCTAGATAAGCTGAGGAGGATTTGTGGATGAACAGAGCAACAGGCCTCAAACTGCACCTTTCAGGATCCTTCCTTGCTTTCCTTTCACAGGCATTTTTCACATTCCTACTGCCAATGGGCCGAAAAATACTTTCCCCACGTGTTTTACCACTGAGGGATGAAGGGAAGTGTCCGTGTTTTCGCTTCTGCGCTACATCCTCCTTTTACTCAACATCTATCTCATGGCCTTGGGTTGTTCAGGAGAAAAAGTGCCATAAGTTTTTATCAGCCAAGCATAAAAAAAGAGGGAAATGTTTTTCAGTTTTTATACACCCCCTGTGGTGAAAATTAAAGTTTTTAATGTTGTTTATATATCTATGTGGTGTTTTGAATATGCTTTGTTTACCAAATTTACAGATCAGCGCCACTGCTGAGTATTTTCTCCTTAAACCTGCAGTAAACCAAAGACCTCCCCCGTTTCCTACCATCACAAACAAGTAACCGATCCCATAAAAGTACGGAATGGGGCTTTTCATATCATTGAGCACAAGAACACCTTTAAGAAGGGACAGGAAAACTCATGTACATATAGCAATATAGCGGATTAATTATCCATATGATGTGTATGATGAACTATATCTCCACTGACTTTCTATAATGTTCAAAGCATTTTTTAGGATGTTGATTTTTTTGAAGGCAGCTGTCGGACTGGATGGCAGGGATATGAAGACTAATTTGCATATGCATTGATCCACGCATACTAAATAAAGCAAGGGTGTAGAGTGACATTCAAGCTATTTTAAGGCTAATGAAAACATTATTTCCACCGGAAAAATGCTTAAATATGTCCTTTTGATAATCAAAGATGAGTTTTAGGGGATCAAATGATTGACTGCAGGAGGACTTTAAGTTGATGACAAACTAATCCGGTCTGAAAGTGTATTTCACCCACCTCTCTGTACCCTTCTCCTGAGTAACATGGTATTGCATGGGGGTCAATCGCTTCCTCAGCTCCTCCTCTGGGAACGTTTTGGGCCATGTCTTCTTACTTCGGCACGTTCCTACAGGAGAGACAAGTGAGGTGAGACAGACATAAGTGTTCGTAATCACCAAAATACAACGTCTAAGTAGTGCTAAACCACCAGTATTATTAAAAACAAAATAATTGTCACTCTAAGGTTCCTATGTGACTTTTTGGTTGCAAGTTATTTGGTTTGGCAGATAACAAAGGATGTCTACTTTAATTCCTGACTTGACTGACAATGTCAGTGACACACACACACACACAATCCAAACGCTCCGTCAGTGATGTGCTACAGCCAAAGTATTACACCGAGGCAAATTAGATTTTCCCTGCATAACATACGCAGTGAGTTATGAAATTTTAGATGAGTGCTCAAGTTGGCCGTTCGTGTAGACTTCAGTGATCTTGAAGTCTACACTTGGCTCCTAGCTTTACAACAATGCTGACCTCTAGAGGTCAACCTGAGGATTGAATAAATGGAACCAGAAGGACTTTTAAGCTCTAGTCATCAAATTCCGCTTCTAGAAGGCCACTGTCCTACAGAGTTTAGCTCCAAAACACCTGCCTGTAAGTTTCTAGTAACACTGAAGACGTTGATTAGCTGGTTCAGGTGTGTTAAATTACGTTTGAAGCTAAACTCTGCTGGACAGTGACCCCCAGAAACAGAGCTCTAATTGATCAAACAACGATACAACTTCCATTGAATATAAACTTTAAAACATCAGGCTGGAGAAAAAAAAATCTGAAATCTTGCAGCCCGAAATATCCATTCTGGCAACCGTAAGGTCCTCAGAAGAAGACAAGCGCTGTAGCCATGTTTTTAAAGGGGGCCAGATGTCCATCTGCACGCCATTTATTCACCGGGACACGCAGCAGTTTTAAATTACATACAATTCTACTGCAATTTCCCATTACAGAGTGCTTTCTCCCTCCTTTCCACCTTTTTTCCAGCTAATAACGATTTTTTCACTCGTGTTCCTGTGGGGTCTGTCTTGCTCCTGTATTGTTCGGCCAGTTTTACGGCTTGTGTTCTGGTGAGAGCAGGACTCCCTTCACTTAGACTATGTGGAGAATTCCTCTCGACAAGATTGAAACCATGTGAATGGAGGAAATAATGGGGTCTTTAAAGGTCCCTCTGGTGAATGGGCTCCATTGATGGGCCCTGCTCTGTCCAGCGAGTACAAAGTTACTTCTGACAAACATGGGGAAGAGGAGGAGAGCGCAAAGGGGAGGGGGAAATCGCCTCCTGCAGGACTCTCCTGTATTCCTCTCGACTCTGTGAGAGGGGTCTTCTGGATCCTATTAGTGAGACAGAGAGAGAGAGAGAATTCCTAGTTTTTTGTGTATGGAGGGCTCTGAACACTATTTATACTGTGAGAGAGAAGGAGGGGGAAATGGTAAAAAAAAAGTGTTTTATTTCTTGGTTTGTCTAGAAAAGCCTCTAAGGAGGCATTTAAAGAAATTCAGGAATTCGGTCTGTGTCACCCCCTGCAAATGATTTAGTTTTGGTGCACCGAGAGGTCACGCTACAAATCAGCACGTTGTTCCAACATCCCTCTGCTATAACCACAAGTGAAAGTTATTTCCTAATTGGAAGCAAGATTTGTTTTTAGCACAGGCCTTTTGCTTCAAACCAAACATATCACGTCTTCCCCCAGACATTCTTCACACTTTTTCGTAGCTATTCTCAACTCATCGCTTTCAAACTGTTTGATAGTGCTTGCAAGGCAGCGCTGTATTGATTCCTTAAACATTTTGCTTTGTTTTAAATGCTTAACTCAGGCCTGTTTCAGACAGCACGCATAAGCAGAATGTAGGCAAAGCAGTAGCAGGCACGAGTTGTACTCTCACGCTATCAATGTTTTTGCATAATAGTGCTGAAATGTGTCTCTACGCAGATAATTTACATGAGAGTTCATTTAAAATCCAAATTAACCTGAATAAACCCAAACGAACTAAATAAAATTAAACTGAATAATTAAATAAATTAATAATAATAAAATCTCATCAAAATATAATATATTTTGTATATAATGCCAGCCTAACCCTTTTTTAAAGCTTTTTAAAAGAAATTTTAAAATGATTTTTTAACCCTCTGGTGCACATTGCATGGTGGTCAAAATTTACCAAATAGCATTTCTTTCAATTCAATTAATGTATTATATTTTAGTTAGATGATGTCATTTTTAATTTAATTTTTTGCATTTTAGGGGAATTTAATGTACTAAATTATAACTATGCAGTAGTCACATTTTTGAGTGTAGGCCTGGAAATTCCAACTTAAACTCATAAATATTGAATGTTTTGTAGAACGGACTTAAAGCTACACTGTGTGATATTTTCTGTGGTGAAAAGGTATATGACCATCCAGTGAATATTAGTTTCTGTTCCTCTCAATTCCGATTTCGTTTTAACTCCTACGGTGGCTGATTTAGTCCAAGATTAATATGCCTTCCAGTTCGATCAATTGATGAGGTTACTTTAGAAAACTATTATAATTTGCAGTTATTTAATTTGTCAGTTAACATGTAGGTGATGACATCTATGTAAAATGAATAATAGTTTTACCTTTTCGTTATTTTTACCATTTCATTGCTAACATCAACGATCAGGTTCCCAGAAGAATGCAAGCTTAGTAAAGTAACTTTTATCGGTGCTATCGTTATTCTGTATATTGTACGACATCACTAGCGTAAGGCAAAGTTTACATTGTAGGCTATATCAGTCTCAAGCAATCCCCCTCTTCACATTCGTCACAGTGCCATCGAGTGTTAAAACGCAAAAGGCAAAGCTTGAATTTACGGGTATGTCCCTCTTTGGCTAATGTACTTTCAAGATGGAGGGGCAACATGGCGACCGGCATTCGAACCCCTCACCCGTATGTATTTTCAATGGCATATTATACACTTACGAGAATACTTTATTACTTGAAAGAAGTTATATACATTAATGAGCACATATTTTTGAAAGAACTAAGTGTTTTTTAGCTAAGAATAAACTAAAAAAGTTACACAGTGTAGCTTTAAAGAAGACACATGGCAGATTAAACAATGCTTGATTAAAAATACCATTTTCAATTTTTATATGAACTGTATTTTACAAAACATGTTTTACTCTGAAACTGTTAGAAAATGAAAGCCATACATCTAAACAAATTTGAGGTTGATTTCTCAAAAAACAAGCTTTCAGTAAGAATTTGTTTGGGCGCAGTACCAAACTTTTCCACTAGACTAGATTAAATTAATTCCCCCAATTATTTTGTGAGGAGTACAAGTGTGACTATTGTTTTCAGGACAATTTAACTTTTTTGAATCATGTCCATTATGTATTTTTGTTCACATAGCAAGTGGCAAAAGCTTTACCAAGTTGCGTGAAGTAATACAATTTTTTTTAAAAATGTATCAATTAAAAGTTACCAAAGAGCAGCAGAGGGTTAACTGACATTCAGAGAATATTCAGCATTCAAAATGTACCCGACAGTGATGACGTCGCCATAACCTTTGCATACTGAATCGCAACTGTTCTTCCTTCTGATAACTATTCAATCATATAACCGTGCGTTACTTATTATTCAGAGAAACCTGCAGTTCATCTACACAGACTAAAAAAAACTAAACCTGTCTAAAATTAGAACATTATTTTTTCTCTACCTTGCAAGCACTGTTATTTCTGACAGAGACTTGTCAAGTAACCAAAAATAATCTATTGATAAATCTGATAAAACCGATGAAAAGTTAAAATGCAACAATTAATATTTTTTACAAAATGCAATTAGATACAACTAATACCCTCAGAAGACCCTGTTTCTGTGTTTCAAATGTTAGTGTCATTTAGATTCCTAAAATGCAAATACAAACTCAATCATTAGTAGAAATTAAGTTATATGTTGAAGCATGCAGGCTTAAAAGAAGGTAAAACAGTGAGTTAGGCATTATTCCATGAGCAACTGAAGATCTAAACAGAGAAAAAGAGCAAAGCAAAAAGTGACATTTCTGGGCAAGGGGTCATCAAATGTAGAAAAACCAACCCAAGCATCAGGGGGAACCTGATATCTGGTATTTCGAAATGAAGTCTATCTATACACTTCCATGCATTTACACAGAGACTGTCAAAGCGAAGAAACCATTCGCCACGCATAAAGCTCACCATCGGGCTGCCTTTAGATAAATCCAGAAGTTGGTTTCTCCACAAGTGACCTTATCATCAACCAAACACGCACCCCTTGCCGAACGCTCTCACACGCGTGTGCGCACATATGAAAGCGTCAAGGAAGCGAAGCACACTGCACACACACACAGAGCATCCAGGTGACCTGAGGGGAGCCCGCAGGCCTTGAGTTTTACAGGTTGGCCTTGGCTGACCAGATGCAGTAGATTGAACCCGGACATGGCTGCTGCCGGTGCTGCTGGGAGAACAGAAACAGCGGCGAGACAGGAGCCGCCTGCTAAAACACCCTCCTACCACTCAGGCTAAAAAAATAATAAAGACAAACATAGGCGAGGAGGGAGAGGAAGGAGAAAAAAAACACAACATAGATGTCAGTTACACAGATGGACAATTAGAGCGGCCAATCATGGGACGCCTGACACTTCTCATGCAAGGAAAGACTGATTAACGTCACTGTGTCAAGAGAGAGGTGAACAGGAACGATAAAGATGTTTAATATTCACAATGAAAACCTTTTATCTTGTGACATATTCACTTATATAAATGACAGTTAAACATGGTATAATATTGAAATTAAAGCTTCAATTAAAACAGGGACATCTTGATTTTTAATTTCAATAAAGGCTTTTTAATATTATACCTCACAATGGCATAAATTTCAAGCAAAGGAGAAAGATTAATAGGGAAAAAACATGATTAATTGACCAGTTTGAGAAGGGATTAAAATGTCAGAGAACCTCATTAGTGGACGCAACATATATTTTATGTCAGTTCTAATGAGCTGGGTTATTGAGGAGAAACAGAACAAAGAGCAGAAGCATTTTGCATAGGAAACAGATATTACAGCTGCTGAGACCGAGCTTATCGGCGGTTTCTATGGCTGTAGCACGTCAGTTGTGTGTCAATAAAGAGAAAACTAAACCTCACAATTCAATTTACACCAATACACGTCTGCAACTTTCAACTGTACTACACAGAACAAGCATTTGCCATGAAACAATGCACGACTGTCTATTTCTCAGGTAATTAAATAGATGTAGACATATAGAGATTATAGAAGCTAACCACATGGGTCACAGTACCTAGCGCAGTGGGCGGAGTCAGTGTTAGGAGCGGCCCTGCGGATATACGGGAGCGCCTGCATTGGAGCAGGGCCATGGATGCGAACGGGGCCATGGATCGGAGAAGACGGGCAGCCATCCTGGCCTACAGCAAACTCGAGTGGGATGGAACTTTGAGGAAGAAAGCGGGAAGGCTTTTAAGACCTTCTCCAAACTTCTCGTAACTATAAAGATAAAGACCTATAGATCTAAAACTGTTAGAGGTCAAAGATTGTGTGAAATTACAGCTGAACTACAGAGCAATAACAGGAAAAGCCACAGAGTGCTGCTGAGCGAGAGGGTGAAGCTGCGGTTTATAAGGAATGAGGTCCATCTAGTGGTTGTGCAGGTGTGTGAGGAAAGGGGAGAGATCTTTTAATTTACTACAACGAACAGGGGAGAGAAGAGTATAAATGACAAATTATCACGGAAATATCACTTTATTAATAAATGGCTTTTTTTCTTCCATTTAGCAAAAACATATTTGGAAAAATATTCAGCTACACATTATGTAAAGGTGTCCGTGTACAGTGTAAATATACATTTAAATACTGAGTAATGAGAATTAACCACATGTAACCACCCTTACTATAGGGTTAGTTGCATGTAATTATGTATAATTTATATTTATTATGACGTCTACATATAACACGTGTAACAAGGACACTGCATAATAAAGTGTTACAAAACAAGCTTTGCTCAGAATTTTGAGCCAATTTCTCTCTACTACTTATACGGTACACACACACGAGCACACACGCACGCACACACAAACACAAACACACACACTAAACATAAGTAGTACCGAAAATTTTCCTCAAGATGTGACATTAGTTCTGATATATATTAAATAAATGCAACTTGGTTTGATATTAATTTATTTTAAATACATTGCTCCCCTGTAGACACTCAAGGATAGAATTTATTAATATATATTACTTGTACAAATACTTTTTGGGGCCTGGTATATATTCAATTTATAATTAAATATTTGTTTTTTACAATGCAGCAATTTGTTTAAAAAAGGGCATGATCAAAATAAGACAAACATGGTTATTCTTTATCTTAAGTCAGAATTGTAGTAGAAAATGAAAGCTACAGCATTGAGACACTTGTTGGTGCTCCAGTGACTCTTCACACAGGCCTGGTCTGTCTGGCAGGAGTGGTTTAACACATGAACAGACACAAGCAAGGCCAGATTTTAAAAATACCCAGCACTCTCTTCCAAAGAGGACTATAAATAGAACTCAATTGCAGATCTGCAGAATCACACTAGGTCTGTGACTGTCTACAGCTTGACGTTTTGCATTCCAGAATTGTTTTTGTTTTTTTACATGAACAATGATCCAGTGCTTGTGCATTTTATTCATGCAATTCTTTTAAGCAGTACTATTTAAAGAGCAACCCCAGTGTGTAATACACTTAAGGGAAGCCATATCTAATGTAATTCATTTGTGTAAAGCTGAACTGGAACTTCAGTGACAGTGTTATTTTGACAACATAAAATTATCAGGTAAAATAGGTGCATTTGAAGCCTCTATGCAGCAGAAATATCAAGTGCTCCAAGTATCAATGCAGTTTATATACAGCATGCTTGATACTTAGAGTCATAACTATATATGGTAGTAACGCGACAGATGAGATCTGAAATGCTTTAAAAGCAGGTCAGATTTGTTTGATGAATGCCTGCTATTTAACCAAACTGGTTTTGATGGTTGAATAGTCATTGTGAAACGATTAGCCCAAGTGAATGCTGGCGAATGAAACAGCATTACGAGCGTATGAATATCTCAAGCATGTGAAACTTTTGGCAACTGATCTATGCGTTGTGTTTGGCAACACCCAAACCGACTGAGGTAAAAAGCTTGCCGATACAGTGAATGATATTGAATAGGACATTTACAAACTCACTGCAGAGAAGCACCCCAAACATTATATACAATTTAATCTATAGACTATTATTACATTAAACTTCCATCGGATTGATAACTAATCATCCTGACAGGCTTTTGGAAATGCATTAAATAGATGCCAGTACTAGAATGAAATAAACATGACATGTATCTTTGAAAAGTCTGCACTTACAAATACCATATAGTCTACTTGAAATCGGAGTGTCATGGTAATACCACGGCGTTTACATCACTGTATCATGGTAGTGCCACTTTTTTAAAGAGGTTGTGGTTAATCGTTATATAAACAAAACGTTATGTAATAATGCCTCGCTACTATGACATCACGTGTGGGAGGATACATATATTGTATACATGTGTAACCGATATGCCTCTCACAGGAGACCCTGTGGCTATATTTACGCAATATTTTTCCATATTAAACTATAGGCATAAAAACTAATAAGCAGATGGAACGAATGAAAACGCTACACATGCGATATATTTCAACTGCGTCAATTTTGAAATGACAGTAAAGTATAACGGTGTTGTGTTACATGTTCAACGCGTAGTCATAGAAACCCTGTTGCCTGCATTAAAGCCACTTAAAAGTGCATAATACAAAATATATCAAATAACAAATAGTTCCACGTACCAGAGAGCAGAAATAGCGTTAAAACCGAGTAGGACAGCAGACTAGGGAGTGAAGGGGGGCCGCTGTGAGAGCAGCGCATTTGTCAAACAGCGACACGACCGTGTACTTCTTAGGTAATGACAAGTGCATTCTGGGAAATTCCTCTCGCTGGGCAGACGAGCTCCAAATATGAGCAATGCGTAATTTACGCGCATAGTTACTCAGCGCGAAGCCATGTGTGCGCGTTAGTAACTTGATTACGTCATTAGGCTATGCCAAAATGTTGTTACTATGATTATATGCATAATTCCGACTGCTGCTTCGGGATAAAGCTGCCAGTACCTTCAAGTCTGAGATCAGCCAACTACAATTAAACTAAGTAGGGAATTGTGAAGAGCTCAGTGGATTTAGACAACTTTATTAAGTGTATTAATTTATCAAAAGACTAAGATTTTCCCCCGGTTTCAAAGACGAGGCTTAAGCCTAGTCCCAGACTAAACTGCAAATGTTAGCTGTTTTAACTGAAAGCAACTCGCACTGATAAATAACGTCATATTGTTTTGTCTCAAGATGCACACCAGTAATGTTTTACAGGCATGTTTATGAATGTTACATAATTGTCCTAATTGAACTAATGCCTAATCTTGGTTTAAGATAAACCCTGTCTGTGATATAAATATCAAAATGTAGCATCAAATAAATTAATCAGTGTGGGAAGGGTAAGCCTATTTGTTTAGTGTCTTTATTAGTCAACATACTGTTCATTTTCTTGTAGCGAACATGGTCAAAGCCTCTATAATTAAGTTTTCGCGTGATAATACCATTGAACTTTAAGGAATATATGTAGGCTTCTATGGTTATTTTAGTGGAACTATTTATCTAGCTATTTTGCACTAGGTAATGTTGTCTATATATTAGATCTGCACTAAATGAACAGTACCCTTTTTCAGTCCAAGGATCCTTGTTGATGAGTTAGAAACAGGGAATGGTGGAGAAAATTAAAAAATACAACAATTTAAAGTGAGTATCACGTTGCCAGTTGGGTAGATTTTGAATAGCCTCCCTTTTCTATGACTAGTAAACTAATTGAAATTGCTGGTGTTGCAGTTTTGCATCTGAAAGAGACGAGATGTGAATTAAGAACAAGAGTTTGTATACATAAATATTTACTAACATATAAATTGACAAAACAATATCCCATGACTTTATGAATGATCTCTGAGTTTATAAATAATGTACTGTGCCAATACTTCTATCATAATACTAATATATTCACCTATGCACCTGGAGTGGCCAATTACAGATACATTTTCAATCAATAAAAGATTATCTTTATCTAAAATGTCATTGCCAGCATTTTTTTTTTATATAAATGTAGATGGCAGTCATTTTGAGAAAGCACAAGTTAAAATGTGCCCAGCAGAATATGTAATGAAATTCAACAATTAGTAATAAACAAGTACATTTTATTTACCTCATATCAACCCGAACTGCATCTAAACAAAAGCTGATAAATCTTTGTGATCCAAAATAGACATGGCCGCAGCATGACATGCTCCGTTTATGAATGTCCCGATACAAATAAGAATCAGATCACCGGATCAGGCTGCGACTGTAGCACAAGTGTGTACATGAAAGTCAGAAAACAACCTCCATCAAAAATGTCTCTTGGAAATTTAGAAGGGTCAGGGACAGATTAAAAACAGTGACGGGTGGCATTTAAAATTTGCCAAAGTGAAGCGGAGGGGGTGATTGGGTCCATCTGCATCAATTATAATGGGAAAAGCATAACTTTTAAAATATAAACAAAAACAACAGTAAATAATTATATACTTGAATATAATCAGGCTGTGACAATTAAGACTAGTGTTCAGAAACATGGCATTGAAGGGGAACACAACTGTTCATTTATCTTGCAAAGCCATGTAGACCCTCCACATGACACGTCTCTGAAAGCAGCAGTGTAGTTATTCTGTTGGCAAGAAACAAACGAGAGCTTATGACAATTTCAATTTCATACAGATGATTTCAACCACCACCATTCAATGAGATATTTACAGCACCCCTTTCTAGAGTGTGTGCATGCCGTTCTTGGACTAAAAACTACAAACAAAAAAAGGAAAAAAATAATAAAGGGAATACATCAGCTAAAACATCCTCAGGGAAATAAACATCCACAATATATGATACAATTCAAAGCTTAAATATAGGCATACTTTAACCAGCACATGCAGCTATGTATAGCCCAACACAACTCCTTGGAATAAAGGAGGGGAGTTAGTTACATAAAAAATAAGCAGAGGCCGGAAAACTCTCATTCTTGTTGTAAGATTTAAAGTTGGAAGCCATTTTGTCATTGAATCCATAAAGACGGTATATCAAAAACAAAGAAAATACATAAGAGAAACAGAAATGTGTGTCCACTTGCACCAGATATGGGAAGGACAGAGGATTGTGTCATCCACCTCTCCTAAAAGTTCTCACCGGACTGAGCAACTCTCTCTGCACCGGTTTCATGCCAGTGTGTAAATCTCCCTTGCTTTCCTTGATACTGAAGGACAGGGGGAAAAAAAGAAGAAAAACAAACAAAACAGCAGCTCACAGGTTTAAACACCATTGCTTGCATATGGCTGACAAAACTGATTGGGCGTCCCAGGTCGCCCAACAGTAAAAGCTCCTGAACGCGGTTCTCTCTGGTAAGGAGGACACAGGAGGAGGGAGCCTCGTATATAGCGAAAGAGAGCGCAGAGAGGATGGTGGTGGCCGTCAGCACATCCCTCAGGAGAAACCGAGTGAGCTGGACGTGCTGGATCGCTGGTTCAGGCGAGACATGCTGTTCATGCTGGAGCTGGAGGGCTTGAGGGGCGTGCTGCTGCCTAGGGCTTGTGGGAAACGCTGGTGGTAGCGATCCAGGCGTAGGTACTTGACCGTCACCAGCTTACCTGTAGGAAATGGGGGACAAGTTGAAAAGCACTGAATACTGCAGTGGCTCGGATTAGTCTAGAATAAATATGACATTGATTTACCATCAAACCAGGAGCCATGAAGCGCTTTGAAGGCTTTCCCAGAATGCTCTGCTGAAAGGCACTTCACATAAACGCAGCCCTAAACAGGAAGAAGACCATATAGTTAATCACCCCTTTAGGTAAATGGTTGTAGGAATATTCTAAGGAAATTCCAAGGCAGCAACATGCTCTATTAGAATCAATTATAAGTAAAGTCAATATTGTATTTTCAGTTTATTTTCATTTTTCGAAGACGTTTAACATTAATAACACAAATTATAAATTATTTTACCCAATATTTGTGTTCTCTTCCAAAATTCTCTTTGTAGGCAGCTCATTAGCTTTTGGACAAAAAAATTCAGGCTGTAAAATTTGTAATGACCCACACAGGCTCACGATACTCACCTCTCTTGAGTTTTTGTCAACAGCTATGTGAACGATTCCATCGTTATCACTGCACTTCTCCAAAATGGCTTCTTGAATGGCGAGGTGCCAGTTTTCCCCCACTTCCCTGTTCAAAGGGAAAAAACTTTTAAAAAGGGAGATTACTTTTCTAAAAAAACACTAATATCAGGCAAACCTATATAGTCTTGTATAAGTAAATACATTTAACTTCACTAGCTTGCTTGAAGCACCAAATCAACGTTAGGTCACGTGTTCAACTCCTTAGGAAACTTACATTACAGGATCAAACATGTTGCGAATCTTCAAGCATGGCGTTAAGCTGTTTGGTGGTGAATTTCTTCGGTCCAATGGAAATGCTAAAAAACAAAACAAGCCATGAAGTCCATGTACACACTCTATTCATGAGTGTCTACACATGAATGCACGTGTTAACATCAAAACCAATCAAGTTAGGCCTTTCAAACAAGTCAATCAGAAGGAGGTATCCACATACTTATGGCCATGTATGAATCTGAAAAATTAATATGGAACAAGCTTGGACTTAAAATGTTGATGGTTGATTGCACACAAAGTAAGAGTTACCTTGGCCTTGCCAAACTTTGGAGGGCATGTGCATCTTATCAGGTGACATTGAGGGCTGAATCCACCGCCACACCATGAAGTCCGCCCCTCCGATCCTCTGCTTTTCTGTCCGGATGCGAGACTCGTTAGCTGAGAGGAACGCAACTGCTCTGTCCCACACTTTCTTCATTTTCTTTCTAAGAGAACAACACAAACATACCATTCAGGACTCGTGAAACGGGGCATTTCATACAAGAACGCAACCCAAATTCGTTCAGCAACAATAGAATACCTGTCTTGAGGCTGGACAAGAGAGTCACGGACGTGAGGGATGGGCAAGTATGCCTGCAAGTCCTTATTCTCCTGAGAGGCCTCATTGTGGCTCCTCATTACATCTGTAAAAACACAAAGAACATGCATTTAAGATACATTGCTTAACTTCTAGCTAAAATTTAGCTTATAGTGATGAGGCAATCTTACCAATGATTCGCTCCACCATGTCATACATTTGTCTCGTTTCCTCCTCTTCTCTGCGCCATCTGTATTTCATGTAGTACACCAAAGCCAAAATAATACCAATGCCTACAGAGAAACAGTGTAAAAAGAAGAACATTTGTGAAATTACACATCACAAATTACAAGTACCAAAGGGAAGATCAACAAATTATATAAACAGAGTATGCGCACCTGCAAGAATGAGGAGAACTCTGTGGATCACAGTGAAGAAGGCGCGTCTGAAGCGGCAGAAGAAGGACATGCGGGGGTGGATGGACTCAAGCCGTGAGATTTCCGATACATACTCTATGGGTTGAGCAGGGTCGGCACCAATCAACCTGCCCAGAAAACAGCACACATCCAGTGAACACAGGAAAATGGCACCCACAGACCGAGAGATATTAAAGATATGAACGCTACACCTTATTAACGGATAGAGAGGCGATATACAGACATAGGATAGCAAGTCAACAGACAGACAGGACAGTAGGTCAACAGACCAAGAGACAGACAGGCCAACAGACAGACAGGACAGAAGGTCAACCGACAGACAGACAGGACCGCATGTCAACAGAGAGAAAGGACAGCAGGTCAACTGACAGACAGACCAACAGAGAGACAGAGGATGGCAGGCCAACAGACAGAAAGGACAGCAGGTCAACTGACAGACAGACCAAGAGACAGACAGGCCAACAGAGAGACAGAGGATAGCAGGCCAACAGACAGAAAGGACAGCAGGTCAACTGACAGACAGACCAAGAGACAGACAGGCCAACAGAGAGACAGAGGATAGCAGGCCAACAGACAGACAGGACAGCAGGTCAACAGACAGACAGGCCAAAAGAGAGACAGAGGATAACAGGCCAACAGACAGACAGGACAGCAGGTCAACAGACAAACAGGCCAACAGAGACAGAAGATAGCAGGCCAACAGACAGACAGAGGATAGCAGGTCAACAGACAGACAGGCCAACAGAGAGACAGAAGATAGCAGGCCAACAGCCAGCCAGGTAGACAGGCCAACATACAGACAGACAGACCAAGAGACAGACAGACAGGACAGCAGGTCAACAGACAGACAGGCCAACAGACAGAAAGGACAGCAGAGAGACAGAGGATAGCAGGCCAACAGACAGACAGGACAGCAGGTCAGACAAACAGGAAAACAGACCTACCAACAGACAGACATATGGATGGATATCAGTTACCTTATTCCGACAACATCTTTGGTTTTCATGATCCATTCTAAAGACGTTTCAATCAAGTTTTCGTATGCTTCATTTTGGAGCTAAAAAATAGAAAGACACTATTATATTGTGCATCTTAATGTTGGCAGAGCAACTATTTCCCAAATTATACAATTAAATATGACAAAAGTCCATGTCAATTAAATAAACAACCTTATTTGGCTTAAGTGTATATAAAGTATAACTCTAAACCCTTCAAAAAGCAAAACAAACCTTGAGGTACGTGGAGGCGTCACTAAAAGAGACACTTCTGTTTAAAGGATTTTTAAGGTCTCCGCAATCATGCTCTCCTGAAAGGCAATCAAAATGTTTACATGCTGCAAATATAAACACCCAAATATACTAATTCCAATCTGTACAATGTTTAGAGGTTAAAATATGAGCAGCAACTGTATGCTAACCTGCAACATTGGCCAGGTGCTCATGTAGAGACAGGAGAAGGTTAAGGATGATGTCTCTGTCTTTGACATCCTGTTGAATCAAACGAAAGTACATGTAATAAGTACATGTTAGAGGACAGTACAACCATCATCTTGGTGAAATAAGGGAAATTACTTGAGGAAAAGTGAGAAGACAGATACTTACATACTGCTTATCAAACTCAGGTCCAAACGGGTGCTGCAAGACTGAAAAAGAAAAGAGAAGAAAGATGACAAATGGCAATACACAGCATTGCCAAAATCTCTCACAGTCCAGTTATATTATAGCATTATGGCTGGTTGGTGTTTCCCAACCATGCCGAGAACAGACAGAGGGAGTGACCGTGGATGAGGGCTGCTCATCGTCTCACACTTGAGGGTGTGACTACGAGCGAGAGCCTTTCGTCGTCTCGCACTTGAGTCATTGTCTGAACATTGTGTTTCTGTCCTCGCTCTGGCCCAGGCCCAGATTTAGCACAGCAACTGCCCTTCCCTGCATGTCTTAATCATAGATAACACTCGTCTGGCATATCACACATAAGCTGTCTGAAGACGCAAGACATTTAAACTGACAAAACAACAGCTTTTAAGATGCTTGCCAAAGTTTGACCTAGATTTCAGGCAATATGATGTTCAAGGACACATTTTGCGGGTATTGTGGTTGAGCTCTGACCTGTGAGTGGCTTAAACCGCCTTAACCATGGTAAAACCACTGAAATACAGGGCTTTAAGCGGCTCATTTTTATAATGGCAGAATCAGCAATACAATTTAAGGATATCACTTTTATAATAACTAAGTCACTTGTTTCGCTGATATGTTTCTAAAATATTACAGATAACTCATTATATCCCATACTTGACCTTCCCGTCGTTTTGAAACTTCAGCTGTTTGGAACTGAATAACAGCATACTATTAAAGAGTTAGTTCACCCAAAAATGAAACTTCTGTCATCAATAAACTCACCCTCATGTCGTTCCAAACCCATAAGACCTTTGTTCATCTTCAGAACACAACTAAGTTTTTTTTGATGAACTCCAAGAGCTCTCTGACCCCCTCTTTACACAACGTCAAAAGCGCAAGAAATGCTGAATAAAGTGGTTATTTTTGTTCGTTTTTGCACACAAAAATTATTCTCGTTGCTTCATAAAATGAAGGTTCAACCACTGTAGTCACATGGACTATTTTGATGTCTTTACTACCTTTCTGGACCTCAAAAGTGCCAGTGCCAATTAAATAGCTGTCTATGAAGGGGTCGGAGAGCTCTTGGATTTCATCACATATCTTAATTCGTGTTCTGAAGATGAACAAACGATTTATGGGTTTGAAACGACATGAGGATGCGTACTTAACGACAAATTTCATTTTTGGGTGAACTAACATTTTAAAAAATAGCATGTGAAACAGCACACTATGCAATGATAAATGTTCCAAACAATATGCTACACTGATGTAAAATGACCTTGTTACATAGGATTTTAAGTTCACACAGTAGCATGCAGTTATCAATGCAGAAACAAGTGTCAATATTTTACATTTTCATTTCAAGACGTGTTAAAACATCTTATGACAGTCTGATATAGGGCTGCACGATTCATCGAAATAGCGATTTGGCTCATGTGCGATTTTGAAAGTGTAAAGGCTGTGATTTTAATAAAATAAATATGCCCAGCGTGTTAGTGAAGAGCGGCTCTGTGATCAGTAGTAAATGCTGCTCTGTCTGAAAGCACTGCAAGTTTAAATCACTTATTATGTGCGTTTTAAAAAAAGACAACGTTTAATAACATGTTTTAACTTACTTAATATTGTCAGTCGAGTGTTTGATATTTCCTTTTTGTGTGCTGATGTGGCTTCTTATCACAGACCGAGGCAATGTATTATTTTTATAGTACCTTATAGTTATTTGTATTCAGCTACAGCATTAGCTTTATATTATATTATAGCATTATATTACTTCTTTCTGAGGCATATGTGGCGTTTCTGCTCAAGGGCGCCCTCAGGCCTCCAGTATGAATGAAACATGAGCGTCCCAAAATTTAGCGCCCAGCAGTGCTCACTCCATCCTATTTTGGGTAAAAAATAGGAAAAATAGTATTTCTCTCTAAATAAATGTATGACAATCCGTATGTTTTTCTCCAGTGTACAGGAGTTTTTTCCCACAATGGATGCATAAGAGGCTCATATTTCATATTAAAGATGTAGACTTTTTATTGATTTTGCATACCACCTGACAAAAATTAAGAAATTGATATCACAGATAAAAAGCAGATTTTTATAATAATAAAATATTTTATAATAAATCGTTAGATCTTTAATAATCAAATTGTAATAAAATAAAATAATAATTATAAGTGATTAATATGAGCGCACAAAATATGTTTAAACACTTTTCATTTGAAAAAATAACTAAAAATCGCATTTTAAACCAGAATAATTGCAATTAGATATTTTCCCCAAATAATGCAGCCCTAGTCTGATATGATGTTAAAAGATGTGGATAACATGACAGTCGTCATACTGGAAGATCAAATCAACCGCTGCTTTATGGAAAATAGTACTGGATGCTGTAGGACATATTTCATACAGAAATATGTAGTGCACACTACAGAAATAAGAAGCATGTTGATAAAAAAAAATGCAAAATACAATCTGAGCAAGTAAAAAACTGATTTAACACATATAATCCCTCAAAGTGAGAATTCGCCATTTAGCCGGCCAGAGAGAAGTCAGTCACTCTAGCTGGCCACAAACTCCCAGAGTTCCCTGAGGACAGACAATTAGGCCGCTTTAGCTTGTCTGTGACCTAGATGTCTGCAGCACACTCTCCAGTCAAAGCTCCTCTCCCTGAGAGGCCAGCCATGCCACAAATATACATAGTAATTCATCAGTCGCCTTCCTCTCAAGAGTCATCTCTGCCTCCAGAGCACTTTACTCTGAGGCTACTCAAGCTATTTAAACTGAGTGGCATTGAACGCACATCCAAGAACAGACTTTCTCTCGCCTGGGAAAATTTATCAAAAGATTAATGCTGGCAATCACATTATGACCATGAATGATGTCAACATGTCAAAACGTGGGGACTGCCAGACTAGCCATGATTATTCACAAATAACAGACAGTCAGAGGGTTCCCACACTTTTCAAAAGTGAATTTCCCCCGACCATCACCTCTCTTGTCTTTATGTATTCGCTGGATAAAGAGTTTTAAAATCATTCAATTTAATTCATTATTTAAAATAATTAAGTGCAACAGAACTATTTTAACTAACCATTAATTATTTAAAATAGTTTTACATTTTCTTTAAATAATTTAAATTCTGCCTAATGAATCATTTACATCAATTTGTAGATCAAAGCTAGTTTTAGTTCAAAAAAAAAAAGAAATACATTTACTGTATCTAAACTTTCTTACTTTTAGTAAGATGAAATAGAGAACTGAAAAACAAGACATTGTCGCGTCATACAATCACAAATATGGTGAGAGTTATGGAGCGCTGAGACGCTAAATTTTAATTTAATTTTAGGGTGAAGATGCGATCAGCTCCCTGAAATCCACCAGGGCTGGAATGGTTGTTTGAGACAGCATGGAGCACACACATATTTCTAATGCAAATACCTCTCTCTGTCCCATAAAGCACCAGTAGGAAGTGCATTTCCTGTCTGAGAAGGTGCAAATAGTCTGGGGTGATAACTGCTGTGTGAATTGGGCATGTTTGACTCATGGAGTTGCAGAAACACTTAGAAACACTTTGAGGAACATTCTAAAGCGTTAAATGTGTAATTTCATAAATACATTTTGCTTAGTGAATCAACACAAATGTCAATATGACATTTTTACCATATAAACCAGATCTTGCAAGAGATGCAAACCAGTGGAACTTCCACAATTGAATATGACAAATGTGATGGATCACAGATTATTGAAACCACGACAGATGCTATTTTTTCTTCATGGCAATACCATAACATTCTTAGAAATGTCACCCGGTCTCCAATTATAGTATTCTTGGGAACTGGGTGGAAGTAATACATTCATATTATAGCATGGTATTTATGTGGTAATCATTCAGTAGCATTGGATACCAATTTACCATGGTACAAGTAAACAGTTGACTAGGTTAAAACCCATGCCACCTTCAGCACTTTATACTTACTGACTGCATCCCCCACGGCGGTGCTGGAGCCCCTCATCCGCAGGTACATGAGGCCCAGCAGCACGAAGAACAGGCAGGCGGCTGTCAGAAGGAACATGGACAGGTAGTGAGCGCTGAAGCCGCCGGTGGAGGACACCTCCTCCCGTTTAAACTGCTGCAGGAGCTCGTCCTCCGGGACCGTGTTGTGCTGCTTAGGCTTGGGGGCTGAGGCATGGCTGTAGGAGTGGTTGGACCCGGTGTGGTTCGAGTGGTTCGCTCGGTATGTCGCGGTGTAGGAGGGAAAGCGCGGTCTGAGCCCGATACTAAATCGGCTGCTGCTGCATGCGGACTCGCCGTCTCCGTTGTCGAGGTGGTTCTTGTTAAAAGAACCGGACGGGATGCTTCTGCTGCTGCTGTCATCACCGTCAGTCCCGGAGAGTTTCGGGTAGCTGCGGCTCACGTAGCTTCCGCTGAACTCCCTCGGTTTCTTGCCATCGTCTTCCCTCCGTTCCCCGACCATATCTAGGTTGAAATCGGTAGTATCATGCGTCGTCTCCGAGCTCCAGACGCTCCGGTACGGGGGAGAAAAGGCGGGTGGACTGTGTCTGAAATTCAGACGGCGTTCGCGGGGACGGTCTCGCACACCCTCCTCTTCCTCCTCCTCGTCAGAATCGGAATAATCCCTGGCTAAATTACTGCTGTTAGACTCGTAAAAAGCCTTATTCCCGTTCAAAGCGCGACTGTCTCTTTCCGTTTCATCCAAACCGCTGGATTTACCCCGGTCTGCCCACCACGGAGACCCAGAAATGCCTTTCCTGTCCGCGGATAACCCGAGGGAGGCAGCGGCGGGTGTTCCCGCAGGCCTGATGGTGGGTGTCTGCTGCGCGGATCCTCGGTCTCTCCTGCTGCCGCCGTGATTCGGGCCTCCTTTCTTCCGCGGCGCCTCTGCGTCCGACTCGTCCGAGCTGAAACCCAGCACGAACTTTCCGGGTCTGCGCTTTTCGCTCCGGCTGGCGCTCAGGCGCGTGACGTCACTGCCCGGTGGCCTGGCGCTGAATCCCGAAGCTCGCGCGGCGGCGTTGCTATTACTAGCGCTACTGCTGCCGTTGTTGTTGATACTCCCGGTGCTGCTAAGCCCTTTCCCGCTCCGGAAGCCCCGCGGCTGTGGCTGCTCCTCCCGCAGCTTTTTCAGTTTCTTCAAGTACACGGGCCGCGTGCTCTCCGTCACCGGGCCCGGGGTGAAGCCGAGCCGTTTTAATTCAGACACAAGCTCCTCATCCGTTAACTGTGCAGACGCCATCTTTGCACGAAAAAACGCACACAGCGAGACACGGCGGAAGTGACGTGGAAGTAAGCGGACAGACGGCCAACTTGAAAGAGAAAGAAATGCGAAACTTTTTTTAAATATTGTTATTAAATAAATATTATACAACACTATGAATGAAAATCAAGAATAAAGCGCGGAAATCCGGGGGTTATCGGGTGGGATACATAACAAGACACAAATTAAAATAAAGTATTTAAATATTTAAGAATATGACATTTACATAATTATAACACCTATTATTTCAGAAATAAGGAGGTAGAAAACTGTAACGAAGCAGTTTTCACTCATAAAGGAGCTCCGATGTGATGTACGGTATATTAACTTTTATTTGACTTGCCTTTCAATTATTTATAATAAATATATTATTATTATCAATGTAAATAAAAATACATTTACACAAATAAATTGATAAAAATATATGAATGAAACCCCATCTTTAACTGGATTTTCCAAAAGGTTTTGGTCAAATATCTGACAGAGACTTCGACTTTAGAAGCGTTTATCTCCATTCACAAACATACAGGGAATTTCAACGTATAGTGTTGGTGTCCAGATAGCCTGCATTGAAAGGAGATAATTATATAAGACTGTATTTAAGGATTAAGACTTCCCATCAAATCTAATTTCCACAAGAAAGCAGAAACATGGAAAATAGGCTTTAAAATAAAATTATTTCTCTCTACACTCATGCATTTTATGGAATAACCAACACGTGTTATATAAAAGAAAGAGTAGGATATATTTAAAAGAGAATGGTTTGATAAGGGAAATATCTATTTCAGACTTACTGAATGGTGATGGTGAGATTGATACTTCAGCAATTTCATTCTCTCTCAGGGAGTCTTCGTATAGAGATTTCCATATGGTGGTGAAAAGCATTTCCACTAAATTCAGTGGAAATCTCAGTTACCATTCAATGTGCTGGCAGACTCCAAAACTTATTTTGGATGTGTTAATATCTTGGATATGAAGTGTAATAATTCTTACATCAGAAACCGAACTACTCCAATTTTTGCCCAAAAGCATTTTTGAAATGGAAACAATTTTTCTCTTTGCTTTCAATTGAGAAAACGTGGTTAGTAAGTAAAACGTTTTTACTGCCAAATAAGGTAAAGGAAATTGATTTTAAAATACTGCACAGGTATTATCCATGTAATGCATTTCTTAACAAGTTTAAATAAGACTTCTAACCACAATGTTCTTTTTGTAATCTTGAATCTGAAACTCACACACATTTATTTTGTAATTGTAAATATTCAGAAGACTTTTGGAAGCAGGAATCTATGATGGTTTTTGACAGATTTGATAAAAAATTAAAATAGAAGAGACTATGATCCTCTTCTTGGACTGTAATACTGGATCTGATATAAATGATAACACATTAAAGTTAATTATTCTTATTAGGAAGTTTCATATTCATAAAGATGAAGTACTGTCTATCACACCTGCATGTACGTTTTTCTGTAAAGATCTTAAAATATTTTGTGACTCATTGATCTCAATTACTAGAAATAAGAAGTGTATTAAAACATCTCTCAAAATGATTTGCTAAATGTAACGTTTTACAATGTACAATGTAAGATCTGTTATGTTTATCCCCCAATTCCTGTTTGTTTTTTGTTTGATGTTAAATGTCATATACGTTTTTTGAAAATTTAATAATAAAAAAAAGAAGAAGCATGTATTAGACTACGCCACCTCGTGGCGACATTAGTGAATTGCAACTCCTGCTGCGTACAAGTAGCTCGCGGAACAGTCCGCGCGAATCATTCTGTCAATTGAAGACTCGCTCGAGACACATTTAGTGCACTGGATTGGAGCGAGAGGGGAGAGCCAGCAAACCGGGCAATTCACTTTAAATAAACCGAGGGATGGCTTTCAGGACGCCTGCTGTTCAGCTGCACCTTAAAACGTGTTTTCTTCTGCTTTTAGGGGCTCTAATGGAAGCTGCCCAGGAGCAAGGGAGCATGTACATGTGGATTGATGCCAATCAAGCAAGAATATTAATTGGTAATAGTGTTTCGCGTGGTTTCTGTATCGGCACATCAATGTTATTACAATTGTACAATTTACAATGTAAACCAAGCAAGTGTAGGCTATACTAATTGAACTGAACGTTTTTTTAAGATATGAAAAGCTTGTGAATGCTCAATGCTTTATCCAACAGGTTTTGAGGAGGATATTTTAATAGTGTCCGAGGGCAAAATGGCCCCATTCACACACGACTTCAGGAAAGCACAGCAGCGCATGCCAGCAATACCTGTCAATATCCACCACGTGAACTTCACCTGGCAGGCCACAGATCAGGTACTGTACACCTTTATTAAAAAAAACCAACAACGTTTGTATTCTACATCTGACATGATGTTAACCAGTGACGGAGTGCACTGCCAAATCCTGAAATTGGTGCATTATTTTTTCCCTATTAAAATATGTAAACATCTTTAAAACAAATAGATTTGACTTGATAAACATCCTAAAAAATTACTTTGTAGAAAATTAATCCGTAAATGAGTTAAGAATAATAATCTCATATTTTCTTTGAAAGCTAATCTTATGTAGTTTTGTTTTTAATTGTATTTATTGTTTTAAAGAGTTTTTTTTTTTTACTGGAAATTTGTTTTGTGTAATAAAAAATATTTTTGCACTTTCATCTTGTAAAGTGAATCTGTGACATATTGACCACATTTGAAAGGAAAAAGGTCAGTTCGATTCTTGTGGTATTTTGCATGTTGGTGTTGTAAAGCTGCACGCGGATCAAAGCGCGGGCCCGCCGCGTGAGCGCGCCTCCTCATGCATGTGCCAAACATCTGGGTCGTCATCAGTACACCGACAGCACGCGTGGCAGAGCCCGCGCTTTATTTCACAACGAAACCTCCATTTGGAATCACTTTGTTGCGTTGTTATTGCTTGTTGATCCTCTTTGTAATTCGTTATGGTTTGGGCAGCAACAGTTGCAAATGTTTTTTTTTACTCTGCAGAGCTCCACACAGGTTTAATAATAATAACAATATATCAATCTGGTATTGATTACAAATGACGTGACAAATCAGTAAGGAAAGCTTTCAGATCAGATTTTAAAACTTAATATGTTTTCATGTACATTTATTTTTTATTTATAACAATTTTAAATAATATAAGCAATATAATTGCACTAACTGGGCCAACATAATTAAATAATGATGGCAACATAATTAAATAAAAACAATAGCTTTTAAATGGACATTTATTTGTATTGCATTAACTTTTTCTTCCTACTAAAATAAATTTGATTAAATTCAAATGTATTTGTATCACACTTGACTTTTCACAGCTTTCCAAAGCGGTTTTTACTAAGAATATTGCCTTACAAATCCTAATAAGTTGACAACAGCAATTAAATAAGTAGTATACAATTTGCATATAAATTGCAACTTTAAAAATCAAAGCAAAAATGCAGTGTAATGTCATGAATAACATTAGGCTAACATAGCGCATGTGCCAATTTTTCATTTAAATGTCAGTTTATTAAAATGTCAATGCTATTTCTAGCACTTGCCTTTAAAATGAATCGCTTGTTGTCTTCCTCGTTTGGATGAAAGCGCCTGCTAAATGAATAAATGTAAAACCACATGCTCTTTCATTCACAACTTTGTATGTATGTACCTAAACAGCCTTTGGGTGGGGGGGGATGTACAGGAATCTCTTTTCACAAATGATCTATCTTTGCACACCGGGGTCATAATCTGTGAATGGCATGTTGACTTGACGAAAGAGAAGCAAGAGGGAGAAATTAAAATAGCAAGGGGAGGGATATGGAGGAAAAAGAGAGGGCCCACTCTGTCCTGGCCCCTGTTAGCTTCAAAGACGGCCGCTGAGGCTTTAGAACAAAGGTCTCCGGCATAAAAGGCTGGCGGCGAGAGTTATCTGTGTTGGTTATTACCATTCAGCTGTAGGATTAGCTAAGCTCTCCACACAGCTTGTGTACTTTTGCCTTCATCAAACGCTGCCCAGCTTTTACACTCCAAAATCTAGAGACCAGAAAAAAAGAAAGGGAAAAAAGAGCGTCTACCTCGCTTTCATCTGCTTTTTTTTGTTTTTTTGTAGCGCATGTTTGGCCTCGCCATCACGGCTGTCTTCACAAGTGTGTAATTCTCAAAGAGTTGAGGTCATTAGTCAGAGAGTGGAGGAAATTGATTGCCTTGCAAACTTAAGGATACCCGGAAAACCTCTTTTTAGTCTTTACAGATGTATATGTGCTCCTGTCATCAACCACATGCAAGCTTTTTTGTGCTATTGTCCCAAATGCCCCTCTTTATGCAAATCTACACTACTTATTTTAATGTTTAAGTCTAAATCAAAGTTCACCTCTGTTTATCTTCTTTTTTTTTTCAGGCAGAGTATTTCTACGAGTTTCAGACTCTGCGTTCATTGGATAAAGACATTATGGATGACCCTACTGTCAATGTTCCTCTCTTGGGATCAGTGCCACACAAAGCTTCTGGTGTGATTTAATTTTACTTTTAATATATATATATATATATATATATATATATATATATATATATATATATATATATATATATATATATACTTATATATATACTTATGATGTTCGCATCTAGTAGATGACACATATGGTACATGGATGCTTAAGGTTAATTAATCAAAAGCGGTTTTGTGTACTCAGTGATTCAGGTGGGCTTCCCATGCCGAGGTGACCAGGATGGTGTGGCAGCGTTTGAGGTGACCATCCTGGTGATGGATGCTGGAGGAAACATCATCCTGAGGACGCCACACAATGCCATCTTCTTCAAAACGTGCCAGAGAGGTGAGCTTTTAAACTTTGTAGATGTTGATGCACTAAATGATTGAGAGATTGTTATGGGGATGTAAAGACTTAAATGAAACATAGTTTGAGTATAGAGCTGTAAGTTGAATATGGTGTTTGGTATATGACAAAATGGTAACGTTTGGTATCCTGACACAATGCAAGACATTATTGAGATCTGATACGACTATTCACAAGTTTGGGGGCAGTATGATTTTTTAAAAAAGAAATTAATATTTTATTCAGCTAGGATGCATTAAATTGAATACAGACAATGTTACAAAAGCTTTCTATTTCAAATAAATGCTTTTTTATTTTCAATTCATCATAGAATTCTGAAGAAAAATAACAATGTACACATTTTCCACAAAAATGTTTAGCAGCACAACGGTTTTCAACATTGATATTAATAAGACATGTTTCTTAAACACTAAATCAGCATTTTAGTATGAAGGAGACACTGAAGATTCAAATATAAAACATTAAAATAATCTTACTGACCTAAAACTTTTGAACGGTAGTCTTTGAGAGATCTACTGGTAGAAAGAATTATTAAAGAGATCTTATGAATGATTTTGAGCAGGATTTGTCTCCTCTTCCTCTCGCCCCTCTTTAAGTGTATTTGGTAAGAGAAGAGATCATGGTATGGGTGACGCTCAACCTCATCCACAAAGCCATCGTTGGCTCATGAGGTCATGTGAATCCTACCAGCTGCAGCCCTTTAGAATGAGCGTGTTATGTTTTTCTCTGATCCCCCCTCCCTTCTCACACACACTAACCTCACGGTGTTGCATTCCCCTACACACCCATCTCCACCCCTCTCCATTCGGCGTGTAGACTTCACAGATCAAATGGTCCATCTGTCTGAAGCCACCCCGCAGGGAGGAAGCAAAGTGTTTCCTAGTGACAGCTGAGGGTGCCTTAATGACTAGTACTCACAAGTTGTTTTTTTAAAAGTCTGGCTGCTTGAATTTCACCCACAGGACAAAATTACATTGACAAAGTTGATATAGCTTAACACTCAAGTTTACCCTCTTTTTGAGGACCATTATTAAAAATAAAACGTTTTGTTTCATGTTTCTTAAAGCTGACGTAAACATATATGCATGGATGTTGCATTGAACAAACCTTAAAAAGGTTAGTTGAACCAGTAATTAATATTTTTTCATCATTTTTCCACCATTGTGTCATATCAAACTTGTATGACTCCCAACCCCCCCTCCCCTCCCCCGTGGAACACAAAAGGAGATGTTTAGCAGAATGTCCAAGCTGCTCTTCTCCATATAGTGAAAAATGATGTAGACTGAGTCTAATGGGGGGTAGACTAAAGGGAACACTTTATATTCAGCATTATTGATTTGAATGCACTGACACTACTGGATTAACTGAGCTGGTTAAAGACATCATGATGACAACTTATTACATAATTGATGAACTTTAAACAGTTATTGCGCCGGGATGAATGAACACTGAACTGATTTCACCTGAATAATTACTGTTTACTACTGCCTTTTTAGAGCTGCTTTACAAGATGATTAAGGTCTCTTTGCATCATTTCCTGTTTATCATAGCCGTGTTTACACCGCAGAAACTTTCCCCAGTTTTGACCACAGGGATCAGGGGGGTCTAGATGACATTTTGGGTGAACATGTCTCCCTCAGAAAGTCCCTAGTAGTACTTTTTCAAAGTTCAGGAACTTTTAGGGGAGGGACTTGGGTGCTGAACATGCTGATTGGCAGCATTTTATTTCAACCACGATTTTTTAGAAGTCTGTTGCAGTGCGTGCATTAAGAGTTGTTTGCTATTTGAAAAGCAAGGTTGAAAAAAAATACGACTAATGAACCGACGACAAGATTTGGGCTACTGTAAAACTTGACTTAAGAGCTGTGAAATTACAAAGTGACAACAAAAAAAATACCATTAAGTGGTCAGTATGACTTGTGTGCTATATTCCAAGTCGTTTTGAGTCTAAGAACAGACCGTTAAGAACAGACCCAAATTTAAGACATTATTCACTGAAAATCCAGCTTGTTAGCCTCAGTCCCCATTCACTTTCATTGTAAGGAAAAGAGCAGCTTGGGCATTCTGCTAAACTTCTCATTTGGTTTTATCACAGAGAAAGGAAATTCATGTGTCTCAAAACGCACACAGTGAATAAATGATGACAGAAAGTACACTAAACTACATAATACATAAAGATCCTTAAAGAAGGTTGTGAGTTACTCTGAAACATTTCTGTAACAGCATATGGGGCCACATTGTATTTGACAGAGTTGTTGACATTGTGGTTTTACCTCAAAGCTATTTCCCTTTTTTTATATGCTGGTGTCAGTACTGTTATTGAATTCACTGGCCTTTCAACTTCTCTCGGAATCTGATGTCCTTGAAGTGGCGTAGGAAGGGAGTAAGTCATGGTGAAGATTAAAAAAAAACAAGAAAGGAAATGTTCTCACCATTTATGTCTTGTCTCCTCTTTCTGAAGCAAAGTGCCCCGGAGGTTGTCGCAATGGAGGATACTGCAATGAAAGGCAGGTCTGCGAGTGTCAGGATGGGTTTTATGGGGTGCACTGTGAGAAAGGTAACCATATTTATATAGACCCACGATCAAATCAAAGTCAGTATGACAGTGTAGTTTACTACATTACATGTTTTATAAATGTATAATATAAACGTGAAACATTAAAAATAAATAAAACACAATTATATATTTTATATGTAAACATTATTATTTGTTTAATAATTGATAATATAATATTTATATTCATTTAAATATGAAAATACATCTTAAGTGTCTCATAGGCTACCTGCAACAAAACAAATCCATCAATAAGCGTGTAGAACCTTGTCATAAAATGTCCTCTGACAAAGCCAAATAGATTTATACAAAAATTAAAGAGAAGTGTATTCTACAAGACTCTTTTCTCAGAAAGACAAGCTTCCTTTGGAAACAAACAAGTGCATATAGTTTATTATGATGATGATTATACTTAGCCTCAGGGCATCACATCCCAAAATGCCTTGTGCAAATTACAAAGCGCGGTTATGCCTGCTATGTACTAGTTTATATGAGAGAATGGAGCATGCATGTATTCTAGAAGGTTTCTGAAAAAAATATGAATTACCCAGCAGGTTGGGAGGCACAAACATGTGTTTTTCATCTATTTATAACGTTAAAGAGCGGTTTACCAAAAAAAAAAAAAGGCTTCCATTAGATGCTGAAAATGTGTTCAATATTCTCATTGTAGCTCTGCTGTGTTTTATACCTAAACCGCTTCCACAAAACAACTTTCATCCAACAGTTTTTGGCTGATTTGTTTTTGTCTGCGTCGCTGCCAAAACCACAAAGTTTTGTGCTTTGCATATCAAGAAAACCTGCAGTCCAAACAACAGCAGCAGCAAGAATGTTAACTTGTTTGTTTTCCATTTAAAACTAAAACGTTAATGTTTCAGCCTTGAAAATCTGTGAAATATTAAGGTCTATTAGGTATAATACAAACAAACAAAAATTCTCTTTTCCTCATTTTTAGCCCTGTGCTCCCCAAGATGTCTGAACGGTGGCCTGTGTATGAGCCCTGGTGTGTGTATATGTCCTCCGGGCTACTTTGGACCCAGCTGTGAGAGAGGTTGGTTTCCTTCCTGTTAAGGCATATCATCCATTACTGTACTATATTATGCCACCTTTAATTATAATTTAAATAAAATATTAAAGTGCCCCTATTATGCTATTTTAAAGGCTCCTAATTTTGTTTCGGATGTCTCATACAATAGGTTTACTTGCATCCAAGGTAAAAAAAAACACTTTAATTTTGTCATAATATAAATAGCAGCATCATTTCTTTTCTCACAGTGTCTGAAACAGTTTGATCAAGGATTCAGCCTCTCTAAACCCCTCATTTCCGAGAGCCTTCTTTGCTCTTATTGGTCTGTTCTGATTGGAATACCACTTACAGTGTTTGTAGGAAATTAAACGATCTGACTTTCAGCTCCAAAGGCTTTCTCAATGCTTGTATACACAGTGATACGGACAGTAACCATGCCTTCAGCTTTACATTATCAATTCAAGCAGTGCATTATCAGAGTTCCTCTGAAAACCTCCACCTCCCCCAGCTCCACCTGCCTAGATCTGCTAGGGGATTTATGTATATCTATTTATTGTGTTACACAATAAATAGCAGTGTGTCTGTGTATCTATTGCCAATAGAAAGTCCATATTTGCTCTGCAGCAGCGTAGCAGATATTGGGCCAGATTTACTAAACAGGGCAAATTGTCGTGAGAGAGCAATTTTAAAAAAGCATCGATTGGAGTGGAAAGATCAGCGCGTGCTCTACTGACGACACACAAATAAAAGAACACAGACACAGCCAGAACATTTCCATAATGACCTGCGCAATCTACCACCTTTTTTTGGGTGGTAAATAATGGCGCAAATATTAGTAATTTGACTTGCGCAAACCTTAGTAAACCACATTGTGGAAACTCCCACAAATGCATATGCAACAAGGTCAGCCGTAAAAATAACCGTGTCCACATCTTTTCAGCTCTTTTTTTCCCACTGCGTGTATTTAATAAATCCTGATGATAGTTTTTTAATGCCAAAAGAGGATTTGCGCTGGCATAAGCTGTTAGTAAATCTGGCCCCTAGTCCGTGAAGTCCATTAACATTGCCATATTCAATAACATGCTAAAACTATTTGAGAGTTGTCATGATTGAACTCCATTTGATTTAACTTTGATCTTTGAAACTTTGCAGACCTGTATTAAACTGTATTACACACTACATGAAAGGTAATATCTGACCAAGTAAAATATGGGCACTTTAAATCATAAACTTAAACATAATGAAACGAGCCATAAATCAATACTCAATAGGACAGAAAACTTGACAGGACAGGAACATGCTATATTGATTATAACAGGCTATAAAAGAATACATACAGTACACAAAAAAGAACAAGGTACACATAAAGGCTTTAAATAGATATGGGTCAATGACTTAACCGGACTAATTAACCAATAACCAGACAGGAAATTGTCTAGACTCTTTTTAAGCAAGACATTCTGATCACAGTCTCTACATATTTTTATTTTACAGCTGTTCTTAAAGGATTAAGAACAAAAGGCCAAAACCATGAAACATGATCTACCAAACCGTTAGATAAATAAATAAAAGCACAAATTGTTTGCGTGTTATTTCTCTTTGTAGCTTGTGACATGTTCATTGCCTTGTTTTTCCTGCATTAACAGCTAACTGCAGCACCACCTGTTTGAATGGAGGAACGTGTTTCCATCCTGGCAAATGCGTCTGCGCCGTCGGCTTTGAGGGGAGCCGCTGTGAGCTCAGTGAGTTCAGATACACGCATCTTCATCCACACTGTGAAAGGAACAAACTACAGTCAGACCAAAGTAACAACACATATTAAAAATGATCCGAACAAAAACAAACAAATGCCAATTTGTTGGCCAACCCTAAGGATTTTCAGATGGGTTTTTAGAAGAAATAAACTTGTAAAAACGAGGACTGCAACTACTAAAGGGTGTGGTTTTATGTGCTTGATGAATCATGGTACCAGTCTTTTAACTCAAAGGTTTCGGGTCTGTATGATTTTTTAAGAAGTAAGTTAATATTGTTATTAATGGATGCATTAAATTGATCAAAAGTGACAGTGAATACATGAATAATGTTACAAAAGATTTCCATTTCAAATAAATGCTGTTTTTAAACTTTCTATTCATCAAAGAATACTAAAAAACATGTGTCATGGTTTCCACAAAAATCATGTCGTCATGTGACAGTGAAGAGCTTTTTTAAAATATTCAAATAGAAAACTACAGATTTTGTTTTACAAACTAAAAGTACCATTCAAAAAAACATATTGCTGAACTCTCAGCTTAAAAAGGCTAATACTCTTCTGAGTTTTTGGAGTACTAACTAAACAGCTCTATTAACTTACAACCTAAGGTGTTAACTGGCAGTTATATATTTAACATCATCTTTCAAAGGGAAAGCTGTGTTGTTTTTCTTTGGTAGTAATAGGCTCACTTCCACAAATTGCCTTTAGAGCAGGTCTCCAAGTAAACTTCCTAAGTGAAGTGTGTTCTCACATTAGTGTTAAATGGGCCGGCACCTACTTGGGCAAACACAGGATGTAATGCAGTTGTGTTGTCACCCTAATCACTAATGACAACCTCATGAGCTCACATGACCTCAAGCAGTGTGGCATTTTATCTCAGGCTCTGTTCTCTGAAACACAAATGAAGCTTTTTTTCCTCCCTTTTTAAAAATTATACATATAATAACTTCCGTTTTAAATGTTTGGGATCTGTAAGATTTTTTAATGTTTTTTAAAATAAGTCTCTTCTGCTCACCTGCTCTTCAGGCTGCATTTATTTAAACAGTAATATTGTGAAATATTATTACAATGTAAAATAATATATTTTAAAATGTAATTTATTCCTGTGATGCAAATTAGAATTTTCAGCATCATTACTCCAGTCTTGTCACATGATCCTTCAGAAATCAGTCCAATATGCTGATTTGCTGCTCAAGAAACATTTATTATTAATATTATTATTAATGTTGAAAACAGTTTTGTATGTTTTTTTTTCCAGGATTCTTTGATGAATGGGACATTCAAGAACAGCATTTATCTGAAATAGAACGCTTTTGTAACATTATACACAACCGTTCAAAAGTTTGGGGTCAGTAAGAATTTTTTTTGGAAAGAAATGAATCCTTTTATTCAGCAAGGATACATTAAGTTGATCAAAAGTGACAGTAAAGACATTTTTAATGTTACAAAAGATTCTATTTCACATAAATGCTGTTCTTCTGAACTTTCTATTCATCAAAGAATCCCGAAAAAAATGTACACAACTGTTTTCAACATCGATAATAATCAGATATGTTTCTTGAGCAGCAAATCAGCATATTAGAATGATTTCTGCAGGACCATGTGACACTTAAGACTGGAGTAACGATGCTCAAAATTCAGCTTTGCATCACAAAAATAAATTACATTTTAAAATATATTCAAATAAAAAACAATTATTTTAAACTGTAATAATATTTTACAATATTACTGTTTGTTTTGTATTTTTAATAAAATAAATGCAAGCTTGGTGAGCAGATGAGACTAACCGAACCCAAACTATATATATGCATACCTGCTTTGCTTCAAAGGTCAGTCTAGTTCATTGGTGTTTAAACAACTCTACTTTGACCCCAGATGTCATCCTTTCCTGTTCAAAGGCAGGAAGTATTGCAGTATTCAGAGGTGTTTGATCTGAAAAGGGAGGGAAGAGAAAATATTGAAGTAACATTTCTGTAACATTTTAACAGAATTAAGCCAGTTGTTGCCATCGGATCCACTGCAGTATCGTGTTCTCTGTCAAACCGGGCTGTGACATAAACGTTGAGGTCATGTTATGTAAAGACGCCAACCTCTTTGTCTAGATTCATGGGTATGGATTTCGCTGATTTGCCCAGGAACAAAGAAGCCGCTGAAATTCAGTCAAACTTGATAAAATATGCAGGTGTAAGAGGATCCGTTCTACCCCGCTTTTAATTTTTTTAAAGCGTTACATTTTCTTTTTATATTATGCCTCGTTCCCTTTACATCCTTGTTGGCTGTTCTTACACATTCTCAAGGTATCCTCAAAGCAAGATCAATTTCTGCAGCTTGTTTACATTTGAATAAAACTCCAATGGCAAAAATAAAGTTTGTAAAACCTCAATGGCAAAATAAATCATCATTAGTGCTGAAAAATATAAATATAACTGTTTAATATATAACATATAACATATGCATCGGTGAGAAGTATATTTAACATCCTCTTATCTCAAAAATATAAATTTTATATATATACGTTAAATATATAATGTTTAAAATAAGTGTAATTCCCATACTTTCATTAAAACTGAAAGGAGAAATGAATTTAGTGTAATTATCAGTTTGTTGTTGCTATATGTGCATCAACAGTTTTGATTTACTGCTTTAAAATGTTACAAATGTTACTTTGATAAGATGATCTCGGCATATTATATTATCTGAACAGATATTTCTGTAGAGCACAGTTTCTCATATGACACTAATTGTGAAACCCTCTATTTTGCAGTCAATGTTATTGTTTTTGCATTTTGGGATTGCGATAATGCAGTTTGCGATTTGTTGTCTGCAGGTAAATGTCGACAGCCTTGCAGAAATGGAGGCAAATGCACGGGGAAGAACAAATGCAAGTGCAGCAAAGGCTACCATGGCGATCTGTGCTCCAAAGGTAAGATTATCTGAACTTGGCAGAAGAACTGTGGACATGTTTGATCAAAAGCACATGTTCCACTACAGCATAGCTCTATGCGCTTTGCTCACGCACAGTAAAAATGAACCGCCAGTGCTTGATTGCACCTTAAATTTTCCACTCGGGCTGCAGGCTTTCTGAACAGCACATGATACATTTGTAAGACTAAACACTGCGTCTCTGTGTATGGCTGAAAGTGTATGTGTATACGTGTGTGCAGCTGTCTGCGAGCCCAGCTGTGGAGCACACGGGACCTGTGTGGAGCCCAACAGGTGCCAGTGCAGGGACGGCTGGCATGGACGTCACTGCAATAAGAGTAAGACAACATCTCACATCCCTTTTCCCAAGGCCAAGTTACTCATTGCCACCTGGAAATGGATTAGAGCAAGAAATCCGCTGTAATGTCATGGTATTACCATGGATATTTAGACATATTAGACATAGAAAAGCCTTCGTGAAAACAAAAACTAAACTTGATTTAAAAGACAAATTGAAAATAAATAAAAATAATATATATTTAAATATATATTTAAAAATCAAAATCATAATCTTCTTGGTGCCATTTGGAAGTAATTGTCTATATTAAATATTTGTTTATATATTCATTATTATTATTATTTTTTTAATATTGATATTTAATACTGAACATGGTACTGCCACAATATGTTTTTGATTTACCCTAATGCATTTTGTTTATAGTGCCATTTTAACCACTGGTAAAGCAAAATAAACTTTTTTTTTTTGTAGACAAGGGCCAATTTTTTTCTTCTTTTCCTTACAAAGCTCAATAAGTGTGTTCACACTCAGCAGGTTTGGTTCGATTAAAACAAACCCTTGTGTTATTGCTGTTAGTGCGGCTCATTTGAATAAGTGTGAACGCTGCCATCCGAACCCCGGTGCGCACCAATCAAGCGAACCGAATCAAGCATCTCGGCCCGCTTCCAAACAAACTCTGATGTGGTTCGAATGATATATGAATGCAACATGGACCAAAGACATGTAAATTAACAAGAAACAGGATGTGATGTCACAAGGTGCGACCCTAAAACAGACAGAATGCTCACGCATACCTGTCTTTTCTCGTTTTATTGCCCATCACAGTTCGGGACAGGCATCAGAACCTCACATCTCCTCGCAGCAGACCTTCATGTGTGTGTTGGGATTCCTGCCGCCGTTTTGACTCCTTTTCACATTTTATAAGCTCTTCGCGAGTTCTCAGCTGGTTAAAATATCATCATATGTAGGCTACACACACACAACGAGCGCATTTATCCCAGCACACAGCTTTGTTTTGGATGCTCTTTAAGTTCCGTCGTGAAATATACGTAATAAAAGCCGACAAACCAAGTTGTGAATATATCCCTATGCCTTTAGGTTTGATATCTTTAGGTTTGGTGATAAAATGTCAATCTAAACACTAAGCGGACCAGGGCTAAATGTTATTTTTATTGTCCCGACCAAACAAACTGAACTACAAGTGTGAACACACCCTAAGTAGTATTGAACAGTTTTTTTGAAAATATACCAATGTTTGCACAATTTGAACTGAAACCCTGGCAAAAATGGCTTGATTCATATTCATAAATGCTGTTCTGCACGATTCAACACACTACTGATTGCTCTCTTCCTCCAGGATTTCGTGGGGGAGTCTCCAACAGCCAGCGGGTCTCTGGTACCAAGCTCAAGTCACAGCCTGTGGCTAGGAAGGACACAAAGGAAGCACCCGAATCCAGTCAGCCCTCTGAGACCAACTATGTGGTTTAAGCCTCCAAATTTTGGGCCAACGGCCTCTCCATTTCAACATCGCCTTCCCCGGAACAAAGCTTTCATCATCCTCTTCCGCTCCACATCGGGACACTCCCAAGCTGGACTGCTGCTTTCTCAGAGCGAGACTTGTTTTTGTAGGACAGTCAGAGTGTCTTATTTTACCACACTAGCGCCTTTGATATAATATCTCCCACAGTCACCCTTCATCGAGCTTCTGTCCTGCGTCAACCGAGAGGGGAGTGAGTCACATGGTTGTGGCGAGCGTCTGTGATGTTTGTGCATAGCCCTGCGGTTTAGCTTCAGATGTGGCGCTGAATCACTTCGAGAAGTGTACGTTACGATCCGAGAACTTCCGGGTGTGGATCCAGCTTTTCTTGGGATGGTAATTGCTGTGTTTTGCTTGTGCTCGAGGTTTGTCTGATTGACCTGTTAAGCATATTGTCGCGATTATTGTAACTAACATTCTTTTTCATGCAAATCACACTTGTGTATAGCTTCTCCAACAAGTACTTGTATAAGTAATAATATGTATCCTAATCATGTTATGGAAAATAAATATATAGATATATATTTAGATATGGGTAGATAGTCTTTAAGTGTATGCTTGAAGTTTTCATACTTATGTATAACAATGCACATAAGCTGCTTGTGATGTCGTAAACATTAAGCCAAAAAAGTTTTTCATGTGACTTCATTACACAAATAAAACATGTTTTCTTGGAGCCTGTGAAGATGAAGTGTCATCATTTACTCACCCTCATGTCGTTCCAAACCTGTATGTGGAACACAAAGGGTCTTGGATTGGATGTCTGTCAAGCTCCAAAAAAGACACAAATGCACCATAAAAATTTAAAAATTGTCATGCAACTCACTGAAAATCTGTCCTCGTTTTCCTTGGCCTGTTCATAAGAACAAATACATGAATTAATCATTCATTTGAATTGGATAATCCAGTTCACTTCTTCTGTTCAACTCACTCAATAGCTGTCAAGTTATCAGCTCCTGGAAGTTATTGGTGAGTAACCACTTAAATTTTGGTCATTTCCTTACGTTTGAACACATCCTAACAGGGGGAGTTGAAATATAGCACACAAGTTATATGGTCCTCCTCTATAATACTATAAAAAGATTATTTACTCAGAAAGTAAATTATATACGTAACAACTTTTAGAAAGAAGTTTCTTACACCAAAGCTACATTTATTTAATCATTATATAATGGGAACTATGGGATAGTTCACCCAACAATGAAATTAATTAATTAATTACTCACCCTCATGTCATTCCAAACCCGTAAGACTTCGGTTTTTAATGAAATCTGAGAGATTTCTGTCCCTCCATTGACAGCCCACAAAACTACCACTTTGATGCTTCAAAAAGTTCATAAAGAGATTGTAAAACTAATCCATATGAATTGAGTGGTTTAGTCAAATTTTTCTGAAGAGACACGTTTGCTTTATATGATGAACAGATTGAATTTAGGCTTTTATTTACATATGAACACTGATCAGTGAACCTGCTTGACGCGCGATAACAAACCTCTTGTGGAAGCACAAACGTGCTGTGTGTCACATGAGAATGAACCATTGGTTTTCACACGTCAAGCAAACATGCTTGAGCTTCCGTTTACCACAACTGATGTGCGAGTTGTTGAATGTTTGTGTGAATAAAAGCCTAAATTCAATCTGTTCATTATAAAGCGATCGTGTCTCTTCATAAAATTTGGACTAAATCGCTCATTCATTTGGATTAGTTTTACGATCTCTATGATTTTTTGAAGCGTCAAAATGGCAGCTGCATAGACTGTCAATGGAGGGACAGAAATCTCAGATTTCATCAAAAAAATCTTGTTTTCTGAAGATGAACGATAGTCTTATGGGTTTGGAACGATCATGAGGGTGAGTAATTAATGACAGAATTTTCGTTTTTGTGTGAACTATCCATTTTAAAGTAATTTTATTATTTTGATGAAAAGCTGAATTTTCTGCAGGCATTATTTCAGTCTTCAGTGATCCTTTAGAATTAATTATAATATTATGGAGCTCAAGAAACATTATTATCAATGTTGAGCTGTGCTGCTTAATATTTTTTGGTGGAAATTTGTAGGATTTGTTGATGAAGAGAAAGTTTAATTTATATTTAATAATTAATTTGAAATAGAAATGTTTTGAGGCATTATAAATGTCTTTAGATCAATTTAATGATCCTATATGGCACAGTGCAATGTTATTCCGTCATTTGTTCCACGGGGTTTCTATAAGGGAGGATTGTAAAATAAAGAGAGTTTTACGGGCCAGTCTTGCGGCTTCTGTGCAATTGCGGAGGGACTACACTGTGGTGGGTCTAACTCTATGTGCGCTGGCAGGCGAATAAGTTGCTTGTTGCTCTCCTGTGCAGAATAAGTGATGCTTTTCTATTCACATATTCCCTGCCTCAAGTATAGTGGAAAAAAAGCAAAGCTGATAGAATGGGTGCAGATGTTTACTAGCTCCACCATCGTGAGATGAATTGTCAGATGTTGGTTTCGGTAAAAGTAACATCATGCAACTGGAATGTGGATGTCTACTTACCAAATACATAAAGCCTTGTGCAACAGCCACCTGGAAGAGCACTCATCCTTTGAGCTAATCACTCAAAAAGCAATCTTTGGTTTCAAGGTTGAAAAGGTCTTGGTAAAGAAGAATGATGGCAATGTGCATACGGGCATACACACACATGCAGACTAGGAGGATCATTCACACATTACACCAATTAACCTCTATGGGGGGGCGCCGCTCGATCAGCCGTGCTTCCCGCCGCGGTCCAGAGGAAGCTGGTGTGGTGGCCAGAGAGGACAGGTGAAAATAAACAGCTGGTCGGGTGATTATTTGTACTGTTCCACATCACATAGCAGCTCGGCCCACCATGATTGCCCTGTTGTGCCCATGGGAGCCACGCAAAGTTGCCCTGTCAGGTCACCTTTCATGGAGGAAATACAACAATAACAAAACACACTATGTGGAATGTCAAAAATGTAGCAGGCAAATGAAATGGCGGTAACCATGGAAACCATGGAGTCATTTCGTGCCTGTGAATTCTCCAAACATCTGGTAACTTGCGTTAAGCAGGTGCAGGAACAGGTATGTTCCATTTGTATCTGCCTCTGGGCGCCGAAGCGGGTACATCAGAAAGATTCGGTCTGTTGAGAATCAATTGAAATGTTCTCTCCATTACACTTCATATAATGGCTCTTCTGAGAATCATAACATTAAAAGATTCACCTTCTGACTATGTAGAACGGAACGAAGGGCAAAAAGAATATACTTACAGGATATACTTACACAGGGATATTCCAGATTCAATAGTTAAGCTCAATTGACAGAACTTGGCATAATTACCACAAAAATGTATTTTGACTTTTCTCTCCTCTACTTGAGGAAAAAGAAAAAAGAAAACATTGAGGTTAAGGCCTGTTCACACCAAGGACTGTACTGGTAACTAGTGTTTAATTATGAAGTAGAACTATGAAGCAAATAGTATAATCTGTCTAAATGTGAGATGATAATGAGAATAGTGAAGTCCACACCACAAATTACAACAACACGATAGCAACATCGTCGGAATCACTTAGGCTACAGAAGGTTTTTTTTTTTTTTTCAGCAGATGAACGATAAAAACATTGACAACCAATCAGAATTCAAAGATGATGAGCATTTAAAGTGGCAGACGACAAAAGTGCTGCGTGCGCTTATAACAAAGTTAATAATAAAGACAATAAAGTTATCATCCGTTGGTGTGGACAGTAGTTAGCATTCTTGGTTTGATGGGCCTTAAAGGGATTGTTCTCCCCCAAAAAATTGTCATTTAGCCTATACTCAACTTCATGTTGTTCCAAACCTAGAGTGTCTTTCTTCTGCTGAACACAAAAGAAAACGTTTTAAAGAATGTGAACCAGACAGTTGACGGTAGCCATAGACTTCCACAGTACTATTTTTTTTTTCCTCAAAGAAACTCATACAGGTTTGGAACAACTTGAGGGTGAGAAAGTGATGACATAATTTTCATTTTGGGAGAACTATCCTTTCAACTATAAATTATAAAGTAGTATAAAGTAATAATCATTCTAATTACACGTTATTGCCTTTTGGTGTGAATGCTAATATAATCTTGGTGTGAACGGGCCTTAACTATAAAGCAATAAACATTCTAATTCAATGAGAAAAGAGAAGTCCACACAACAGCTATGATGATAATGAGGAATGATATTGTTGTAATCTTTCAGAACTTTTTTTTTCCCCCCAGCTGAAGAACTATGCACACTGACAACCAATCAGAAACCCCCAGAGACTTTAAAGAGCATGAGCATTTAAAGCCATAGACAACATACATGCAATACGCTTATAGTAAACAGAATGTAATTGTCCAAGCCTCAATTCCATTTTGGTGTGTTCACACTTGTAGTTCGGTTCTCTTGGTTCTTTTGGTCTAGACCGAATAAAAAAGAAAATAATACATTTAGCCCTGGTTCGTTTAGCGTTCACAATATCATTTTTAAGACTGAACCTAAACAAAAAAAAGTATTCTGCAACGGAACTTATCGAACATCTAAAACAATGCTATGTTGGGATAAAAGTGCATACATGGCATTTTGACCAGCTTAGAACTCAGAAAGTGCTCATAGAATGTGTAAAGGAGTCAAAACAGTGCCAGAAATTACTCCATTGCACACAAACGAAGATCTGCTAAAGGAGATGGCATTTCTGTTGCTGTACCGAACTGTAATGGGCAACGTAGCTCCTATATGACGAGAAAAAAAATCGTCATTTTTGTTTGTTTAGATGTCTTTGGTACATGTTGCATTCATATTTCTGTTGAACCGCTCCAGAGTTCATTTGGAAGCAGACCAAGAACCACCTTTTCAGGGGTCTTGGAGCAATCCCAGTTCGTTTTGATCCAAACCTGCCAAGTGTGAACACACCCTTAAATAAACCTGACACACATGCCTGAAATTTACACCAGAGAGCTTCATGGAAGGCACTTTAAGGATGTGAAGATGTTGTGAAGAGTCTGGCAAAGAAGAGAGAAGCAAGAGAAGTCAGTCTGGTGGGGTAGTATGAGTATGTTTGTGCCAGTCAGGAAAATTCCCCTGTGGTGTGGAGGAGAAAGACAGAACCAACAAAAGCAACAAGCGCATTATGCCCACTGTGGCGAAAGGTTCTCGTCATTGTCTCGGGAAAAGAGAAGCAATGAAAGCAGGACATCAAAGGGCGAGCAGGAGAATGGGCTGTCTGAGCCAAGAGCTTTAGATCTGCTCTGCCCCCCATACATAATCACCCCGCCGGAAAATACAGTAGGCTTACAGGTAGAGGTCGAGAACACGGTTACTGGGGATGGGCACTGACTCTTAATGCAAGTGCCATTGTTACAGAAACTCTGGGCTTCAATAACGCAAAGACTTTGAGAATACAGAGAGTAAAACATTTAGACTGAATCCTAACAATGTCTTGCCAAGCACATGTGTGCACTTGTATTCTCAAGTTTCAAAGTAAACTAAGATTTAAAGGGTTAGTTCACCCAAAAATGATAATTCTGTCATCAGTTACTCACCCTCATGTCGTTCCAAACCCGACTTTCATTCATCTTTGGAACACAAATTAAGATATTTTTGATGAAATCTTAGAGAAGTTTTCTGAACCATTGGTTGGCAACAACATTGCATCTTTCAAGATGCAGAAAGTTAGTAAAGACATTGTTGACAGAATTTTCTTGTTTGGGTGAACTAACCCTTAAGGCTAAAACACCTGTATCTAAAACATTGAAATAAAGGTTCCAAAAGGGGCTTTTCACAAGTGATCCCATTGAAGAATTTTGGTTCCCATGAATGTTAAAGGTTCTTCATGGAACCATTGATGCCAGTAAAGAACCTTTATTTTTAAATGGTATGCAAATGTGTTGCTACATACATTTCTATGAATTTTTTTCTTTCTTTTTTTACTTCACTAGGCTTGAAAATCAATATTTTCCCTGATACAGCAAGGTTTTGTATGGGAACTCTGATGTATGGATATGTGGGTTATTTGTGAAACAGATTTTTTGTTTCTTTTGAACTGCACACCCATAAAAAAAACATTGATAAATCTGTTCTTTAAAATCTTATAAAGGGGTTTGTCTATAAACGTGTGTGGCAGGACTTTTATTGTTAACAATAAACAGCAAACAGCGCAAATAGGCAAAAAGGGCTAAATGAAAACACCTCTGAATCCTTTAGAGAGAATGCCAAACCACCCACTCCATCAAACTAAACCTGCCAAGAAACATCAGAGAGAATCCTGCTGTGCAACTTTCTTATAATATGGTGAAATGCTATAAATAAAGGTTAGGCAAATTATACAGGAATTACAAAAAAGAAGTAGTAAAATGCATTAGCAGAGCATCTTCCAGACGCGTAGGACAAAGTGCCGTCATAGGACTCTTAACTAAATAAATCACTTCAGTAAGTCTTTGAAATGCAATCACATTTACATGGATAGTGTGCTTTAAAACTCCCAGCCTATATGATTGTGTGTAGTCTTAGCTGTAAAGTGAATCAGTGTCTCTAGAGAATAGGTTCTTTCGCTCTTGTCTCAAGACAGCCCTGCCCTGCTTCTCCAGAGACAAAAACACTGACATCAAAGCCTCGCTGTCATCACGCAAGAATTTCTGAGTGCCCCCATCCTTCAAGAACCAGCCACCCTGGAATTTTAAGTGGATTTCTCCATCCCATCTCTCCCTGGGTCTTTCTGAACAGAACAGTGTGGGGGGATCCAGTAGTATGGCTGGCAAATCATATGACTTCTAGTGAAAATGGAACTCCTCTCACTTGGTTTTCAATCCCAACTCTCATATGCAGACATCCAGAAATGAAGGGTCTGTGGCAGTGGAGATTAAAGCTTTGAGAAGCTAATGACCGAAATGAGCCCTGCTTTAATATCTAGGCTTTAAAATTTCCAACATTATTGACAAGGCAAAGATTACATACTGTAATCAAGTTAAAATGATTAAAGTTATTAAACTTTTAAAAGGGGTTGGGGTTCTTGGGTCTGTACAGGTTGAAAATCACTTCCAGTCAACAGACCTTATTCACAGCAGCACCATCTTTGTAAAATGAACACCCGCCAAGCGTCAAATGCCAGTAAAAATTGGTGCTGCCAAATGCCGAGTATATGAAACTGTATCGCTCCCCAGTTGACAATAACATTTTTATGAATGCATGAATGTCAACGATGCTCAGTTAGTGCTGCATCATCACGAGAGTTTAAGCCTTGACAATTTATTCAAGCGATTCAAACGACGCTCATTTCGTTATTCGTTCTGTAAAAAAGTTTTGTGCGTTGCACACATCTGAATGGTGCCCAAAAAGCTGCGTCTCATACAGCGTGCAAATACTAAACTAAGCTCTCGTTCGCGTCTTCTTGCACTTGAGTGGACAAATTCACACACATTTATGTGAAAAAATAGCGTTCATCACAGTAAACATAGTCGATTATGTCTTAAGGGACTGTAAACAGTTGAGAAGGTAAACGCATGTGTACAGTATAGTATATTAGATCTGTGCATTTGCTCTTAAAGTGACAGCAGCCTAATATTTCTGCTGCTGTCTGTGTTTTTAATGTTAATCAGGGCCGTAACCACCATAGGCATTGAGGAGGGCAAGTTCCCCCCAATAATTGGAAATGGCCAAATTGTCCCCCCCAAATATTTGATATTTCTTAATGCTGCACTCCATTACACACATTTGTTTTTAGGATGGCAGACCGTTTAAAAACCGTTGAAACAGCGCTCGTCAATGTTAAAATGATGGCCAATCAGATCAAAGAAGGCGGGGCTTAATGTTCACTGAAGATGAGTGCGAATTCCAACATAATGCTTTTAGTTTTTACTGTGAAAGAGTGCATGCGTGACAAGATACCAGTAACTAAACATTTAATATAACAACTGTTTTACATTGTATATTAACGACCCACAGTAACATACAATGATGCAACTTTTTACTTTAAAACTTTTGGCCATGTTCTTTGAGCAGGAGCAGAATAAAACTGATTTATTTAGGTAAAAAAAAAAAGTTTCATTGCCATTGACAGGTGTGACAAAAATGTACTTTTAAGCCCTGGACACAGGCTTTAGTGGGTTGTGCTGTTATTTAATTTTTGTATTGTTCAGATGGCGAAACACTGCAAAAATATATATAAAGTGATCAGTATATGAAAAGTATAAGGGATCTACGAGCATTATACAGAGGATGCCATTGAAAACACGGCAAGGCTATCCCTCTGGCTCACGGCCTCGCTTTCACTTCATACCTGTCATGGCGCCGCTATGAATAAGGTCTATGCGCAATGAATAAGACAAGAGGGTGTAATCCTGCCACCTATCAGTGATACAGTGTTACTGCATCTATGTGCTGTTACACTATGGCTGAACAGGAAGCGCCCGCACCCCTGAAATCTCTCAACTCGTATGATCCTACATTTATCTCCTTTATTAATAAATCCAGCCGGAATGCCCAAGCATGGTGGCTAAACTTCTCGGGGAAACCGGTGTCATACGGCTACATAGAACCGGGGAAAACACTTGAGATGAAGACGTATCTGAGTAAGTACCGTAGAACTAGCAACACATCCGATTTGTCACTCCACTTTGTACTAAAGCAAGTCTTTTACAGCTCATCCGTGGATCTTCAGAGCATCTGACGGAGCTAAACTGCTGGCTAACCTCAGTGAAGTTTACTTTCCAACTCAAGTGGAGTATGAGGAGTACGGATACCCGCGGTACCAGCCTGTGTATGTGACTACACCAGGTGCGAGTCTTACACTGATGCTAGTTCATATTCACTAACATGCACAACAGTTTCATTTCAATTGGGTATTTATGCTGTTTTTTGACAGTGTACTCATTACAAGAATATTGTGCACGGCTGATCCGGAGTATGGTGAGAAAAGAAGACATCTGCAAGCTGGAAATCCCCAAAGATTTAAGAAAGGACATCAGTCGTGAACATGACCTACTGAGAGACATTAAGATTTTATCTGCAAAGAGATCAATAAATGGTTCAGACTGACCCATATTTCCCAATTCCAGGTAAAACAGAAATTATTCATGATGTTCAAAATGTGAAAGTATGCGGAAGCTCATACTTTCACTTTCTTTGAACATGTGGACAAAAGTGAAGTTATTCCGAACGACTGTTCATCAGCACTTTCATTTATATTTGTAATAAATAGATAGATTTGCACGTATATGTATACTCTGGTCTGGAATACTGCGAACAAAGTAACATGGAATGATTAGTAATAAAGTAAAACAGCCCCAGTGCTTCAGGACTGGATATCATTACTCTTGGAATGCCACTCAACCAATCAGATTGAGGATAATAAATAACTTGTTTATGAAGACAACAAAGCAGGGTAAAATAGTTTATTCCCTTTTTAAACTTTTACATCAAATATTAAATTCTATAACATCAGTTTTTATATGTGACCACTTTGCTATCAAGGAGCAATATTTCTCTGTTACGATAAATATTAATATTTTGTATTATATTGCACTTTGGGTACAGGTGTCCCTGAATATTGTTTCACAATTATTTCAAACCATATATTTATTGAAGCTTTTGAAATTGACTTTCAGTGATGCTGCTTTAAAATCTTTTTTTTTTAATGAACATATTACACCAAATAATACTGCAAATAAAAATATATTTTATTACATTTTAAGATGTTCGTGTTGTGGTTTCTTTGCAGCATCTTAGTAAGTGTCTAGTTTAAATCATAAACATTCCATATTCACACCCAAACTAAACAAAATATTGCAGGCTTCACATAAAGTATGTTCCCAAACCATTACAGGGAGAGTTCAACTAAAAATGAAAAATTCCATTATTTACTTACTCTCAAATTGTTCCAAATCTGTATTAGTTTCTTATCCGGAACATAAAAGATGATATTTTGAAGAATGTCAGTAACCAGACAGTTGATGGGCTCCATTGACTTTCTATAGTAGTAAAAAAAATACTAAGGAAGTCAATGGCTACCGTCACCTATCTGGTTCCCAACATTCTTAAAAACATCATCTTTTGTGTTCAACAGAGGAAAGAAACTCTAGGTTTGGAGCAACATGAGGGCGAGTAAATGATAGAATTTTCATTTATGGATGAACTATCCCTTTAACACTTATTACAACACCTAATAAATATGAAAAATCATCATGGATTACAGGTCACGCTACAGTCAACAACAGAGAGGAATCCAATCAACAACAAAGTTAACAGATCAAGTTAAGTACATTCATGTTTGTACAATCACATTTGGCCATTCAATTGCCATTAAAGTTGAAAGTATGCAGCGGGTTTGGAAACAAGCGGAAATTACAATACACTAGGATTAAGAATTAAAGATGGATATTTTAGTACCACTCCCACCCAGCACTGCACCCAGAATTCACCTCTGAGATTGAAAAACAGCATCACAACATTCAGTGTTTCTTCATGGAGTCGAGAATGCGCAGGATGTACAGGAACAGGTTGACTATGTCCAGGTACAGATTGATGGAGGCCAGGACGTGTTCCTCGGGGGACAGCTTATGCATCAGCAAGTGGGTATCGAAAATAATGAACCCGCAGAACAACAGAGCTCCAGCTCCGGCGAAGACCAACTCCATTGTGTCATTGTAGAAGAAAAGCTAAAGAGAGTTGAGAAAAAAATTGACTATAATCAAATTGTGTGACTTGACCGCATAGCTCTTAAAAGAAAGCATTAAATACCAAATCAAACTTAATCCATTTGATAATATTGATTACACATGAGAAAAATCATTCCATAGAATAAACAAAATAACATAAGAAAAAAAAGTATTCGGGCAGACACCATTTCATTTATGTAAGTGAGGATGGAAAAATAAGTAAACTGACATATTATACCCACAAATTCTTCATACAGTGGACAATTTTACCAGTAAAATTAAAACAAATTTGGGACCAAAATTATCCAGACACTTTGACCTGACCATGTTTTGCCTAAGTGTTTTTTCTTTAATTGCTAGTGTGACCTTTTACACCATAGACACGCCACAAAATGAAGCATTGCTTGGTCATTGGTTGACCTAAATTGGCATCATCTAATTGTGTACTTAAATTTAACAGCTTACAGCTGAGTGTAATCCATTATATACCTTTCTATCAAAGTTATCTGACAGTTTAACTGAGTTTGTGTCATATTTTATTATAACTTTCTAGTGAATAAACTGTTAATGTGAGAAAATGTTGAAGGAGTCTGAATACATTTTGGTTCGACTGTATAATAAATAACGTAAAAATACTTTGTTAATATTTTATCCTTAGAAGGGAAGTAATAGTTAAACAGAAGTAATATAGAGTGGTGCAGGTATGACATCACTTTGTAGGCCAAAACGCAGAAATGAGTTAGCATTTCAGCATTTCCGGTTTTTAAATGGGATTTTGGTTAAATGGCTGGAACAACACAAGCTTAAGACCCTTCCATGTTTTATCCTACGACATAAAATACATCAGTATGACCCCACTAAATGGGACCACAGAGGCTGTCGGGGACATTAAACGTCATCGCGCTGAACATGTAAGCTCAGTCTGCTTTTACAGCGTCATTATGCTCATAATTGTGCTCTTATAAACGTTCTGGGAAAATATTTTGAGAGAAAAACTGAAAGTTGTCGGAAGCTTAGCGATGGTGATGTTGAATTCATGGGGCCGTGATGTAGTTCGTTTATAGCTCACCTTTAGCTTTTTACTTCTGGTGACAGCATATCGGCTTCAAAATTCATAAAAGTTGTGTAAATCTGTGATAATTATCTTGATGGACGAAACGTGTAAGTATCATAAACCTTTGTTGACCAAAGAGCTTGATAATCAGAAAGCCTATGAGAAAATCCTATTGGGTTTTTAATTGAGGGAACCAGTGCGATTCTAACTGCCGGTTGGCCTATAAAGTGACATCATACTGCACCCCTCTATATTAACTGGTATTGAACTCAGAGCATTCAGTTCAAATATTAAGAGGCTTCAGACTCACCCTCATAAAGCTTGCAATGATCAAGATCCACAGGCCAGCAAACAGACTAAAGATAAAAATTATGCATTATTAATACCAAAAAACATGAAGGACAGAGCAAGAACTGTTGCTTTAAACTATAATCTTAAAAAAAAATCTTCAATTCTCCTCACAAAACACATTCATTTATCTTCCCATGCGGATGAGTGGACCATGCATCACATCATATAACAGAGTTATGACTCATGGAGCCCCATTATTTTTGTTACATTTCATTTTAATGACTGAAAAGAAGAATGTTACTCCTGAGACATTTTCTGCCGCAAAGTAAGAACATCATTCCACGTGGATTCAGGAGTAAATGGCTTAAAACAATAATTCTTGCACTCAGTTACCATGATGAATGTGACAGATCTGGGCCTTGAGCGGATGAGAACGAGAGAATTACCTGGCTCCGAGCTTGCTGAAGTCTCTTTTAGACTGGAAAGTGTAGGCAGTGAGACCCAGGAACACGGCAGACGTGAGCACAAAGGCCTGAAGCACTATGGTGTACTCATAAAATGACACTGAAAGCAGAAAAATATGGTGTCAGATAATCCATCATGGAGGTGTCCATTAATATTATAGGACTGGATGTTTATCAGTTAGGAAAATGTATAAACTTACCAGCAGTGGCTACAGACAGAGACTCCAGCAGAGTCTGCATAAACATGTACAGCCATTACATTATAATATTTCAAAATGTGTCATATTTAATCATCTGCACACACAAACACACACACATACTCACGGCACTTTATTAGGTACACCTTGCCTTTTGCCTTCAGAACTGCCTTAATTCTTCATGGCATAGATTCAACAAGGTGCTGTAAACATTCTTCAAAGATTTTGGTCCATATTGACATGATAGCATCACGCAGTTGCTCCAGATTTGTTGGATGCACAGCCATGATCCGAATCTCCCGTTCCTCCACACCCCAAAGGTGCTCTACTGGATTGAGATCTGGTGACTGTGGAGGCCATTTGAGTTTAGTGAACTCATGTCATGTTCAAGAAACCAGTTTGAGATGATTTGACATGACATGTTATCATGCTGGAAGTAGCCATCAGAAGATGTGAACTCTGTGGTCATGAAGGGATGGACATGGTCAGCAACAATACTCAGGTACCAAGGTGCCAAGAAAATATACCCCACACCAATACACCACCAGCAGCCTGAACCGTTGATGCAAGAAAGGATGGATCCATGCTTTCATGTTGGTGATGCCCTACCATCTGAATGTTGTAGCAGAAAGCGAGACTCATCAGACCAGGCAACGTTTTTCCAATCATCTATTGACCAAATTTGGTAAGCCTGTATAAATTGTAGCCTCAGTTTCCTGTTCTTAGCTGACAGGAGTGGCATCCGATATGGTCTTCTGCTGCTGTAGCCCACCTGCTTCAAAGTTCAATGTGTTCAGCGATGTTCTTCTGCAGACCTTGGTTGTAACAAGTAGTTATTAGAGTTTCTGTTGCCTTTCTATCAGCTGTATGTCTTGCCATTTTCCTCTGAAATCAACAAGGTGCCCACAGAACTGCTGCTCACTGGATATTTTTGGACTCTTTATTGGACCATTCTCTGTAAACCCTAGAGATGGTTGTGCATGAAAATCCTAGTACATCAGTAGTTTCTGAAATACTCAGACCATCCCGTCTGGCACCAACAACAACACCATGTTCAAAGTCACTTAAAACACCTTCCTTCCCCATCATGTTGCTCAGTTTGAACTTCAGCTGATCATCTTGACCATGTCTACATGCCTACATTTATTGAGCTGCGGTCATGTGATTAGCTGCTTAGATATTTGCATTGATGAACAGCTGAACAGGCGTACCTAATAAAGTGGCCAGTGAGCATGCATGCCCTTTTATATTATGTATCATACTTGAAATCTTGTTTTGATCATTTTTGTGGTATATACTCACAAATCCAAACAGCAAATAAAGATTGATGGGGTGCTGGTGACGGTACACAGCCAATACAAGGAGCAGGATAAGGGACCCGATAGCAGATATCAGCACCAGAGCGGGACTGAAAAATAAAGTGGATCACATTAATATACTTGCACAGCTTAAAGTGTAGTTTACATAATCTATCAGCCACAATGACATGGTGAAGCCATAGGGAGGATGTGGTCTCACCTTTCGTGCACAAAGTGTTTAATGGGGTCGCAGAGCATGAAAAGGGCAGATACAGCAGTGGTGATGATAATCTGCAGCGAAAGGATGGTGTAGACCTTACGGAGGAAATCTGGAGAGAAATTGAGACTTGAGCATCAATGCCTCTACCATATACACACACATAGTAAATAAATAATTTTAAGGTCACACATATTAGGTGTCTTTAACTACTACGTACTTAACGTACAAAAAAAAAAAAAACCTCTTAGGTACAATTTACTTAATGTGTTCATGCTGCATTGCAAAAGACTTTTAATGTGTAAAATATGGGTATAATTAGACACAGGTTTCTTGGATTTATTGTGACAACTCTCTCTCTCTCTCTCTCTCTCTCTCTCTATCTATCTATCCATCCATCCATATATCAGCTGGTTTGGCCAGTTTTAAACGCTTGACAGGGTTTATCTCAATCTAGGTGTCTATCATTCACACTAAACATCGATAAGCAGGTTTGACAACTACAGGCAACATTTTTAAGAAACTAAAATTTCTACTAAACTAATAATGACACTGTGAAATCAATAAGGGATTCAATGACTCATGACAGCTGATTTATATCATGTGCGCCATATGTCTCGTGTGTGCCGCACGATGAAATCAAGTAAAATAAATAAATTAAATAAAATAGGTCGTGCCAACTGTTTTACATTATAATTATTTACAGACCGTAGTTTTATATTGACAGTATTATTGATTACGTTGACACCAAAATTAAATGTCAACAGCGACTTACCCATCCGGATGTGCACGCTCGCTGTCGCGACGTTCGTGCCATAATTAAAATCATCCTCAATTGATGATCGCGGATACTTCTCCTCATTCATGTTTGATCGAGTTTAACGAGTATCATTTACTGAAATTTTTTTGCGACGACGATCTCTTCCGTTGTTTGCCTTTCTTCTTCTGTCGGTGATTTTATGGTGTAAACATTCCCTAGCTCAAAGATGTGCTACTGCCGCCTAGCGTCCTGGGGACGCATAGTGGGCCGCAAGGGGTTCCGTGGAAGTCTAAGAAAAATGGTTAAATAAATAAATAAATAAATAGTCTTAAAATAAATACATAACAAATATTATTGACATGCACTTTGAGATTTTGTTTAAAATACAGTGCGTTACAAATAAAATGTATTATTATTATTATTATTATTACATGTATTAGTTATACATCATTATTAAATACATTAAAATAAAATATATTTTTAATTTATATTAAACTTAAAATTAAATAAATAAATAATATTTGTAACAGTGCATTACTATAGTGACTACAAATAATAATTAAAGCTACGAGCAGCATTTATCGAGTTCAAGCTTTTAAGGCCTTTAAGCACACAAACATCAAAAGAAATCAAGGTTCTTTTAGGAAGCATTTAAAGGGTTACTTCAGCGATTAGCATTAAGCTTTGTATCAGTAGAAACCCAGGAGTATATTCTAATTATCGTACTTCCCCCCCCTCATATGACCCTGAGACGAGAGAATTATGTATTTTATTTCTGGAAAAATTCCTCCGATGGCGAAAAATCATCATTTTGCATCATCGGAGGTTTTGTCCAGAGGCTGAAGACTACAGCCAGCAGAGGGCGCTGTTTCCTCATGTTTTCAACATTGCTTTCAACTCATAGCACTCACAGCACTCGGCTCGGGCAGCTTGCGGAGATTCATGTAAAGCGGAGCGGTGGAGAGCAAAGTGAGTGTTTCAACTTTTCAAATGAATTTCTATGAAAGTTAAGCTTCCAAAGACATGGACTGAAAATGCGCCAGACTGAACGCGTGCTGTGAATGCAGCCGCAGCCGCAAATCCCGTGGGCTTACATCCTGCTGCGTTTGTGCCGTGACGGCAGTGACATTCAATCGACTCACTCATAATATATTGAACAGACACGTTCAGTTTTTAATTGTAGCGTCTCTAACTGAACTGATTTTATGAAAATGAACACGGTGGGCAAGTAAACCAGTGCCTAGAGCAGCCTCGGGCAGCGAACTGTATTCTGGGAATTGTTGTCTTTCATCCCCATGAGACAAAAATACATTTTCTGTGTTTTCTCAGTCTAGAAAGCACCAAATTCAAAAAATAATTTCATATTTCTACTACATTAATGACCGAGTTTAAATACAGATTCATCTTCCCAGCGCTGAAGTACCTCTTTAACCACAGACACAATAGATGGAAAAGACCATGTATGGCCATTTTCATAATTTACCATGCACTAGCATAGTTTACTATGATTTATCATGTTCTAGTGTGATTTACTATGATTCACCATAGTTTACCTTGATTTACCATGTTCTAGCTTGATTTGCCATGAAATTCCAGGTTTTAGTGATTTACCATACTTTACCATAATTCACAGTAGTTTACCATGAGTTACCACATTCTAATATGATTTACCATGATTTACCACATTGTAGTATGATTTACCATGATTCTAGCATGATTTACCATAGTTTACCATGATTTATCACGGATTAACACATTCTAAAATGATTTACCTGGAGTGACCGCATTCTAAAATGATGTACCATGATTTACCACATTGTAGTATGATTTACCATGATTCTAGCATGATTTACCATAGTTTACCATGATTTACCACGAGTGACCGCATTCTAAAATGATTTACCATGATTTATTACATTGTAGTATGATTTACCATGATTTTAGCATGATTAACCATAGTTTACCATGATTTACCACGAGTGATTGCATTCCAAAATGATTTACCATGATTTATCACATTGTAGTATGATTAAACATGATCCTAGTCTGATTTACCATAGTTTACCATGTTTCCATATTCTAATATGATTTACCATGATTTATCACATTGTAGTATGATTTACCATGATTCTAGCATGATTTACCATAGTTTACCATGATTTACACAGTGACCACATTCCAATATGATTTACCATGATTTATCACATTGTAGTATGCTTTACCATGATTCTAGCATGATTTACCATAGTTTACCATGATTTACCACATTCTATTACGATTTACCATGATTTATCACATTGTAGTATGATTTACCATGATTAATCACATTGTAGTATGATTTACCATGATTTATCACATTGTAGTATGATTTACCATGATTCTAGCATGATTTACCATAGTTTACCATGATTTACCACATTGTAGTATGATTTACCATGATTCTAGCATGATTCACCATAGTTTACCATGATTTACTACATTCCAGAGGTGTCAATTTATAGCAATTTATAGCATCGATTTATAGCTATTCGTTTCCTAATCGCCTAATAGAGGTGCAAGGTAAGACAACCAGCATGTTTTATTTTTATTTTATTTGTTTAGATTGTGTAACTCACTGTTGACCAATAACTGCTTGGTTGTCACATTTAAAAAAATAAAAACTTTAATTGAAAAAATAAAAAAAAATCCAAACATTTTTCTAAATTAACTTAATAAACAAACGAAACGAAATATAACTACTTTGACATTAAAAACAAAGCTGAACTGTTTTAATGACTGCAGCAGTGTGTCATAAGGAGGATTCAAAACAAACTAAACACAGGCTCCAGTCGGACTCGGGCCGGGCTAGGGCCTAGAACTGAAAGCCGTGCAGGGCTCAAAGCTCACCAAAATCAGCCCACTCAAAAAAACAAAAACAAACAAAAAAATGCCCAAAAACTTTAACTGGGAAAATTATGTAATATAATTGAATCAGCCACTTTAAGTGCAAGATCGGAAAAGCCCCGTAATTGACAGGCATTTCACACGTTAATAACACACCACTGCCAAAATGTGTCATTCTGTACAATAATCCGCCAACAAAAAAAATAACAACAATGCGTTTAGCTTTGCTCTGACAAAACTACAGTACATTTGTGAAGTAGAACACTTAGCCCAGTCAAAGCTGATGTATTGTTGATTCTAACCTCTTTCAGCAGCTGTTGGGGTTGCAGATGTCCTGAGTGTGTATGATTCGTCTTGAGTCACAGGTGTAATCCTCGTTTGAGAGTTGGTCCACTCTTTACTGTAGATACAGCTACTGTGTATCGTATACCACTTTAGCATAGCGATCTCTTGAATATACAGTCAGCTACGAGTTATCGCGCTAAAAACCTGGCTGTCATGATATGAATGAGCGCGTCTGCCTGCTGATCGCTGATTGGCTGAAAGTGCGTGCTCGTCCGCAGGAACCCGCCCAATTTAGCAACACTGTGTGTGATTTGTGCTCTGAATCATGTGCAGGCGCGATGGATCGCGTAGTAACCAATTGGGTGTTGGAATGGTATATGTTTACACTTCTCATCCAACCACAATCAAATTCACACAATCCGGTGATTAGATTTACCATGATTCTAGCATGATTTACTGTAGTTTACCATGATTTACCACGAGTGATTGCATTCCAATATGATTTACTATGATTTATCACATTGTAGTATGATTTACCATGATCCTAGTCTGATTTACCATAGTTTACCATGATTTACCACATTCTAATATGATTTACCATAATTTACCACATTCTAATATGATTTACCATGATTTATCACGTTGTAGTATGATTTACCATGATTCTAGCATGATTTACCATAGTTTACCATGATTTACTACGAGTGAATGCATTCTAATATGATTTACCATGATTTATCACATTGTAGTATGATTTACCATGATTCTAGCATGATTTACCATAGTTTACCATGATTTACCATGTTTCCATATTCTAATATGATTTACCATGATTTACCACATTGTAGTATGATTTACCATGATTCTAGCATGATTTACCATGTTTCCATATTCTAATATAGTTTACCATGATTTACCACATTGTAGTATGATTTACCATGATTTACTACATTCTAATATGATTTAACATGATTCTAGCATGATTTACCATAGTTTACCATGATTTACCACATTGTAGTATGATTTACCATGATTCTAGCATGATTCACCATAGTTTACCATGATTTACTACATTCTAATATGATTTACCATGGTTCTAGCATGATTTACCACTGTTTACCATGATTTACCACATTTTAATTTGATTTACCATGATTTATCACACTGTAGTATGATATAACATTTATCAATTTTGACAAAAAGTGATTGCAAATATTATAATAGTGTTTTTATAATGTCTAAATATGAATTATAGAGCAATATAATCAAGTAGTATGACAAAATGACTTTGTATAACCAGCAGGTGGCAGCAGAGAACCACTCATTAGCTCATTTTCATTTTAAATGTCTGTTTTTCATTTAATGGGCACATTTTCCAAGTGAATGCCTTCAAACATGCTAACTCACATACACACAAATGACTTATTCCATGTTTTCCCCTTTAAAACATATTTTCAGATGTTATTTTAATTTGTAATGGAATATTACTGTAAAAACATAAATTGAATTAACAAATGAAATGGTAAACATTGACAAAATGTGATTTGCAATGTTATTATAATGATTTTATATGTTCTTAGTGAGCAGAATGAACCAATAAGTGGTCTTCTGCTGCCCTCTGGTGGCTTTATGGCAATTTAATGTAATACACCAATAGAAGCATTGTCACTTTTTTAACTTTTATAGAGGCATCTATTGCCTGATCTCCATGAAATGTTGTATGCTTGTTTAGAGTCATGTGTCACACGTACTTACCTCTTTTGAGATGATCTAAACATTCATTGAGGAGTTAAAAGGCTTTTGGGGTCACTTGGTCAAAATCACATATTTATGACCCTATTATAGCCATCCAAATGCAAAAGTTATATTTTTTTAATAATTATTGACCTGGAGAGACAGAATGAGCAGATCTAACAAATAATTTGAACATTATATGATAACAGATGGAAAAGACCATTTACAGCTAATACAGGCAATTTTCCATAGGAAATGCATGGTTTTAAAGCTTTTTAACAGTTATAGCGCCACCTATAGTCCGATCTCCATAAAACTTTGCAAGATTTTTAGCATGTTATGCCACATATACCCAACAATTTTCGTGAAGTTTTGAGTTTCCCCTTAGGATTTATAGGCTTTTGAGCATGTTTTGCCACGCCTCTTTTCTAAATGACCCTGTTATAGCTTCCCAAAGGGTAAAGTTCAACATGTTTTTAATCACTTTTGATCTAGAGAGTCCTGAGAATTGTCCTAGACTGGTTTGGTTCCGATCGGGCAAAACCAGGGACTAGTTCAAAAGTAGGTTTTAACATAATTGCAAATATTTAATGAACGATTTGATTGACAGCAATGTTTCTAGAGGCAAAGTTGTTCAGCATGAGGAGGTCTATCATATGATATGCAAATTTTGTGGATGTGTGCAACACCATGTGATTACAGAGCCATAAAACTCGTTAGCGCCAACTAGTGGCCGATTTCTTTCAAAATTCTTACAGACCTCTAGGGCCGTGAGTCGAACATGCCCATCGAGTTTCGTTCCGATCGGCCTCCGTTAACCTTGTCTTATAGGCGCTCAAATTTAATTGGTTGATGGCGGCCATGTTTTTGAGATACGCCATGGTCCTCATAGACATACATGGGGCATTGGACCAAGACACTGCATACCAATTTTAGTCAATCGGACTAACGGTCAGGTGGTCATAGTTTTTTTATGTTTTTCACATTATAGCGCCACCTAGAGCTCAATCTGCGCATTTTTACTGTGTCCTCATACAGAGCCCATACACATGTGTACCAAGTTTGGTGAGAATATCTCATTTAGTTTTTGAGTTATAGCCTTTTTAGTAAAATTGGCTCCGCCCCTCTTCTTGAGAGTCATATGGTGCACGTGCCCACCTATTTTTGTGAAATTTTTAGTTTTGTTCAGGATTAATAGGCTTTTGAGCATGTTTTGCTCATTCTCTAAATGACTCTGTTATAGCTATCCAAAGGGTAAAAATTGTATAACTATTGATCAGGAGAGTCCAGAGAATCATTAGTTAGTGGTCTGGTTCCGTTCGGGCAAAAAAACCTAGGACTAGTTTGCAAAAGTAAGTTAACACATTAGTGATTATAAAATCTTTTTAACACATTAGTGAATTAGTGAATCTATTAATTGTAATGCATATTGTGTGGATATGTCAAACGCCACGTGATTACAGAGTCGTACAACTCGTTAGTGCCAACTAGTGGCCAATTTCTTTAAAATTTCTTATAGACCTCTGGGTCTGTGATTGTTTTGCTTAAAATCCATAGTATATTTTTGTTATTTGTGTGGTTATACAAATGGTAATTTATACAGAAAAACATGGTTTTACCATCATAAAACTGTAGTTAATTTTTGTAAGGGTATGTTTGTGCTATACATTATGTAGCACAAAAAGTATTCAAATACTAAGCAAAGGGAGTTTACATTACATCCCTACATTAAAATGATATTAAAGAAAGACCACAACAATTTCAACAATTCAGTGTTACTAGATAAGAGGAATGTTCTGCAGGAACACACACACACACACACACATACACACTGTTACTGTCATTTCCATATCCTGTAGAAACATCTTGCACATATACTTAAATTACATGCTGTTATCCCTTTACAACATTCAATAACCTAAATGCAAAAGTAAATGAAAGTAAATAAATATTTGATTTGACAAAACATAGAATATAATTCAAAACTCCTTCCAATAAATCACTTTCACTTAGTAAACAGCACATTCAACAATAATTGGAAATACAGAAACAAATGAATTGACTCAGTTGAACAAAGTCCATGAATGAATAGATTCATTTGAACGAATTAGCGAACTAGTTTGTGAATCAAATGATTCAGTTCAAAGAGTTTTTGAACTCTCTTTCGATCAGTTCAAGATACAAAAAAGTCTCTCATTTTCAAAAGAAAAAAATTGAACGGATTCAACGAAATAAAGTATTTTGTCTCCAAAAAATGTAATTGTAATTCTCCTACCAGTTGGTGATAGATTTCTATATAACAAAAATCAGAGTTCATAGGGAAAACAGGTCCATGGGCAGCTCACCAGACGATTCCTCACCAGAGGACTGTATTTGGCACATTACAGGAAACTTTACCAGGAGATCACATAGAAATAAAGATAGAACAATGGAAAACGACCCATCCTTGCAAAAGACAAGGCAAAAACAAAAAATAATCTTTCATTCAGACATTCCCATAATGAATTACATAGACAGAGCTGAAATGACACATTAATCCAACTTTTCAACCATTATTAGACACACTGACACTCATAAAGAACTTTTGTACTGCATTTTATACATAGCTTTAGCCCGTGTGCTAACGTTAAGTTAATCAGTTTAGCTCTCGCTGTGTGCTTGGGACTAAGTTAACGTTACTCAGATCTGCTCAGAACGAATAATCTCTGAAACTTTACATAATATCAGAGTAATATCTGAAATGTCACTCACCAAAGTCAGATAGAATCACTGTTACCAATTATTCACAACACTCCAGATCCGATCTCTCACTACTCTCTCTCACTCTTTCTCTCTCCGACGACAAAACTTCAGCTAACGCATCTAAAGTCCAACTTTCCATGTGAACTCAATCACAATGTTCGTTAGATTACCGTTCAGCTCAGAGAGTTTCTGGAGAAACGCTCTCATCTGATGTGCTCTGATCTGACTGTCTGAATGACAGGCTCACAGAGGCGCCCGCGGGACCTGAATGAGGCGCTACTATTGGCTCACAGGAGTGTCAGTCACTGCAGCACAATCATTGATTGGATGAATTGCTTTCCCTTCTAGAACACTCTTATTCTTTCGTTTTATGAACTTTCAACTTAAATAATTTACTGGTGGCCAGGGTTACCAGGAAACTTTTACTACAACACTGTATTTCTTAAATTGTGCAAGCAATGGTTCTTAGATTATTGCCCAGTGATGTGGTTGTTGAGTTCATCAAGTAAAGACACTCAAAAATGACAATAAGTCATGAACATAGCCGATGACTTACTTTAAAACTGTAATAGAAGGGCTAATATAATAAGAATGCACAAAACTTTAGGATGGCCACTGGTGAAAGGTTGCCTCTCTGCTTAGTTTTATAAGAAATATTTCTGTCTAGAGTTCCTAATGTTCTGTAATGTCAACATTTAGTACTAATCATAATTTCAACACAAGGCATGAATCAAAGGATGTTTTTACTAATGTACTGGATTAAAACTACTGTAAAACAATGTACTGCAACGTATAGATGATTGGAAATATAAGATACAGTCCCCTCCAAAAGTATTGGAACAGTGAGGACTATTCCTTTACTTTTCTGTAGACTGAAAACATTTGGGTTTGACATCCAAAAATTTATATGAGACAAAAGATCAATCTTTCAGCTTTTATTTCCAGGCATTTACATCTGGATCTGATACACAACTTAGAAGATATAACCTTTTGTTTGAACCACCCATTTCTCATGTGACCAAAAGTATTGGAACAGATTAACTTAAAATAGATTAAAGTGAATAAGACTTAATATTTAGTTGAAAATCCTTTGCTTGCAATAACTGCATCAAGCCTATGACCCATTGACATCACCAAACGTTTGCATTCTTCTTTTGTAATGCTTTTCCAGGCTTCCACTGCAGCCTCTTTCAGTTGTTGTTTGTTTTGGGGGTTACTCCTTCAGTCTCTTTTTAGCAGGTAAAATGCATGCTCTATAGGGTTTAAGTCTGGAGATTGACTTGGCCAGTCTAAAACCTTCCACTTTTGCCCCTGATGAACTCCTTTGTTGCTTTGGCACTGTGTTTTGGGTCATTATCTTGCTGCATGATGAAGGATCTCCCAATCAGTTTGGTTGCATTTTTTCTGTAAATTGGCAGACAAAATTTTTCTGTACACTTCAGAGTTCATTTTGCTGCCATCATGTGTTACATCATCAATGAAGATCAATGAGCCCGTCCCAGAAGAAGCCATGCAAGCCCAAGCCATGACATTACCTCCACCGTGTTTCACAGATGAGCTTGTATGTTTGGGGTCATGAGCAGATCCTTTTTCTCCAAACTTTAGCCTTTCCATCAATTTGGTAGAGGTTAATCTTTGTCTCATCAGTCCATAAAACTTTGCCCCAGAATGTTTGAGGCTTGTCTCTGTAGTTTTTGGCAAATTCCAGCCTGGCCTTCTTATTCTTCTTGCTAATGAGAGGTTTGCATCTTCTGGTGTAGCCTCTGTACTTTTGTTCATGAAGTCTTCTGCGGACAGTAGACTGTGATACCTTCACTCCTGCCCTCTTGAGGTTGTTGCTGATGTCACTAACAGTTGTTTTAGGGTCTTTCTTTACAGCTCTCACAATGTTTCTGTCGCCAACAGCTGATGTTTTTCTTGGTCTACCCATTCGAGGTCTGTTACTTAGTACACCAGTGGTTTCTTTCTTCTTCAGGACATTCCAAATGGTTGTACTTGCTATGGTCAATGTTTGTGCAATGGCTCAGCTTCACAATTGCTTGTTTTTCACCCATAGACAGCTCTCTGGTTTTCATGTTGGTTACACGTCTAACTATAAATGCAGTCTGCACAGGCAAAACCCAAATCTGAAACTTAGTGCAGACATTTAGTGCTATTTATTGTTTGAATAATCAATGTAATAGGACACACCAGGGTACCAAACACACCTGTCAGTCACATGTTCCAATATTTTTGGTCACATGAGAAATGGGTGGGTTCAAACAAAAGGTTATATCATCTAAGTTGTGTATCAGATCCAGATGTAAATACCTGGAAATAAAAGCTGAAAGATTGATCTTTTGTCTCATATAAATTTTTGAATGTCAAACCCAAATGTTTTCAGTCTACAGAAAAAATAAAGGAATAGTCCTCACTGTTCCAATACTTTTGGAGGACTGTATATATATAAAAGATAGATTTACTATCAGATATTACATATTTTAAGTTTTTTTAAAAAATCATTAAAGAAACGTTAATGGCACAATATATAGTATTGTTGATTTTGATATTTGGTATGAATTTTGGGTTTATATTTTTATTGACTTTATTATTGTGTGGTTTTAATGTAGTTTTGTATTTTTACTTGTTGGGACCTCTGGAAGAGTAGCCGCTGCCTAGATACTGGCAAATGGGGATTCAAATAAAGAAATAAACTTGGATCATAGATGAAAAGACCTTTTACATCCAATTTACTAAGCAGTTTTTTTTTTTTTTTTTTTAGCAGTTCAACTATTTCTAGCAGTTCAACTGCGTCTTGCCCAATCTACACCACTTTTTTTTAGGTGTCCTCAGAGTGTCCATACATATGTGTGTCAAATTTGTTTTAAAAATATCATTTCATTTTGAAGTTCTAGACTCCAGCTTGCCTCAATAGACATAATAGAAACTTCCAGACAGGTGTGTTAAGACCTTGATTAGCTGGTAAAGGTGTGTTTTGGGGTTGGAGCTAAAGTCTAGTGGCCCTCCAGGAGCAGTATTGGCCACCCCATTATATAGTTACAGTATATTTATGAGTGTATAAAATTACCCATGGGCAACATTGGTTGGATTTTTCATAATTATGCAGTCTAAATGACACCGTTACACAAACCATAAGGCAATACCTGCCATGTTTGGTATTGTTGGACTCAGCAAGGATTCTGGAGTCAAAGGAGGTGACTCCTGTGAAAATCACTGGCTTGAAACTTCTTATGCTCCTGCAGAAGGCATTGTGTTGGTTTTGCGATTATCCAATTTTTAGTTTGAGATATACCAGTGTTCTCATAGACTATCATGGCACCCTGGACAAGGTCAATGCATGCCAATTATTATCGGACTAATGGTTGGGGTGTGGTTATGGCCATTTTGATGACATTTTTCCTTACAGCGCCACCAAGTGGCCAATCATCGCATTTTTTCATGTGACTGAAGTTTGAGTTCATAGACATGTGACCGAGTTTAGCAAAAATATCTTGTTCTGTTCACAAGTTATAGTCATTTTAGTAAAAGTGGCCCCACGCATTGAATATTCTGGTTCCTTAGCGACCATGAAACAAAAATGTTTATTTTTATGAATTATTAATAGTCTCTCTCCAAAGAACATTTCTACGATGGTTTGGTTTTGATCAGGAAAAAATGTGGAAGTAGTTAGCAAAAGTAGGTTTTTCAAAAAACTCAAAATATCTCAAAATTGGCGCCTGAAGGGCGAGCCAATCCGAGGCATGCGTTTTGTCCGTCTTGAGCCAGGGATTCCAACGATATAAGACACTTGAGCCCACGCGGTTTAGGAGTTATGAGCCGTTTCGTACTTTTGCTCGCTGTAGCGCCCCCGTCAGGCCGATCGGGGCGTGCCTCGCTGACGCTGGCAGTCGGTGTGAGTACTACCATCCCTCAAAGTTTCAAGTCTCTACGACTTACGGTTTGGTCAGTTTTAGATGTAGAATGATGCATCATGGGAAAATGAGCAATTACAATAGGGTTTCAGCACTTCGTGCTCGAACCCTAATAAAAAGGGCATAAAAGGGGCCTAAAATAGCCTATAAAAAAACTATAGGGTCTCAGAACTTGATTTTCGAGCTGCTGGTTCCAAAACTTTATCAAGCGTTCTGACATGCACATCGGCAGGGAAAGAGTTCGATTTTTGCATTCTCAGCTCATTTATCGTGGAAATGTGGTGTTTTTACCTTTTAAACTGTAAAACCTCTACCGACGGCCCGATCTCGGTAAAAGTTTGCATGCTTCTTTAGAATAAAATGAAGCACGTGTTCCGCTAATTTGGTGAAGTTTTGCAGAGCAGACCATTTTTCCGGTCATTTAAAGGTCATTTTGCATAGAATAATATAGAGCTCTTTTTCACCTTTATAAGAGTTGAACCACCATTAATGGCCAAAAGTCCATCAAAGTTTGCAAGTTCCTTTAGGACCACGTGGCGCATCGCGCGCCTGATTTGGTGAAGTTGTATGCAAATCAGGCAGGTAGAGGCTTTCAGCCTTTGAATGGGATTTTCCATAGAAATGCATCATTTTGGCAACTTTTTATCCGTTATAGCGCCACCAAGGGGCCGTTCCGCTGCGTCCTTTTTCACGTGACCACAGAATGAGCTCTTACACAGGCGTGCTGAGTTTGGTGCAAATATCTTCCTTTTAACCAGTTCTAGCCAATGAAGTGAAAGCGGCTCCTCCCACCTGGAACGTTTTGGCGGCCCTTAGGGACCGTGAACCCAAATTTACACTTTTTTTTGATAATTATTGACATTCAGACTCAGAGAATCTTGCTGCGCTGGTTTGGTTCCGGTCGGGCCAAAAACCTAGGACTAGTTCGCAAAAGTAGGTTTTTGGAAAAAGTCAAAATAGCCGAAAAATACCCCAGGTGACGAGCCAATCCGAGGCATGCGTTTTGTCCGTCTTGAGCCAGGGATTCCAACGATATAAGACACTTGAGCCCACGCCCAACGGTTTAGGAGTTATGAGCCGTTTCGTACTTTTGCTCGCTGTAGCGCCCCCGTCAGGCCGATCGGGGCGTGCCTCGCTGACGCTGGCAGTCGGTGAGTACTACCATCCTCAAAGTTTCAAGTCTCTACGACTTACGGTTTGGTCTGCCCGATCAGTTTTAGATGTAGAATGATGCATCATGGGAAAATGAGCAATTACAATAGGGTTTCAGCACTTCGTGCTCGAACCCTAATAATGCAACTTAATAGAAACAAATTTTAGATTATAATATTATAGGGGTCCCTCATAGGAGGCTGATCATATTTGGGAGTACGTGGCATCTAAAAGATTAACAACACCAGCTCTATATTTCTGAAATAGTAGTAAACGTACGGGGCTTAAAATTACAATTAATTTGATTCCTTCATTTTCTAAAAATGACATTACTTTTGGTATAATAATGGAAGATGTACATATTACATTTTTACTGAATAATATTTGCATTTTGGGGAACTGTTATATTCATAAATGCAAATACCTCAGAACAAAGCTTTTGGTTTCTGGTTTTCAGAAAGAATTTTGGATTTTCTGTAAATCTTTAAGAATGTTAACATTTTAAATGGGTAGAGGACTACTTGGTTTATTGAAGAAATGTAAACTATTTGGAAGACCCAGTTGTATAATTTTTTTGTGCTTTTTCTCTGATTTTGTTTTCTTTCTATCTAGTTGTGCTCTGTTATTTAGAGATTTTATTTAATTTTTTATTGCAACTGTTTTTTTTTTTTTGCATTTAAAAAAAAAAGTCTGTCGGTTCGGTTGTGAACTGTAATGGTCGACTGGTGAATGATTCATTCATTTGAGTCGGTTCTATTCAATGAATCTTTAAGCCATTTATCAAAACGGAAGGTCTGAATCGGTTCGCGAATCACGATTAAGTCATTTTGGACAGTTAACGGACGCGCTTACTCATTAAAGCTGTTAAAAAATTATAACGCGATACGAACGCAAAGCACAGTAATACTGGATAAATGGGATATTTACCTACAAACATCGAAAAGAAGCCTGAAGCCTGCGTCCTGTCGTTTACCAGAGATGAAGTTCGTCTTCATTAAGATCAACACCTGCAGCTTGTGAACGAGTCAGGTAAAACCTTTTCCAAACAAATTCAAAACACAAAACAGCACTTACTGCCAAAACATTATCATAATGCAACGAACAATGTAACCTACTATATCATCATTAACTTATAACATCATTAATGTATATTTGTTTTTTGATGTAGCCTATCTTTTGAACCACTTTGAAGTAAGTTAGGCCTACTAAAAATATCATGATAACAGTTGCATGAACTAGTTAACTTTTAACCATTTAAAGCGATAATTCTATAATTGGGGGTTCATGACACATAAACAACAACAACAAAAATACAAAAGCAATATGCTTTCTCAATAAAAATAAAAAAAGACTCGTGTTAGGCCTACATTTCGTCAGTGTAACAGTCGACCAGCTTAATCGTTAAAGACCATTTTGATATTACAAAGGAAAGGATAATATCATGGGATAATGTATTTTCCCTAGTGAATGTCAACTATGTTGTCACTATCAATTAAGAGTCAGCCTCGGGCTCTTTTATCTGTTCTGCATGATTGATTTAAAAAGCATGAATAGAATCATATTGCCAGAGGTGGACAAAGTACACAACTCCATTACTAAAATAAAAAGTACTACTGGTCAAATATTACTCTTTTTACTTAAAAGTACAGAAGTGCTTTTAAAAGTAGGCTACTTAAGTATCAAACGTAGTTCTAGGCGATATGGCCAAAAAAGCTATCAATGTAAAAAAACAACAAAAACAAAACAAGAACAATTCATATTATTCGATATCGCAATTACCATGATAAATGTAAAATCTTTATTTCTTTAAAGTTTAAAGGCAGACGTTTGCTCCTAAATGTAAGTTGTAGAAACCAGACAGTTGATTGTGGTTTTATGATCAGAACATGACAAACACTTTTCAAAACAGGTGAACATTTCTCAAATTAATGATGTTTTCTCTCTTAAAATGGTTTTAAGAGCCTTCCGACTTTTCTCTCCTAATTTTTTAAAGGTTAGAGTTTTATAGGGTAAAATGTGGTTTTCCATAGTATTTGGATCATGTTAACCACAGGTAAAACCACACATTGCACCTAAAAAGTAACTAGGCTTTATGGTTTCTTATATGGAATTTGTTATGAAAAACGGTAGCCTAAAGACATTTAGTATAAATATAAATGCACAAAAGCTACTATAGCTTAATAACAAAAAAATACTGCAATTATATTACATTACTACTCATAATTCAATATGAATATCCCACATTTCTGCTCAATGATTCTCCTGTTTTCCGCATCAGTTTTGTTGACAAAGTCAGTGCTGTTTCATCTGGCTTTGGTTGAAATCATGAGGTATTGCTCACTGGATCTCAAAACGCTGTTTACTGGATTGAGACGGTCAGCAGGTAAATGCTTTTGCATTTGTGTTTTGAGCCGTACGGATAAGTTCCATGTGCCGCGTGGTTCAAACGAGCAGCCTTGTTTAGCTCTGCTTTTGCCACTTTTGGCGTTTAATGTTTCTCATATGCAACAGAAATGGCAGCGTTTATCAGTTATTGTCACCATGCGACGGTCTGCTAAAAACATGCACAGAATTATTTGCATAGTGCCCTAACCCTAACACATATCAAACTTATAAAATATATCCTGATAATTATCGTTATCGTTTTTTCGCCCAGTCCTAATCAAAAGTAAATTTCCCTTTTTTATGTCAATGCATCATTTTATTATTGTTGTATGAATGCATGCAATGCCATCATGGTGGATCCACCTTGAATTAATTGTAATACTGGTTTAAAAGTTACACAGCTCTTTACGAAGATACTGTCACGTTAAGGCTGAATGCATGGATACAATACACTGATACACATCCGATATTCTTCCAACTGTTTACGTTAACTTAATACATAATCAGCTGTGTTTACATGAATACATTACATTGACATTCATCATTTCATACTGAAACTTTAGCTCTAAAAGCATTGACAATTTCCATTTCAAGCTTTCACCAGAAATGACATGCCTCAATATGCTTCTGCAGGTTGGACGGCGAGTTTTTAAAGGCTGTGATATGGTTCGTTTTAGGCAAACATTTAAAACAAAACTAATCTTTAATCTTTTCAGAAAACTGAAACATGCTTTTTAAGTATGGCTGTGGGTGCACACACTGCACAGAGGAACAGTCGCCTTCTATTTTTCCATCAACTGATCAGTGTTAAAAAAATGCTGGGAAACTTGTGACCCTACAAGAGTGATTACTGATAGGCTGTCTGCAAAAAACAAAACAAAAAAACCTTTTAAAGGAGAAAAAAAAAAATAATTCACTGAATTTCAAAGCTGTTACACAGAAATGACTTTCGACCTCGAGGACCTTGATCGAAATGTAGTGGAGTGAAAAGTACAATATATGTCTTTCAAATGTACTTTTCCAGGAAATATAATACTCAAGTCCAGATACTCAAAAGTGTACTTAAGTACAGTACATTTCTGTAAGTTTCTGTTCACCTCTGCATTATATTCAGTTCCACTACAATCTAAATTTTGGATGTCTCCCTCAGGGCCATCCTTAGGGCAGTGCAACTAGTGCGACCGCATCGTGCCCTGTGACGAATGGACTGGGGGTACCTCATACTGGGCCCCCGCCCCATGCTTGTGACAGCCCTGCTCTCCCTTAACTGTCTGACTTTAAATGTTATAGTTACTTGATGTAGACCTTGTGACAACTCTTCCTCGAATTATACAATTACTGACATTCTTGAACACTAGTTTTGCATCACACTTTTTAGATAATGCCAATCATCGCCAAACATCACCAATCAATTTTGGTCCCTTCATTTGTCAGACTAGAGTTGTACCCTATTATATACAGTGCCCTAGCACTAATGACGGGGGAATTACCTTGGAGGACATGAATTAGCACACCTCCAAATACCAGCACAATTCTTCTTCGCATAATTTAATTCCAAACTCATTAATTTCCCAACAGGTATGTTGGAGAATCCGCACTGCTGTCTTCTGTCATCTCTTTTTCCATTCTCAGAGGGGTTTCTTGCACCTGCTTCCTTTCTTTTGTGGTGCTAATCAGCTCAGGCAAATCTGTAAAAAACCCCGCCAAGACCTCCACCTCATATTTAACCAACACATGTTCATTCTCAGATGATTCATTCTGCTATTTTTAATATTCCACTTATTTTATAACCCCAGCAGTGGTCGCAAAGTAATTTCCTTCAGGTTTAATTACAGCCTCCTCTCCAAAGTCAATACTGTTGTCTTTTCTGTGGGCTGTTTTGCCCATTGCTTCAGGCTGACATGCCCGTGGGATTTGGACAGCACTAGAGATCTTGCAAAAGTTGCTCACAGTCTCCTGGGCATGCTTAACAAAATGCACCGCTGCCCATTGCTTTCCCCTTAGGAGCTCGAGGTGGAAGCCATTCTCTTTATGGAGTCCACACACAGCATTTCATTAAAGCCTGTGTGGAGCCAGCCTCAGGGATATGGCCACATAATTCATTTGGAAGTACACTGTCTCCTCCATCCATTTCCAGGTGTTTCTGAATAACCTTTTGGCTTCTTGCATTCAGCGGATGGATCACATTTCTTTCATATGGCAGTGGCACATAGCGCTGCCTCATTTTCTATTTCCAATGCATTTCCCTTCATACCAGTTCAGCTATTACAGGCTAATAGAAAAATGTTACATACTGTACCAGCAATCTTAAGTGAGCATAGAAGCCAGAGAAAGTCTTTTAAACCGTCTGCAGGCAGAAGAACGTAGCCTATTTATAATTTAAATTTTATAAGAGCTGGTGTGATTAAAATAAGATTGTACTTCATTTCTGGCATGTACAATTCGTCTTGTGTAATTCCTGTTACACACACACAAAAAACAGCCACTTAGTAGATTTAAGTTCTTAAACTATCAAAAGCTTTAGAAAATAAACAACCATGGTAATGGTGATTGCCTGTGAGCCTGTACCCTAAGTGACCACCAGATGGCGCTCATTATAAACAGCAAACATGACAAGCAGAGTAGTTCTGGGGAAGCTGCTTTGAAAATGTATAGCTTGTCAATGGGGTGACGACCAAACCAGCATTTTTCGGGACAGTCCCAAAATTGTATGCTTTGTCCAGCGTCCTACATGTTATAAGCTATGTCCTGCATTTCAATTGCGTTTGTACTTTTCCATGAAATTACAATACCACCACAAAAATTAAATAAATTGCAAACTGGGATTATTGGATTAAAAAAATAAATAAAAAAAATCTATTTGCACAGTTGCAATGTTCTAGCATAGTGGTCCTCAACTCCCCTCGAGGTCCACTTTCCAGAGTTTTGTTCCAACCCTATAATCAAACACACCTGAACATGCTTATCAAAGTCTTCAGGCTTGCTAGTAGCCATGGGCCATCTTTAAGAGCATGTGTTTTGTAAAAATATATATATACGGCTTCTGGTAACGGCCGTACGCGAGTCTTGTTCCGACCAAAGAGTCGAACTCTGACCTGATGCATGATGTATTGACATATGTGGAAGTGCAGAGGACAGATAAAAACAAAACACTGGTCACGAATTAGAAGAGAATTTTTAAAGAGAAATGTCGGAGGAGCTTGAGTTTGTTTCCCAGCGCTATTTGTTTGAACCTCGAGAGGTGTCTAATCTCACCTAAGCTTACTCTACGCCTACGTCATATGATGAAACTCGACTCGCGGGTGGACGATTTACAGTTTATAAAGTTATAAATAAGGATATTTTTCTTACAAAAATGCTTTGCTTTGCTTCAGAAGGCCTTTATTAAAGGACAACTCTGGTGAAAAATGAACCTAGGGGTAATTAACACATGGTTACCGAGCAGATCGTTCTCTGGGAAGCGTTTTCATGAAAATCGAATGTGTTTTATCTCTTAAAACAGATTAGCTTATAACGCTAGTTTATGGGGCACAGAATACAATTAAATCGCTAGTTTATGGGGCACAGAATACAATTAAATCGCTAGTTAATACCACTAACAAGGCTCAAAATAGCCACACACTAACACCGTAGCATAATGAGGATCCCTACATGCAAACCTAAGCATTGAGAACTTTGTAAGTATACAAACAGTTTAATAAGAAGATACTTAATAAAGACAGTACATTACGTGTATACAGACAGAAGCCATCTAGCAAAACAGTCTTGACGAGTCAAGCCACGAACGCTGTGCTAAGTGATGAACTGTGACTTGGAATCTCATACAAGTATATGGTCCGTGGTTTTTTTTAAAACCGTGTCTATAAAGGCAGATTATCTGTCGTTCTTATTACTTTGAGTAAAGATAAAGGATGGAGCAAGATTAAGCACTGTTATTGATAGTTTTCGCATGTGCACAGCAATAAATTGATATTGTTTTGTTGATGGACATTCTCTTGTTAAGGGGTTAGTTCCCCCCAAAATTAAAATTCTGTCATTAATTACTCACCCTCATGTCGTTCGACACCCGTAAAACCTTTGTTTGTCTTCGTAACACAAATCAAGATATTTTTGTTGAAATCCGATGGTTCAGAAAGGCCTCCATTGGCAGCAATGACAGTTCCTCTCTCAAGACCCATAAAAGGTACTAAAGACATTGTTAAAAAGTCCATCTTTCTAGAGATGTTCTACAATAATTTTATGAAGCAACAAGAATAATTTTTGTGCAAAAAAACTAAACGACTTGGTGATGGCCGATTTTAAAACACTGCTTCCTGAAGCTTTGGAGCTTTATGAATCTTAATTTGTGTTCTGAAGACGAATGGAGGTCTTTGGTCTGGAACAGCATGAGGGTGAGTAATTAATGACTGAATTTTCATTTTTTGGGTGAGCTAACCCTTTAATGCTGATGGTGAGGAATTACAGTTGCAACATCTCATAATGTACCTCAAACTGAGTAGTGTGTTACTGAGAAACATCTTGCTCAAGTCGAACCTGCGATGCAGGTTCAGGTTGAATAACTAGTCTTTCCAATGTTTCATCATCGGACTCACGCTCGGATTTATATGGTAAAACTGACGTCATCGTTACTGTCTTTACAGTGTACAAACGCTAAGCTTTAGGAAGCGGAACTGAAGTTTACGGTAATGAGTATTTCGTTTTACGACGTGCGCTGTAAGCGGTAGAGCAATCACAACAGGCTGGGCCGCCTGGCCGAGCAGAGCAGAGCAGGCTTTCAGAAAGGCGGGATTTAGAGAGACTGATTCAAACATTGAGTCGTTTGAGAATCATTCAAAAATGTGATGTACAATGTGTATTATGAGAAAATGAAAGTGTTTTTTGACCTGTTGTAGACATCCAAAAAGATTAGGAACCTTTGAAGGAACTTAATAGGGACACTTTATTTTAACTTTAATTTAATATAAGCTGTATTTGGCTGAAAGAAGAGTCATATGAATCCTAGGATAACTTGAGATTAAATTATGGGATAATTTTCGGCTAGGAGCCGCTACTGCTTACTAAGGCTGTGTCTATCAGGCAGTGACTTTGAAGGCAGTGTTTTTGCATGAAGTTTTTGCACAAAACTGATTTCGGCTTCTGAAGCAGCATAATAGTTTAATGCTCTACAGCAAAACAGAGCGAGCTTTGGTGATAACTAAGCAAATATTTAATAAATTTACTGACTATTGAGTCATTTCTCACTAGAAATGACCATCAGAACTCTCAAACTGTCAAAAACTTACATTTACACACAAACTAACCACCAACTGCTACTTCAGATGCCATCTTTATATTTGACCTCAACTGTCGCAGAATGTAAAGCACAGGCTTGTGGGATATCAAAGGCAGTGAAGCATACATCTACAGGATACATTTTTGCTGCCTTCAAAAATTAATTAGATGAAGGTATCTCAGGAGACAATAAAGGGAAGTTAACATTGGATTCGGATGTGCCTTGATGCCTTCCTACCTTTTTTAAGCTTTCGGAGGGTTACATCTGAAAGCTGAAAAAGGCTGCCTTCGGGGGATGCATTCTTACTAATTCTTCTATAGAAAGATATGGTAAAAGTAGTATGAGTAGTATAGTATGCAGTTCTGAATTCAGCATGTGTGAAGCTGTGAACGTTATTAACTGAACTGGCTACATCTGCCAGGACTTCTACAGACAAATACTGGATGAGAAGGCTCAGCTGCCAGATCCGACAAAAACAGGCTATAAGTTCAAGATGCACTAGTAAGATGGCCGCTCAAACACTTCCGGTGGCTTCACCGCTTGATGGCAGTTTAGGACGTCATAAGCAATCCAGTCTTTATTTAGATCAGTGATTATATACAGGTCCTTCTCAAAAAAATAGCATATTGTGATAAAAGTTCATTATTTTCCATAATGTAATGATACAAATTAAACGTTCATATATTTTAGATTCATTGCACACCAACTGAAATATTTGAGGTCTTTTATTGTTTTAATACTGATGATTTTGTCATACAGCTCATGAAAACCCCAAATTCCTATCTAAAAAAATTAGCATATTTCATCCGACCAATAAAAGAAAAGTGTTTTTAATACAAAAAAGTAAACCTTCAAATAATTATGTTCAGTTATGCACTCAATACTTGGTCGGGAATCCTTTTGCAGAAATGACTGCTTCAATGTGGCGTGGCATGGAGGCAATCAGCCTGTGGCACTGCTGAGGTGTTATGGAGGCCCAGGATGCTTCGATAGCGGCCTTAAGCTCATCCAGAGTGTTGGGTCTTGCGTCTCTCAACTTTCTCTTCACAATATCCCACAGATTCTCTATGGAGTTCAGGTCAGGAGAGTTGGTAGGCCAATTGAGCACAGTAATACCATGGTCCGTAAACCATTTACCAGTGGTTTTGGCACTGTGAGCAGGTGCCAGGTCGTGCTGAAAAACGAAATCTTCATCTCCATAAAGCTTTTCAGCAGATGAAAGCATGAAGTTCTCCAAAATCTCCTGATAGCTAGCTGCATTGACCCTGCCCTTGATAAAACAAAGTGGACCAACACCAGCAGCTGACATGGCACCCCAGACTAGGGGTGCACCGATCCAACTTTTTCAGTCCCGATACCGATGCCTGGGCTTTGTATCTGTCGATACCCGATTCCGATCCGATACTATTGTTGAATTAATTATAAACGGTATACTTTCCACCTTATACCTTCCTTGAAGAGACTAAAGGCACCAGACTTTATCAACTAAACATAACTAAGAAGAGAAAATAACAGATGTATGTAAAGTGTTGAATTCTTATAGAACTAAAATATAGAACATTTATTTAATTTAAAAAGTTACGGTATATGGTCACATTTGACCATCAATGAGTATGAGTGTAACCAATTAATACCTGAGGGCTAAATACAAGAATAACATTAATGTGTGTTGCATCTCTATCACTCTCCATGATAAAACGATCCTGTAAATATGGTTGACTTAATAATCAATGCACACTATTCTGTGCTATTTACCAAAACTTGCAGCAAACATCTGTATAGTGAAACTTGTGTATCCGCTTAAGCCATTCAAATGCATTGACACAGCGCTAGAAGTATTGAGCGCTTCATGAACCACGTGACGGGAGATGAGAGCATGTGCAACTCCGATTTTCAACGCCTCTGGCTTTAACATTAGGCCACATTAGTCATTGACATTTGTCATTCACTGACTGTGGGTACTTGACACTGGACTTCAGGCATTTCCTTCTCCCCAGTCTTCCTCCAGACTCTGGCACCTTGATTTCCGAATGACATGCAAAATTTGAGCGACAGTCCAGTGCTGCTTCTCTGTAGCCCAGGTCAGGTGCTTCTGCTGCTGTTTCTGGTTCAAAAGTGGCTTGACCTGGGGTATGCGGCACCTCTAGCCCATTTCCTGCACACGCCTGTGCACGGTGGCTCTGGATGTTTCTACTCCAGACTCAGTCCACTGCTTCCGCAGCTCCCCAAGGTCTGGAATCGGTCCTTCTCCACAATCTTCCGGTCACCTCTTCTCGTTGTGCAGTGTTTTTTGCCACACTTTTTCCTTCCCACAGACTTCCCACTGAGGTTCCTTGATACAGCACTCTGGGAAAAGCCTATTCGTTCAGAAATTTCTTTCTGTGTCTTACCCTCTCGCTTGAGGGTGTCAATGGCCTTCAGATGATGGCCTTCTGGACAGCAGTCAGGTCGGCAGTCTTACCCATGATTGCGGTTTTGAGTAATGAACCAGGCTGGGAGTTTTTAAAAGCCTCAGGAATCTTTTGCAGGTATTTAGAGTTAATTAGTTGATTCAGATGATTAGGTTAATAGCTCGTTTAGAGAACCTTTTCATGATATGCTAATTTTGGGTTTTCATGAGCTGTATGCCAAAATCATCAGTATTAAAACAATAAAAGACCTGAAATATTTCAGTTGGTGTGCAATGAATCTAAAATATATGAAAGTTTAATTTGTATCATTACATTATGGAAAATAATGAACTTTTATCACAATATGCAATTTTTTGAGAAGGACCTGTAATTCAAACCTGGGCAAATTGAGTGCCCAATGAGCAATAAGTGGTCACTTGTCAAGCTATATGCTACTTGTCTAATTTGAAGACGTAGAAAAGGTTCAAAAACTGAAATCTATATGGTTATGTATCTGAGCTTCTAAAGGAAGAGTCACTGGGATCGATCCCACTCCATCAGCACTGTACCTTGAGCATGACACTTACAACCTTCTTCCTCAGGGGGACAATAGCTGAAAATGCTGCTATAGTCACTTTGAATGGAAAGCATCTTGTATCTAAATGGCAGAGAAGTAGCAACAACATGCTCTACTTATTATGTTTAAGTGTTTCATTTAGTTATTCAAAGTGTTCTTTTATTTTAGACTTAATCATAGTGAAATGTTATACCTTAATTTTTGAAGTCGGTTTAAAAGGAAATTCGGCTATTTTCTAAATGCGTCTTATTGATCCTATTCCAAGTGATTCCTCACTCAAATTAGATTTTTTTTCAGCCTAATTTCTGTGCATCCCTACTTTATAGTGCATGTGTGTTGAATGCTTGGATCTGATTGGTTTATGAACATTCTAAGATGTGCAATTATTTTCAGGGGGAAACAGCTAAAGTATAGTTCCAGACAGGCCTTGACTGTATTACATGTCCATATCACTTCGCCAAATAAATTCATTTATTTCAAAGGTCCTTACAGCTTACAAGAGCAAAAAACAAAAATCCACAACGACACTGAACAAGCAAATAAATATAGTAAACAATAGGATAAAAAATAATTATTTCAGTTTTTGCCACAAAATTACATTTTATTATGCACGGAGAGCACATACTCTCTCTCCCACTCAAATGCACACACATACAGTACAGACACACACTTGAACAGAAACGTTTTGTCAGCACTGTTCTGACGATTTTATCAGTATCAGTAAAATAGTTTAGCAACTTAAGCTACGTGACATTTCTCACTAGCATGGTAATAACATAGCTGTTCTTGAAGCAGATAAACTTTCAGTTATGCTAGAGACGCTTCCGATGACACTGCTGAGAGGCACTGATTTTATGCACTGATACATAAACTTTAATCATAAAATAAACACAAAACACAACTTAAGTCCAGGCCTGGTCCTCTAATGGTCACTCCTTCTTTTATCCTCTCAAAACTCCTCCGTGAGAAAGTCACTCTGTTCCCATGGCTCTTGGCCCCGCCCTGCTTGCCACACTGAGTTTCCATAATTGATTCTGCTATTTTCCTGTTTATCACTGAAGCTGCTTTGACATAAAAGCAGAATAAAAGTGACTTTACTTGATATAAGGCACTTGAAGACCCACAAAAAAGATGATTTCAAATTACAATTAAATGTCTAAACAAACAAAACAAAAACGTATAAAATATTCAGATGGTTTCCAAACTCAGGGTCTCGCTGTCATTCATCAGTGGCATAGGAATAAGTATAAAGTCTCAGGAAGCAGTAATACAAGAGCAGTCAGTAACTTCAAAAGGACCTTAAAGGATTAGTTCTCTTCAAAATTAAAATTTTCCTGATAATTTACTCACCCCTATCTCATCCAAGGTTCAAGTCTGTCTGTCTTCTGTCGAAAATAAATGAAGTTTGAGGAAAACATTCCAGGATTTTTCTCCCCATCATAGCCTTCCATGGCAACCAAAATGTTGAAGGCAACCATATCATTGCAGTTTCAAAGGGCTTCAGAGGCCCTGCGAGAAATAGGGTCTAATCTAGTGAAACAATCGGTCATTTAAAAAAAAAAATGTTTAAAGGAAAATACTCTGGCAAACATCTTCAGTTACAAGTAGGGATGCACCGGAATACAAATTCTGGGCTGAAACTGAAAATTCTGCTTGCACTTGGCCGATAAGTTTGGAGTGGTATATTACTCTTATCTGTATGACCAAAAATGTCTTAAATTTAGTATTTTAAGTTGAAAATACGGTAAGTGATCGCGCTGACGCCTCCATGTCAACATTGGCTCTAACTGTCCCTTTGCACCACCTGGTGATTTCACATACTTAAAGGATTAGTTCACCCAAAAATGAAAATTCTGTCATTAATGACTCACCCTAATGTCGTTCCAAACCCTTAGGACCTCCGTTCATCTCCAGAACACAGTTTGAGATATTTTAGATTTAGTCAGAGAGCTTTCTGTCCTTCAATTGAAAGTTTATGCACAGTATACAGTCCGTGTCCAGAAAGGTAAGAAGAAAGGTATGAAAAACATCATCAAAGTAGTCCATGTGACATCAGTGGGTTACTTAAACTCTTTTGAAGCATCGACAATAGGCCTGCACGATAAATCGTTATATAAACGTGATCTCGATTCACCCTGTTCACGATTTATTTTTTAAATGACTTTCGATAAAAAAAAAAAAACCTTCACCCTCAGCCAATGACAAAGCACCTTTTCACTCGTCACGAGAGAGTAGTAGTTTGGAAATAAACAAAATGAATATTGATGAAAACCCAGGTCCTAGTGACGAGAATCAGCCAGCCACTCAAGTCTCAAACCGAACTTGTTCCGAGAAAAGTTTTAGTTACTGTTGCTATGTCCGACAAGCCATGGCGTTCTCACACCATACACATGCTGTCATGTAGAGAAAATACATTGCGGAGCAAAGAGGACACTGACAACACGCCGATAAAAAGGACAGAGCAAGTTACTTCTGATATGAAACAAAGTCTCACTTTCAAATGGTCTCTCTTTTTTAAAGAAATGTAAACAATAAATACCATTTTGTGGCTCTTTAATTTATTGTGATCGCTGTAGCGCCTCAGTTAAAGCTGCTCGTGAACCGATCATCTCTTCCTTGTAGTTCATTGATAAGCATCAAATAAACATGAATGAACCCTAAAATAAATGTTGTTTCAACCGTGGAAAGACATCAGCACACCGTATTTCAAGTTCAAGTCCACCAACGATAAAAACTATTATTATTATTATCTACTAACTCTCCTCTGACTGCTTTGTCGGACTAGCGGCAGATTCAGCGATGTGATTGGTCAGATCGCCTGTCAATCAAACTAGCGGCAAAGGGTGAAGTGACCCTTCGCTAAGCCCCGCCCTCCTTAGTTACTGTTACCCCTGTCAAGCTTTTGCGCCTGGCCAGTCTATTACAGTATGTATGCGCCGGTGTCAGACATTCCCAAGGAGATAATTAGTCATTTTTAGCGAACAGGTGAAATATCTGAGAGAGCAAGACAAAAGGGACTGCAGTATGCATTCGAGGGATATATCCATGGCATAATATGCTACCGATTAGAGAATAATTTCATCAAAATTGAAGCTAAAGCCTATAGGTTCCAGCGCAAGCAGCAGCCGCCTCATACTCTGACCATTCAAATGGGAAACTCACAAATTGAGGAACAGCTGTTCATGCACAGCAGGGTAAACAATCTAATAAGTATAAATCAAACAGCTTATCCATAAGACTTGTGGAATAAACACAATACATTAGCCTGTACTAGCTTGCAATGATAACATTCTCCCGCTTAAATTTTATATAGATTCTCCCACACTGCTTGATCCACAACAATCTGATGGGGTATTTTGCACTGTGAAATTGTTTTCCCCAATAAGAATCATCAGTAAAGTTAGACTGAATTATTTCACGTAAGTTAATCACAAACGCTAACATGCAGCAGAATTTTTCAATGCAGTAGCATGAATCGATAGATAGCTATATAACGTTAGCTATAATTTTGCGCTACGGTAGGAAAATCTGACAAGGTAGGGCAAATCGACAGAACATTCATTTCTCCCCTTGGGTTTTAGGTTTGGGAAAGGAAAAAAATTCCACCCCCTGTCCAAATTTATAGGATACCGGGTATCAGATTTGCACAATCCATAAGCACAATGCTTCGGCATATTCCCCTCGCTCGAAAGCTTGACAGAGCTTCCGCGCCTAGTTATGGTTGCTAAGTCATGATTGGCCTGTGGCGGTTTTAGGGCGTGGCTTAGCGAAGGGTCAATTGATGTTCCTTTAGACACTGAGCCCTCAGATTGTTGAATGACGTTTCAATTAGCCTACTTAGAGCCATGTTCAGGCCATATTCAGCGCATTGCGTTTAACTTCTATTTTAGGTTGAATGTTAATTGTACAAAAAAGGCAAGCAGTTAAAAGTGTTTCTTTATTCATTAAAGCCTCTATGGTTACAGGCTTGTGGTGATGTGCAATGTTCTATGTGCCAACAAATATGGTTGGTACTGCCAATTTGTTTTGTCATGGTTCATTTGTGCAATAAACATTACACTTCATGAGAGAATTTTTTTTTTGTCAATTCTAAGCTAAAAAATTGTGATTCATATTTTTCCCAGAATAGTGCAGGCCTAATCGACAATTCATTTTGGTCCAAAAATAACAAAACCACGACTTTATTCAGCATTGTCTTCTCTTCCGTGTTTGTTTGAATCCGCGTTCACAAGTCCACAGTGACGCTGCTGACGGCAGAAGCACAACGTGCGTCTCCCTCAGACTACAAGCGAAGCTCTGATGCTCCAGATAACACGTCAGCAGCGTCTTACATCAGCAGCGTCACTGTGGACTCGTGAACGCGGATTCAAACAAACACGGAAGAGAAGGCAATGCTGAATAAAGTCGTGGTTTTGTCGTGGTTTTGTTATTTTTGGACCAAAATGTATTGTCGATGCTTCAAAAGAGTCTGACTAACCCACTGATGTCACATGGACTACTTTGATTATGTTTTTATTACCTTTCTGGACACGGACTGTAGAGTGCATACACTTTCAATGGAGGGACAAAAAGCTCTCGGACTAGGGATGCTCATTTCGGTTATTTTTCCCGACCGACAAACGATACACGTTAATCGATTATTAACAGTTAACTGATAAGATTATAATATTGAATTGACATCAAATAAAAATACAATTGATGAGTGTCTGTGACCCGTTAAAAATACTTTTTTCACGGGTTTATTTTACTGTGCAAACAGCAGCATACACAACAGATCGACAACAGAACCTGGATTCCCACAGTATCACATTTTCACACACCTGCAGCTTTTCTGACAATACAGAAAAACTGAATAAAATCATAGAAACAAAAAGCATAAAATAAATAGGCCTACACTATTTTTTTTATTAAATAATTACCTGAATCTGAAAATACACTGAATCCGTTTGAAGCTTTGAAGAACCGGAATAGTTTTTCTCGTCAAATCAAAATAGCAGACCTACCTCAATCCACAGTTTGACTGGTTTTTATATAAAAAAAAAAAATTAACATGTCTAAATGATGTAAGTTAGCCTGTTGAGAGTTAGACCCGTGGCAGACGCTGACTGCTCGCGCCTTGTCTGTTTGAGGAAGTATTTCGATGCACCCGACCGTTGTGCTGTTCTTTGAAACGACAGAGGGAAACTGAGTAATTGTTCAATAAACCATCAATACGTGACAATGTTTAGGCTACTTTAGTAAACTTGACCAAAACCAAACAACTGGAGATGAACGGAGGTCTTAAGGGTTTGGAACGACATTAGGGTGAGTCATCAATGACAGAATTTCCATTTTGGGTGAACCAACCCTTTAAAAAAAAAGTTTTGATGCCATCTGTCAGTTTTGATGACTACAAAAATGATTAATTAATAAAATGTTAAAAATAGTAGGCTACAACAGGGCTAAAGGCACATCTTAAGGAAAGTGTGCTTCTGAGGTGGGCTCTTTTTTGAAAGGTTTGATGAAGTATTTGCGTGCTATTAAGGTGTGAATTGCGAGGACTTGTAATGTGAATATGTATCTTGTAAATATTAATATAGGCTACAGCTCTGATTTTTGATTCATGCCATTTTGAAATAGAACTTAATGCAAGTGTTGAAAATACATAGTTCAGTTGAAACCTTGCCCTCTTTGGCTTGATTTAAATGCTGTTAAATTGATTGTACGAGGCAAACTGTATAACAGTACTGAAATAATAATGCGCTGTTTATCTTTCAATCATTTTAGGGCCATTCACACAGGATGCGTGTCATTGCAGATCTAGAGACATGTTTTTTTAAAGTTATTTTAACTTCAGTGCCCCATTTATAAAGCTGTATCATGCACGATACTTCACAAAAGTATGGAAGTGAGATGTGAGCGCAACATTCAAACACGTCTAGGCCAGGTGATGTTTAAATGAAAAAATATAGAAAAGTAGTGGAATGGAATGAAAAAACACATTCTGTAATACAAAAAATCATATCTCTGTATTTTTTGGTTGAATGCCGATACACGGTATCTATCCCGGTATTTTCTTCGTTTTTCTATTTGGTTAAAAAAAAAATCTGTATCTTAATAATAATTTTACCCCAAATGCCATACATTTACATATTACTCCGTTATTGAAAAACCGTTGCTTTAAACTAAAAAGTCAATAATTGTATAGATTCCCATTTGCTACATAAATCTACAACATTTTAAAAAACATTAAATATTATAAATTAGCGCAGAATCAACTTTGCGTCCAGGATCAGCAAAGTTTTCATCAAAAGCGGTCCGGTGCCTGGTACACCTTTAGGCCATTTGTACCCTAATAATGAAAAAATGAGTGCATGTTTCCAATTTATGTAGGTAAGGAATACAAAATCCCCGACATGGAGTGGACAAATATGAAAGATAGAGAGAGAGAATATTACCCCTCAAAAAAGTCAGTAGCCTTAGAAGCTTTCTCTTCTTGAGTAGAGGCTTATCAGTCTTCATTTTCGTTAGTTAGCTTCACAGGAGCAGTGCTATCAAGCAGTAATGCCCTGCACTTAGCAGTCTTTAGATGTAGGGGTGTTTACATTTCAAAAGAGACATGACAACTAGCCCAAAAACAGACTTCAGTCACATTAATAATTGTAAATATTTAATTCACAGAATTGACCATGTCCTAACTGCATGAATTTAATCAGATTTGTCTTTATTGTTACTAATATAACAATATTTGAGGTACCCCCCAAGTCTATTTTTTTTACTTCTTATGGGGGCCCTAGATCCCCTCAGCCCCCCTCAATTCGACCACTGGCCATGACCATTGCAAGGTTTCAAGTGTTGGCCATATATTGTAACTGTCCGTTATGCTGCTTGATGTTGCAGCATATTTATCATATTTTAGTTCATTGTCGTAATCAAACATGCTAGTTTGTAGCGTGAATATTTTGAATAATTTTGTCTTTTACTGCACTTTGTTATTCTTCTTGTTATTTACTTATAGTGGCTAATGAATTGGAAGGCAATTACAACACAGTTTATTTAGTGTTTGAAAAAAAGGTGGAGTCTGTCTCTGAAATCACCCCCATGTACCCTTATATATAGGGCTGGGCGATATCTAAAAAAAAAAATTATGTTCACAATATCTCGATATTGTGAACATTTTTACGATATTCGATATATATCTCGGTATGTTTGCAATTGCTTTTAAATAAAAAATAATGATTATTTTGCCCCCATTAAAAACAAAAAAAACTATTTAGATAGAACCAAATTAAATACAAAATGTTTACGTTTAATGAACAGGTTGGGATGACCAAAATCTTAAATCATGATACGAGTAATTTAATATTTTTTATGTACTTTTATCATTACAATATAGATTTTTAATTTGATATTTTTTTAAATAAAACATAAGAACATGCAAATTACAAACAATATGACAGTTATTTTCAGCTAGAGTGGGTCTATTTAACAGTAGCAAGTCAAGAAATAAATCAAAAATCAAATTTTATATATATATATATAACTTAGATTTTTGATGGGGTGGTTTTCTATTTTTCATTGTTGTTTGATTAACATTAAAGCACAGAGAATATGAGGTCCGGCCCTTTAAGACCTCCACGGACCAAATTCATTGTAACACACGATTTCTCACTAAACTCTGTGTACGTTCACTAAAGACATACACTACTGTGTTTAACTGAATTCTCGCCAGGACGTGCATTTTTACATTTGTTTGACCATTGAAACTCAATAATCCATGAAAGAACTGAATCGCGATGTTGTCTGAAAGGCGTGTGCGCGCGCTTCAGGTCAGAGTCCGGCAGCGTGAGCACGTCCCGCGCTGCCCTATTATTTCTCTCATGCGTGCATGTTTCGTTTGCTTTCTTTGCAATGTGCTACGTGTATATAATTAACTCTTCTGCTTCCAATGTTTAGTGAATGGTGGAAGCAGACCTCTGCGTCATCTGGTAATGTTTTTTGGGAAAGTATGCATGTTGAATTTGAAATATTCGATATTCACGATATTTTCAAATTTTACATCGTCGTCAAAATTATTGCGATATTATCACTAATATTCAATATATCGCCCAGCCCTACTTATATAGTGCACTATTTAAGGCACAGCCATTTGTAGCGGTGTCCAGAACCATAGTGGACATTATCGAGTACACTTACTCATTCAATCCCATTATGCTACCCATTATCCAATGTCTACCCATGCACTGCGAGTGTTGGACCAAACATCTCGCCAGAAGATGCCTTATGCAGTTTTCCTGGCACACTCACTAGTTTTCATTCACTCATTTTGTGGACTATATTTAGAGAATAATTTGCGGACTAATTTAGAGTATAGGGAATGAGATCAATGTGGGAAGGAATCTTCAAATAGCACCGCATAAAGCAAGAGATCAAGAGTTTTTTTTTCTGTGTCATCTCTCCACTCTGTATGTTGTTTTATTGTTTCTCTGTTTGTCGGCCATACAAAGGATTACAGCTGTAGGAATCCCCAAATTTATACATAGACGATAAACATCATGCTAACAAAGTATTAAATTTGTACAAAAATACTTTACAGCTCATAATACCTGTCCATTAGAAATAAAAATACAATATTTTAGGGACATAACTGTGACATTGAATCATAAATTCATCGTATACTGAAAATGGACAACCACTATTTTAACTGGCAGTGCTTGACTTCACTAAACGTTTCCACAAATGGAACACAAAAAATCTTTTTTTTTTTCTTCTTTTCACTTGACCAGAGTGTATTTGCAGTAACACAGTGTAGGTCAAGGAAAGCGCTGTAATGAGTGACAACTAACTCTTGAATCAGGGATTGAAAACCATAATTCAACATGTAGCGATTATGCATTTGAGAAACATCTCAGTGAGTTGCTCAGTGCATGAGTTTGGGGAATGAACCCGTACCTGAAGGTTTATCTGAAATTAAAACAACTAAAAACTCCTCTTCATCATCGTCAAACTTTCTCCATCAAGTGGGCTTGATGAGGTTTTTGTTCGGTTCAGTAGTTGGACCACAATGTGCCATTTGAAAATAGTGAGTAGACAGGATCTTTGAGCATTGACAACGAGGGTGACGTCACTCAATCAAAAGCACAGTTTCACACAGGTGGGTGAGGCTCTTCATTGCCATTAACAGCTTACCTATGGCATTTTTTTCTTTACTAACATTTAAAAAAAATCCAAACAGAGCTACAAATGTGATGTTTAGTGGTCTACCACATACAGTAGGAGAAATCCATTCTCATGATTTGACACTCGTTTTTTTTCTCTCTTCACAAACGGATTGCGCACCCTTTGGGCTTACACAGTCTGGAAAAAAAATGTCAGATGAGACATAAAACCATAACAGTACCATATACAAATTACCATAATGATTTATAACTAGTTAAACAATGGTGGGAGGAATACAAAAGTCTTTTTCAGGATTTTTTCTAATGGACATCAACCTCATGCTCGTGTTTTTGTCATTAGTGGGTACTGCAAATTTAAGCAAATGAGATGAATTTGTTCGCCGTAATATTCTCATTTATCAAAGACAGCGGAGTAAACAATATGCGAGTACCTACTTGAACGGCTGTCGTTTTCATTTAAGAGATTGATGTCGGAATAAATAAGCTGTTCTATCCTTTGGGCCAATGATGGATTTCCTCAAAAAGTGGGGCGAGAGTCTGGAGACCGCAGACCTACGGCGGTTACCTAACAAAGTACAAAGAGTTTCCGAACCGAATGACCTTCTCCGTGCCATCAATCTGCTCAGGTACATGGTCGATAGCGACCTCATGCTAACCAGCCATCGCTCAAAATCACACACATCCCTTATAAATCATCCGCCTCTATTCATAAAAATAGACGTCTATCCAATTTTAAGATAAGGTGCCTTTGTGCCACCCTCTCTTTATGAGCGACGCTGGATTTCTTATTTGCAGTGAAATAGCGAGAAGAGAACCGAAACATGGTGTTTTTCATGTAGCCAAGCTCTTGTTTTTTTTTTTTGGACAGAAGTACTACAAAATAGTTCATTAAAAGGTCTCATGCATTAGGCTATAACCCACATTCAGTCACAATTGAAAAATGGCTACCGAATTCATTGTGCTGATTATTTTTTTCCCCCACACACAGCTGTATCCTCTCTCTTGTTGAGCAAGAAAAGGGACCAACTCTGACCTTGGCATCAGATAGAAGGAAATACACAGACATACACTATACACACAATTGTGTTTCAGTATCACAAAATAGTAGGGTCGACGGTTGCGTTTCGGATGTGGGACTTTGACAGACTTCGTGGAGGCTTGCGAAATAAAGTCTCAGGGCACGCGCACACACATTCAAACTCACACAAACACGGACGATCACAGAGTGGCCAGTCCGATATCACAAGTAAAAGTCTCAGTGTTGCTTTTATGCATCTTTTGCTTCTTTTTTTTTAGTTCTCCTTAAAACTTGTTTATTGGCAATATAAATCAGGGATGGCACTGTTTCAGGTTTTTTTTCCCCACAATTTGGTTTTCCAAGAGGTCAGTGTGGTCTTCGTCGCCTTTTTCACAGGGTAAAAACACACCCAGCGTGTCAGGAAAGGACCTCTCAGTCACGGTGGTTCATGCTCTGACTTAGGAAAGGGACTGGGTGTGTGCTATAGGACAACAAGTCCCTCGTTTTCCTCCACTAGAGGGAGCCGTTTAGGGATGGGGCTGGGGGGGTTGCTTTAGCACCATGAGGAGGAGCGCTCCATTGCAGGCACCTGGGAGGAGTTCTGCTATAAAGACTTGTTGGGGTCTCTATCCTCTAGTCCCGCTAGCGTGGTGTTGTGCTGGCCCTGCTCCAGCCCTGCGGCGGGCTGCTCGATAGGGTCCCCGGTGTCAGTCCAGTTCACTGCCTCATCATTGGACAACGGGTTCAGTTCTGAGGTCTGTGAGGAAACTGGGTTTCGGCTTATGACTAGATCCAATTTGTTCCCGGACTCTGCTATGAGAGGAACCACTAAGCAGCAGTCAAAGTCTCTAGTCCGGACGTGGTTGATCTGTGGCACAAAGAAAGAGGAAAAAAACCCTATCTCATTTACAGGTACAATTTCTTCTGTACTTAGTGTCCCATAATTTAGTAGGACTGCATCAAAATGGCTCACCTGCAGCAGTCTGTCGTATGGCTTCAGGCCTCCGATTTCGGCAGGGCCACCTGGACGGATATTGTTAACATAAACCCCCTTCTCTAGGACTCCATCAGACACACTAAACCCAAAGTCTTCAAGGTCCGAGTCCTTCAACAGACTCACCTGTGAGTGTGGGAACAGTTACACACATTAAACCTGCTGTATAACTGAATTGAATCTAGAAATGACCAAAAGACCAGTACCTTATGGAGCTCAACCGGGGTAGGTGACATGATGTCTTTGATCTCCTGCTTCATTCTCCTCATGGCGAAAGCTTTTTTGCCAACGTCGTTGGGCAGCGTGTTGCTGCGATTGGCCTGTGTGTATTGTGGTTTGTTGCTTCCACGTTCCTGAAAGCTGGCCTGGCGGCCCAGGTGGCTTCGGGTGGGCGCAGGATCGTGGTTTAGACTTAAAGAGCTACCCGACATGATGGTGGCCTAAAGGGAAAACCCATGAAGAATTGAGCTGAGTACGAGTAAATATAAGGGCTGAAAAGTTAGGCAGATAAATGCACTCAAACACACACTTTATAAATAAAGTTTAGTATACACTACCGTTCAAAAGTTTGGGAGCAGTTTGACTTTCTTGTTTAGAAATGAACTCCGTGAGGATGCATTAAATTGATCAAAAGTGACAGTAAACAATGTTACAAAATATTTCTATTTCAAATAAATGCTGTTCTTTTGAACTTTCTATTAATTAAATAATCCTGAATCAAATCAGCACAACTATTTTCAGCATCGATATGGAGAAAACATTTTTAAGAAATGTTTCTTGAGCAGCAAAATAGCATGATAGAATGATTTCTGAAGGATCATGTGACAATGAAGACTGGAGTAATGATGTTAAATGCAGCTTTGCAATCACATGAATACATTACATTAAACTGTAATAATATTTTACAATATTACCGTTTTTACTGTATTTTTTGATCAACTGAATGCAGCCTTGGTTAGCAAAAGACTTCTTTCAAAAACACTTACCAAGCCCATACTTTTGAACGATACTCTGTGGAAATTGCATTGTCAGTGAAACACCAATTAAGTGTAACGGTTACAGTACAGAGGGTGACAATCTAAGCGTTTCATTAACAGTTTGTTACACTTCAAAATGCTGATGGACAACGATACACACACTCTTAGTAACATGCATTTTTACACACTAATGGGCGGTTTGAACTGCTTTGATTTCCACCATGGCAAGCCATGGCAATGATTAAACATTATGAACGGTGGGCATTTTTTAGCTGTTTCTTGGAGTCCTTTGAAGATGATCTTCAAAAAGAACCTGGTTCTGGTTCAGACTTTTGCTGAGGACACTACTACACAAGACTGAAATATTTCCACAACAAAAAGCCTTGCTGCAGCTGAGCTCTTCCATCATGCTTTGCATGAGCCCCACATGCCTTCGTTCTCTTCAATCCACCGTCATTTGCTAGTTTGTGTGAATCTCACTCAAACTGCACGGAATGGAGATTCCAGGTTAATGACAGGTGACCACACAGAAAACTCTTCTAAGCTGATGCATTTGTGTTAAGCGGTGTAAAAATAAACAAATAATTGAACCGTGATCAGACATGTAAATCATGCACTTTGACATCACATTCAATTAATACAGCATGTAAAAAAATGAAAACTTGTAATTTTCGTTTTTGGGCCATTTCGAGCTCAATAGTACATTTTACTGACACAAACCAAAGGCAAACACTTTCATCGAATCCAATTAAGGCCAAAGGGTACATTCAGCGTAAAAGGCTTTTGATTTTATCGTGTTTCCACAGACAAGTGGGATGGAAAGTGAAGAGCTTTCAAAGCGATCCCTAACTTTGACTACTAAAAGCTTCTCTGCGCTGTCGGCTACATGTGGTCTGGGTTTAACTCGAGGTACCTGATAAAGCAAACGCAAGAAAATCAATCTGCTTTCATGAAATGTTTCAAGGCTGGCCACAAAGCATGTCAAATAACTATTGTGTGACATGACAGCAGATATTATCTACTGTATGAGACTGACAAAAAACTAAATGTAATTAACAGCAGACTAATGCCATTTTCCAAGAAATTTCCCAAAAATGTTTTTAATGACTATCCACATTGTTCTATCATTGTTGACTATCCCCCAAAAATTCTGCCATTATTTACAGACCCCTTATGTTGTTCCAAACCCATGACTCATTTCTTCTACATAAAAAGAGATTTTAGGGAAGAATACAGTCAAGCTTAAAAAAATGACAAAATAATCATAAAAGGAGTACAAATGAGGCAAAATGATAAGAGCTGACTAGAAAAACCCTATTTGAAATTTGCACTAATGAAATCTGTCACCTGAATTTCACTGTTATAGCTGAATGTGTGCGAATACAATGTGTCGAGTTTGATGAGAGAAGCTGCCGTGTACTTTCAGGCAAAGCCAAGTGTGGCAATATTTAGATTCTTATTGAAATATTCAGTTCTCGTTAGAGTCATGCATCCCACTAGATGAGGATCTGCTTTATGGTGGGAAGAAAACGGCAATGAGAAATTCAGACCGATATCAGCGTGTCCCTGTGCCGTCAAAGCACATTTTCTTCACAGCAGGCCTTGCTGTTAACAGGCACAGACTTTTACCACATGTTTTTCTGAATAACAACATGTGAAACAACATCAATGTGATAGCCTTAAAATAGACTAGTTTGTTCATTAGTGTAATGACAACAACCTAGTTTTCAAATGGGTTTCTTTATGAGCTCTGAGTGAGTGCAAATGTTTTTTAAATCGTTATTTTGCAAAAACATGTTTGTATTAATACATAATGTCCATTTAATTTTTTCAGAAGAAAAACATAGGTTGTTAAAGTTATCTTTTGAAGAAAATTACTGGTGATATAATATTTGTTTCCAGCAGTATTATTGCTAAACTAAAACAAACTATTCATCATTTTTTCAGTAATAAAGCTGAAAAAATATTATATATAAAACTTAACAAATAAATTAATAAACTGACGCAGTACTAAAATTAACAAAATAAAAAATATATATATTTTCAAAAGTACTACAATTAAAATGCAAAATGGAAATGTAAAAATAAAAGCACATTTAAAAAATCATACTATAATAGTTTATAAATAATAATAAAATAACCTCTGGTTATTTTAAAATGCAGTCTCTGGTTTGCAGAGACTGCATGGATTATTTTTTAAATTAATAATACATGTAAATAATGTTAAAGGTTTTTTTTCCAGGCCTGGAACTGACAGTTTTGAATGTCTGGTTTCTAAATATATTTTAAATTGCATTACTCAAATTAAAATCAACCATTTATTTGTTTAGAATTTATTTTTATTTAATAAAAAATGTATTATATTTTTAGCTTTTTTTAAGATTTGTGTGTGTTTGTTTCAGCTCCCACGGGAAACACATTTCAATTAATAGTAACATTTTATCAAATTGAATTGAATAATCCATATATATTTTTATATTATATATTTTTATATTTATTAATCAATTATTCAATTAAAATATGTAAGGCTTATTCAATTCAATCTGATGGAATTTCACTATGACTTGAAATGCGTAAATCCTAGAAAACGGCTTAATTTTTTTGAGTGTACAAAATTACTCAATGTCTATCCCTAAAATAATTGCGAAAGAGATTTATGATTTGGAACAACATAATTGTGACTAAATGAAGACAGAATCAGGGTGAACGATACATCAATGCGTTTTGAATGCACCCCCAGGATCTGAAGTGAATGCCAATAGTGGTTGTCTGCGAATCCCCGCCCTTTCAAGCAGGCCCCAGCAAGAGACACTGAGCCCATTAGCACGACAAGAGCACTTGGGTGCCAGCGCTACAAGCAAAGAGGAAGCCCAAAGAAAGGAAAGGGGTACCAAGATGGCCAGGTTTCTCTTATTCAGAAGCCTGTCTGGCTTGTCCTGGAAAAAGAAGGAGCTGTTACACAAAACAAGGGTTGGTACTGCATGCTACTGAAAAAAGATTGTGTAGGGGGGTTGATGAATGGAAAGAGCTAAAGGATGAACGTGGGGAGAGGGAAATGGACACAAACAGATGGCATTCCCGCAAGTTACCTCAAGTTCTCGCAGGATCCCGGATTGGCCGCACGTCTCCAGGTCTTCAAGCGCTTGGGACCAAAAGTTCTCTTCTTGGTCTGGCTCGGTCCCATCGTGCCCCACTGTGAACCTGTTTGAAACACAATGGGACGTTTTAACCACCTAGTAAGGCAAAACTACGGCAACCAATGAGCAGGCAGGCGATGAACGCAGGGGACGACCAATGATCTGTGCAGGCTATGGTGGGGCTCTTGAAGAGAGACACATACAGACACATCCCGTGCGGTTGGAAACACTGTGATGGGCGGTGATGTCCTGGTGGGTTGTGGGGCTTTGGGGTATGAAGTGAAAGGGCCGGATTGGTTTGGGGAAGCAGTGCAGGTTAACAGGCACACAGCACTGAACCTCACCTGCTGTCTGAGATTAAACCGGTGGGCAGCGTGGATGCCCTGTAATGGGAGATCAGCTTCAATCAGCACACATGGGTATACAGTCACACCAGATCACTCAGTCTGTCACTTTGTAGTAGCGGTGTTTTAGCCTTTACAACCTTGTACATAACACATTTTGAGCGCCTTCATCTTAAAAAGCATTTTACCACCACTCTCAAACGACAAAGAAATATGTGTTGGAGAAGATGGGGGAAGTTTTCTTTATCCAGATTTTATTTAAATACAGACTGCCGACAATATTTGAAGACTGAATGGCATGAAAGTACAGACAGTTTCTTCTCCTTAGAGCAAGTATTTATTCTGTATTGCTAGAGTATATGAGATATAGACATGTTTTCTAGATGATTTGTTACAGTTCCTGAAATCGACAAACATGAAATGGCTTTTACAACCCATTTTTCCTCCATAATACAACAAATTTCTGAGTGAATCAAAAGATAGAGGCACTGCAACTACTAAAAAATGTTAATGGATAAAAGTAATGGTAACACTTTACAATAAGGTTGTATTCGTTAACATGAACTAACCACGAACAACACCTCTGTTCATCATTAGTTCATCTTTGTTAATGTTAGTTAATAAAAATACAGCTGTTCATGGTTTGTTCATGTTAGTTCACAGTGCATTAACTAATGTTAACAAGATTTGTACATTTTTAAGCACTGTTGTTATTGTTAACTAAAAGTATTCAGCATTTGAAATTAAGCTGAAATTAGGCTTAGAAATAGAAATAAATAAATAAAAACAAAAAAATAAAAATATTAATAAATACTATATTAGTACATAAATAACACTGACTTTTTTTACTTTTTGACTTTTTTTTTTTAATCCATAGTTCATAAAATAAATACAGTCATTTGCTTTCCAGCCAATCACTTACAACTACTGGATGAAAGTTATGCCAGCTAATTAATATTCATGAGCTAGGCTGATTTAAAAATCAACTTTTCAGATCATTCCTACACCCCAGGTTTTATCCATTAGGTTCTAACTTATATGTGAAAAAATAGCAAAACAAGACCAGGGATGTGTATTAAAAAAGGAAGTAAAAGAGGTTAACTTGGATGTTATGTTAACTTTAAGTCACCATTAAATGGAAACTATAAGCCTGAGACAAAAACTCAAAGGGTGATCATAACTCTAGTGTCAGCTAAATACTTTAAAAGGGCTTTCTTTCTTCTTAAGAGCCACTGGCTTCATTACTGCACACTGGGGCCCTTTACGCCTTTGATCTACAGCACAATGAATCTGAATTACAAATATTCAACAGCATGAGCTAACAAAGAATAAAGTGAAATCAACCCAAAAGCGATCGATCTAAGCTCCAGTAACAGCCTGTTTGACAATACAATGTGCTGCAAATGTACCGCACAGCTGAGTTAATATTATGACAGAGTCAAATTTTAGGTTGAAACAAAGACTATTACACACAATATTCAGAGAAATGTCACCGAAGACCCACTTAATGTGAATATTAAAGTCAGTTCACTTTTTTAAAATTGTACTGATGGTCTCGTCTGAAATTGTCTTTTGAATTGAATGAATTGGAGAAGTCAACAAAACATTTTAATAGATGTGCAAGCAGCATTGCCTTCACACAAGACCTTTCTGTATATTCTGGCACTAAACTAGTCTATGATTCAATGGATATTGACACTTCAGTTCTTAATTTCTAGGAAAATAAAGAGGTAATAACTTTTATGGAATAATAATATCTTCAATGGCAGAAACTAATTTACTCACACAGAAGTCTTGTGTATTTTGCTAATGTAGTATAAAATCCAATCCAATGAAGACATCACATTAACCATCTAATAAACCTATTATAACCATCTAATAAACCTTAATATTTCACCCAAAAATGAAAATTCTCATTATTTCCCCATTATTTATAATTATTTTCATGTTGTTCCAAACATGTATCACTTTTTCCCCTCCTCATACAGAACAAAATAATCTTTGAAGAACTTTTATGCAGCTCTTGAACACACAATGGTCAAGGTATAAAAAAAAAAGTTTCATAAACAAAAATAACAGCATATGGTTTTGGAACAACATGAGGGTGATATATTACTACACTCTCAGAAAAAAAGATACCAAAGCAGTCACTGGGGCAAAGCACCCTAGATTGCCTATTAGTACCTCAAAGGTACATATTGGTACCAACAGTTGACATATTTTTAAAGGGTACCGTCCCGTCCCAGTGGCAGCTTTTGTACCGTTTTTTCTGAGAGTGTATAAAATGTATTAATGAATAAAATGAAGATTCATTATATGCTGCAAAATGCATTTAACGACTAAGTATAGTTTTTAAGCAGTGTGTTGACGTAGCCTACCCGCTAGCGCTTGGCCTGTCCCATTCATCCACACCGAGTCCAAAGTCCGGCAGGATGTTATTCCTCTGCCGGCTGCTGTTCACCGGGGATAGGCTGCCCCGGTTGGGCTTGGCATTCCTCCATTCATGGCTGTGGAAACTGTAGCCCGATGCTTGGAAACCTGTGGGAGCTGAAACAAACACACAAACATGCAATTCATTTTAAAACCTATTGTATGATGGAGAAAATGCTGTATTACTGTACAACAATTCATGTTCTTTCTATTAATGTCACCAAACAGTTGTTCCCTTGTGTACTAAAACATATACTATATTAAAGCATCTTTGGTGTTTCCATGGTTTCTACAAAATAAAAACAGAAATGGAGTGTAAGTGGATATGATGTCATTGATGGTGTCATTGGTAGTCCTGGTTAAAATAGCTTATTTCTCTGGATTTAAACATTCTTGGAAACATTTGGGATAATGTAAGTACCCAAGTCAACAAAATATATAACATTGTTTAGTGGGTTTTGGATATTTTAATAAAAAAATATTAAATACTGTGCTTTTAACTATTTGGAATCTTATTAATAAGTGGTGATGATAGTATTAAAAACATTAAAGATAAAAAAATAGAAAATAATGCTAAAGTCAGTTTAGATAAAATACCTTAATTCCATTAAAACCATTATAACCACAACATAAACAACAATAAAAAGCTAATTTAGGTAAATTAAATTGAAGTAAAATCGGTAAATTACACTGAAATAAAAATAATAACTAAAAGAGTATTATTAAAATAAATAAGTTGTTAGAAAAAATGCATTATGTTGTTTCCTGCAACAGTTTCAAGCCAACTGGCGAGTTCACAATGTTACCCGCATTTGGCAAGTGCTTCTGTACCCAGCACACAACATTAGCCTACTGATATGAGTGGAAAAAATCAATTTGACTGTAAATGAGAGTGAAAAAAAAGCAGTGGCAGTAAACTGTTCCCAGAAGAAAGAGTACATTTCTGCATTAAGCTGCACTCTCACACACACCACCGGCGCAGGAGCTCCTGGATGCATGGGTTCCCAGGCTCCGCTCATTAATCTGGCTCAAGACTGCTGAAGGGCAGGGTGAGGGCTACAGGGAGAGTGGAGAACAACATGCTAGCTGTGTTCACACACTCATCTCCGGAGGGAGCCACAGCATTGTGTTTCATACGCTTTGGTCTGATTCTCCCTCGGTGACCACCGCCAAGCGCTGCATAGCCTCAGGGTTTTAAGATTCACCAACTACTCAATAAGGATTAACTGCTTATGATTTGTTCACCCCTCAGGGCTTGAGAAGGTGGAGGAATCCTTAATAAGACTCTAGATAGCTATTTTAGAGTTATGTCCCTTTTTAAGGAATTTTTTTGGGAAATGCTGAATAATGATACATACAGGCTTTAACATCCCTCTAAACTGCGCATGCGCAGCTGCGTGCTATTGATGTTGCTCCTACGCATATAGCAAAAGACAAAACCAGCAATAATGTCTCATATCGGAATTCAAATGGTCGACTGATTGTCAATATGGAGAAGCTGTGAGAAATCTCATTTATGAAAAAAGCACAATGCTAATTATTATTAATGCGCAAGACGAGGAAAGTTCATAGTGGCTCATTATAATGTAGCGGTCAAAAAGAATGACTGTTGTACACATACAGAAGCATGTTATTTTATATTACAATATTATTTTTATGCCTTGCTCTTAAGGTCCCGATAAATAAGACATAGCAAAAAGAAAAAAAAACAAGACAGAAAAATAACATATACACACCGATCAGGCATAACATTATTGACCGGTAAAGTGAATAACACTAGGAAGGAACTATCTAAGTAAGGAACAGTGGTGAACTGGTGACAGGGTCATGGGCAGCCACAGCCACAGCAAATCATAAGCGAAGGCTGGTCCGATCAAACAGACGAGCTACTGTAGCTCAGATTGCTCAAGAAGTTAATGCTGGTTCTGATAGAAAGGTGTCGGAATACACAGTGCATCACAGTTCATTGTGTATGGGGCTGCATAGCTGCAGACCAGTCAGGGAGCCCATGCTGTCCCTTGTCCAGAAAATGCAGTGAGCATCAGAACTGGATCACGGAACAATGGAAGAAGGTGGCCTGGTCTGATGAATCATGTTGTCTTTTACATCACATGGATGGCCGGGTACGTGTGTGTCATTTACCTGGGGAACACATGGCACCAGGATGCACTATGGGAAGAAGGCAAGCCGGCGGAGGCTGTGTGATGCTTTGGGCAATGTTCTGCTGGGAAACCTTGGGTCCTACCATCCATGTTGATGTTACTTTAACACGTACCACCTACCTAAGCATTGTTGCAGACTATATGTACATCCTTTCATGGAAACGGTATTCCCTGGTGGCTGTGGCCTCTTGCAGGATAATGCACCCTGCCACAAAGCAAAAATGGTCCAGGAATGGTTTGAGGATGAGAACAAGTTTGAGGAGTTGACTTGGCCTCCAAATTCCCCAGATCTCAATCCAATCGAGCGTCTGTGGGATGTGCTGAACAAACAAATCCGATCCATGGAGAGCCAACCACACAACTTACAGGAATTACAGGATCTGCTGCTAACATCTTATGGCCAGATACCACAGCACACCTTCAGAGGTCTAGTGGAGTCCATGCCTTGACAGGTCAGGGCTGTTTTGGCAGCAAAACGGGGAGCAACACAATATTAGGTCAAAATGTTATGGCTTTTTGGAGTGTATATATATATAAATAATGACACGCGTATCTGGTAAGTCCTTCTGCTCATCCCAATAGAAATTTGATTGAATATTGCATGCAGGTAGACTATTAATTGTATTAGATGCAAGACATATGGTTTCTTTAACTTTCCATCCCAGAAATCAAGTTTAGAGTCAGCTTTGCCTTATCTCTGGATACAGCTGTACTAGTTGAATCCCATAAGGGCCAATAGTTTGCCAGTAACCTTGAGTTTATGCTCCGTCCACATCATCCATAATTTAAGGGGCAGATTGCTGCTCCCTGTGAATGGTTTTCGTATCTCTGCAGCCATCTGAGATTCATTTATGTATGGAGCACTGAGAGAAAGAGAGTAGTGCTGCCTGAGGGGAGGAGAGCAACCGTATGAACCTGTTAACATGAGCGGAAAGAGTCTTTCCACCCCATCAGAGCGAGGGACATGGGAAATAACATATGAGATGAAAGGTGGTTTTGAGGAGGTATATGTCAGCATTAATTAATTATCTCTATAAATAAAAAATGACTGATGGAATTCAGATATTAATGGGAATTAGGGAAAAGTTTCGCTCACTGACAGAAGATAATTTACTCAGAATCAGATTACTAACACATTTGCATTTCCAAAAGAAAATATATATCGCCACTGACGGGTGGAAACCTTGCAACTTTTCATGGAACAAATGGGAAAAAAAATCATAATTTTAAACCAATTAAAAATTGTGTTGTTAAAGTTGATATTGTGGCTATGGTCAGACGATATAGCATGTGTCATTATATTATTAACATTTTACCAATATCAAGCGTTTGATGAGGTTTATGACCAGCCAATTTCTGAGAGTTTCAGACATCATTAGAACAGCCGCAACCAAGGCAGTAACAGCATTTCCTTATGTTTTCATAAACTTTCAGGTTATAAAGTTTACTGTAGCTATATGTGGACGCTCCATTTTTCCGGAATTTGACAAAAATGGTATTAAAGACTGCGCAGAGGCTGATTAAGACCGTACTGGCTATGACTCCACAACAAATACAAGACTACACAGTATTCTTAACCTTGTGAATCATTAACAAATTGTTATTTCAGCAATTATATTCACTAATAAACATATGCGCGGGTGAGCATGGGAGGAATGTCTATATGTATTATTCATGAAGCCATTTCTCTGAATTAAACATTCAGATGTGTGATGTGCCTACTTGGCATTCTCGATGCAAGCAATGATTGCGATTAGTTTTGACCAGGAGGCCTCAGTGTCAGGAGAGCTGACTGCAATTCAAACCCATTACTGACGAGTTATCCAAATGGCCATGTGTATCCCAGTGCTCATTAGGACTCATTTTCCACTTAGTAAAATAATGCATTTTTCCATATTAGCCCCAGCACTGTACCACCAGCTGGCCTAATAAAAGATACAGATCCCAATGCAGATTACTTGAAATAATTACTTGAGTAAATACATATCTGCAGGTCCAAAGAGAATGGAAAACTCAATTAAACCTACATTAGACCTGCTGGGACTCAACCGAACCCCCAGGATGCAATGGGACAAACACAGCTTGGTGCTGTAGCTAATGTGCGAGAACAGGTGGTGTAACCATGGTGACCGTGACCAGGTCAAAAAAAGACTGTACTGTATGCCATTGTGATCAAATAAAAATGTGGCATTATTTACTCACTCTCATGCCATTCCAAAACAAATCCAGCCCCCCTCCCCCCTTCCCGTAGAACAAAAGTGATCCACACTGTGCTATAGTCCAATTCTTCTGGAGTCATATGTCCTTAAATCTCATGTGCAAATATTCAAATCAACATTATGTGGCTCATTTGATTATATGCAAGTGCCAATAAGATTGGAGTACTGTGGTGAATTTTTGAGCTTTCAATTTTGCTAAACCCGTCCTTAGTGTTTTGTGGAAGAAAAAAAAACACGTGGAGTGACATGAGGAGTAGTTTTTTGAGTATTTTAAATGTTGCCCCTGAACTAGAGGCCGCTGGAATAATTTCTACTTATTCACTGGAAACCAACGTTGGTTGATACCTCGTTGACACTGACCATTTTGGAAACTTTTCAAACAAATGTCATCTCGTTTGCATTTAGAAACTGAAATGCCTGCTGGAACATTCTAAATGACAGAAGCAATTTACAAAAGTAATTTTGGCTCGAAACTTTCAACAAATGGTACGGTTCATGTAGCTATGCTGAAATGATGTAGCTCCAATTATATCTTGCCCAGAGGGTACTGGGACTTATTTACTGCAGTAAAACGTATTTAAAAGCTGAAAGGTTATGAATGCTAATTGCATTTCATGTTAAACAGCAAAAACATTTTTTTTAACCCTTTCGCACTTAAATTTACCCTGGGTGCTGAAGGTGGCGTCAATGGCAGAACCATCCCAGGATTCCACTGCGCTGTCCACACTGGGGATGGTGGTGGAATAGATGTCTGAGAGTTTACCAGGTTTCTGCCCAGTCTGACTCTCGTCCTCCATATCGCTCAGATCGTTCATGCGACCCGTTACCGAGGGCTGCTTCGGGCTTGGCACTATAGAAAGAACAAAAAAACTGTGATTGTCTGAGCCCACGGATCACAGTCAATAGACCAGAGAGATCCAGTGCTCATTTGATCTTTTGTTCTTGGATAAGGAACTTTACCTTGTGTACTGTCAGTCTACAGTATATGATAGATGGAGACAAAACTAATTAGACCTCAGGCTTTAATGACTCACAGCTAGACTGCTTTATTGCATTTTAGAGCTTCAAAGATGTACAGTGCTGTGGGAGCTCAAGGTAATGTGTGTGAGAAAGAGCAACGGAGAAAATAAAAGCAAAAGAATGTGCCGATCAAAATTTTGGGAAACTTAAAGTAGATTAAGAAAAAGTAATAAAATTAGTAAGTTATTAAAATGAATAATAATAAAAAAAAACTAATATGAGAATTAAATAACCAAAAATATTTTTCCTTCACTATCTACCCCAAATCATCTATTTAAATAAGTAAATTAATCGCAATATATATATATATAAAAATAATTATCACGATTAATTGATTTGACTAATTTAAATAAAATAATTAAAAATTGAAATAAACAAACCAATAAAACACATTTACACATTATTAAACACATTAATAAAACTCGTTATTGAAGACACTCATCGGCACTATTTATATTCATACACAAAACTAACTAGCATGAGCATTTGGCTTAGAAGGTTATAAGGATCATGAGAAGTGTGTTCAGATTTTTAACTTGTAGTGTACATAAAGCCATTTTGGTCATGAGCTTGAGTATGTCTACAGATGCGTGTCAGCACTCACATTCTCCCTGCTTCTTGATCTTCAGTGTGACGGACTCTCCTGCCATCTGCAGCAGGTGGATGGCCTCACTGAGGGGTTTGCCCTTCAAACTGTTACTGTTAATGGCTAGTATGCGGTCACCAATGTGGATGGCACCAGTCCTGTGGAAACAAGAGCACAGCAACACTTTCGTTAAGGGCAACTGCAATGCATCATTTCAAAAGACCCTTTTTCTTGTTGAAAACATGCATTCATTCAAATTAACTAGGGCTGTCCATAGATTAAAATATTTAATTGCGATTAATTGCGTCTGCAGGCAACACGTTAACATATTCTGTATTTTCTGAGAAAAGGAAAGAAATATTCCTTAGAATTAGAATTCTAATAAATTATTATAATGCTATAATTTATAATTTAATATCATAATTATTTAAAATATATAATATTGTTTTATTTATAATATTTTACTGAAGATATGACTTATTAAAGAGTACCTATTAAGCCTTTTATAAAGTCTTGATTTTATTTCCAGTCTAATGCTCTGTTTAGTTCCTGTCTCTATGAAGCCCCTCCTTCAGAAAAGTGTAATGTGCTCTGATTGGTCGGCTGGACCAGTGTGTTGTGATACGTCAACCGCTTCAAACGTGTTTTGGAAATGTCATGGCCCTTACTATAACTGTGAGTTTCAACACACTGCTTACGCAACCAGATATTGTTCCCCCCTTTTTTTTGCATATGCCTTCAGCGGGAATTGTTTAAACATGGAATATTGTGACGTGTACGTTTCTAGATAACAAAAACTTGTTTCAGGGAGTTCAGAAACAGATACAGAAAATAAAGGTACATTCACACCAAGAATGATAACTATAACGATAACTTTATTAGTGCCAAAGCACAATATCGTTCTGTTTATGCTGCAGTTTTGTCGTTTGCCACTTAAAATGCTCTTTAAAATAGAATGGATTCTGATTGGCTGTCAATGCAATGTGTTTATCGTTCATCAGCTAGGAAAAAAAAAAAATCACTCTAAATGTGATTCCAATGATATAGTTTCTCTGTGCCGTTATTGTATGTTGTTATTTATTTTATATTCAGATGGATTTTTAGAACTTTTAAACTTTGCAGACCTTTTTCTTGCTCAAACAGCAACATTACACACTAAAGAAAGTTGAACATGTAAGAAAGCATAATATATCACACATAAGCTCTAATAAGTGTTATATTTCATAAATGTTGACAGGCTTGAAAGCATGAACATACCTCTCGGCCAGGCCGCCTTTAGTGAGGCTGGAGATGATGATGGGGTCGAAGGGCTCCTCGGTGCCCGAGATTGTGATGCCCAACGGCCCGCCGTAGCGTTTCAGCTCCACCGTGTAAATGATGGCGCCGGAGGTCTCCTGCTCGTCTGCAACACAGGCCAACAGCACACGGGCGTCCCTATCAACACTGCCATCACGTAGGATACCTCACAGAGGGGCAGAGAGCAGAGCGAAGACACCCCTCACAACACCGGACAGAGAGAGGAGGTAAGGAGGAGGGAAGGGAGGATGGAGGAGGATTGACCAGAAAATAAAGAGAAAACATGAAGGAAGAGGAACCCAAAGGAAACAAACAGAAACGGGAGAAAAATACTAGGGCTGTCAATTTAACATGCAATTGAACATTCGCCAAGTCCCGTCCTAAAAAAAAAAATAAAAACGGAAAATGTACTGGTGATTTTCTGCCAGGACATTATCCAGTAATTTTACAGACATTTCTGTTCACCCAAAAACACAATGAAATGCGTACTTCTGAAAAAAAAAACAATGTTTATACAGTGAATCTGCACATTATGTAATTAATTTGATTACAATTGCTATTTGATTGACAACCCTCCCAAAAACAACTTAACTAAAAGTAAAAGAGTGATGTCTGATTATGACTGGAGAACTGGATAAATAAAAAAGCAGGAAGAATGTGAAAGGAAGGCAATTTGAGAGAAGAATGATGTAAGATAATGGAAGTGCTGCATCCAGAAAAAAAGAAAAAAGAAAAGAAAAACATGAGAGAGAAAATATGGTGGCAAAATGGAGATATTCACATGCATAATACAAAAAAATGGGATATTGGCTCTGGGATCCATTTCAGAAATGGATACTACACCTATCTCTACAAATCATTCATTTTATCATCCAAAGGAGAGCTAAGCCTCCATAGCCTGGACCCCCAATGCATTTCAAAAAGACTAAATGTCAGATGTCAGACATTTCTTTTTGCCCAAAGTGACTTAGTGTATCCAAGCTGTATATTATATCAGTATGTGTGTCCTCAGGGGATTTGCTGTGCTAGTTGCTCTACCAGCTGAGCTACAGGAATCATAATGTAAATTACTTATAAGACTGAACTCATTTTGTATGCACTCAGCAAACAGACGTGGCTATAGCAACACCAAAATCCACTTGAAAGTGTTTTATAAAATATTTGTGACCCTGATTCTCATAATGCTCAACATCAATTTAGAGGTCAACCTGCTATTTTGACGTGACTAAACTAAGAAGGAAATGTGCTAAAGAGAAAAATAGAGGAAAAACACGGAGATCCTCAGGGCATTCGTTGTCATCTCCCACCCGCATCCACATACTAATGAAGCGCTGAAATCTGTCAGATCACAGCGGCTCTAGGTTTGTGTTTGTGTGGCTGTGGCTGTGCTGGGGGTCTGGGGATGTTCGTTAACAGGAGGTCGGCTCATTACGCCTTCGTTTTTTTTGATGATGGACTAATGGAGAGATGGGAGGGAAATTACCCCCATTTAGCATGCCAGTTAGCACGACCTCTCTCAGACTGATGATTTGTTGTCACAGAAAAAAAGGGTTTGTGAAAAATGAATGTCGACCTTAATGTTCCAAGCCAGAAAGATCTAAACGAGCCTCCAGCATTGGGATCTGAAACACACAAGGTGCCATTTCACAGACACAGTGGACGTCCTGGATGAAATATGAATGCCAAATAAAAGTGATTCGCAGGTCTGCTTTGCAGTATGAGCATAACGCCCCTGTAGAAGACTATGAAGCAAAGGATTGGGGGTAAATGTTTTGAGTTAGTTGGATGAGGGCTCCAAGGGTTTCTAATCGGATAATTGAACCAAATGGGCATTAAATTGTAGCCATTAAACCTAATTTTCTTCTATGTGCACAATGCTTATAGTGTTAAGGGTGAATTGTGAGGTTGTGGAAGCAAGGAGAGATGTGTATGTTGTTGTAGCCCACCAGAAAAAGCAAAAGGTTTACCAGAAGGTCCTTTGGGGATAAAAAAGATCTCACTGTGACATTTCCAACGGGAGAGCGACATCAAATCCTCAGGGTCTGAACATGTCCTACTTCAACTTAAAGTTGTGTGTGTATATATAAATAATTTATATACATGAAACAGGACTGACCCATAAATGAGTAGCATTAGCAGGCCATGTAATCTCGATATCTTGGCTCCTTGTAAAATACAACATTTATGTTAAATGTTGACAGTCAGTAATCTTTTTAAAGTGCTATTCATTTATTTATGTGTAAAACCCTAACCCTTTAGGCAACACTGTGTATATCACGATGATTTTAATGTGTGTTTAACTCTTCATTAAGTTCTCTAAAGAGCGTGTCATTATATTAATTTCGCGATCTATCTTTGGCTTGCGATTTGCAAACATCACATTGAAAAGACATCTCTGATTTAAACTTCAGCAAAAAATGCAGGAAGAGCTGGTAAGATCGATTCATTTCCGTGATTAATTCCAAGCTGTCCGTTTCAATGAATCAATTCATTAGTTTGATTCAACAATTATGTTAATGAAAGTCCATTCTGGCCTTTTTTCTTAATGAAAAAGTCTTCAAATGTTTATCATATATAAATGATAAACACACACACACACACACACATACATATACATATGTGTGCCCACACAAACTAATATAAATATATTGAATTATATGGTCATATAATGTGAAAAATATCAAAATATAGTTGTTTTCCATGCATCACCCAGCTTGATACATATCTGCATTCTGTACTTAAGGGATTCATAGCTAATAATGCTGCCATGTTCTCTCTTATCTTGTCCTTTTTCTGTCCTTGCCGTATCTGTTTGAAACCATATTACATTAGAGTTGGTTAATCAGTCAGGTCCTAATAGCTTATTTTTTATCTTGATCCTGGCAAAAATACATTTACATTAGAAGTCTTTGCTGAGGCTCTTCTGTCCTTGCATGGGGATTTTTAGTGTAAATTTGTGCCCGTGTGGAGTGTGTAGTTGCAGAGGCTCAGAGGTACCTGAGTTGTCCTCGTCCTTGCGGATCTTGAGTTTAACCAGGTCTTCACACTGCTGCAGGATTTGAACGGCGTCCTCCATGGAGCAGTTGTCCAGACGGATGTTGTCTATTGCCAGAAGCTTATCCCCCAGCTCCAAAGTGCCCGTTCTTTGAAGGAGTACAAGTAAAAACCGTTACAAGCTTTTTGCAGAAGCATAACCACTGTAACATTTCCTCAACCATACAGCATATCTCCATTGTCTTGCAATATTTTGAAGGAAAGGTTATTTTCTCCCTCATGCAGACATTTACACTCATTTCGTTGTAGTCTGAGCTCACATACTGCAAGAAAACACATCCATTATTCAGTGGATTGACCACGGTACACAGTAAAGAGCTGCCAGACTACACACACACACACACAAAACTGACTTTTATCGTATTGGTTATAATTGTGTGCCGTTCCATATTCAGATTAGACATTGAGATGTAATCCTTCCTGAATTCACAATTATTCCACCACTTCTTCATATTAAATGGCTCGCTTATTTTTAGGCCCTTTTAATAGAGCTGAAATAGAGGAGAGCAAAATGTGAAAGATGGCAAGAGCCAAGGCCATCTAAAATAGGCTCCTCAACAGAAAGACAGACAGACCTGTATTTCACCACTCCACTGTGTAACAGCGATTCATAACCCAATTCTCTCCCCTCCTCGCATAATTATCAGGTAAACATATGTACTATTATGTAAAAGCATGGGAAATTAGAGTATATGTGCTAAAAAGCCTTAATTACTTGGTATACAGCATCCCCCAACAACCCTAACTATTACTGTGGAGAATTTATACTTTTTTCAGCTTTGTTAGCCTTTGTTAGAAATGAAAGTTGAGCTTGAGAAAGGAAAGTATACTGCCATTCAAAAGTTTGAGGTCAGTAAGACTTAAAAAAAGAAAAAGAAGAAATTATTAATTCAAGAATGCTTTAAAAGCTTGACAGTAAAGACAATGTGTTACAAAACATTTATTTTTTCAAATAAAACTATTTTTAAAAGTTTTTGTGTAACCCAGATCCTGGGTGGGTCAGAAGTGAATACCCAGTGTTTTTTGTGTAACCCAGATCCTGGGTGGGTAACCCGTGACAACCCAGTGTTTGGGAAGATTTTTGTAACCCAGATCCTGGGTCAGACATAACCCAGGGGTTGAGTTTGTTATCGCAGGCTATTTGTGACCATTTTATTTTATCTTATCTATAAATGTCACTTGACTTGCATCTTTCTTTTCACATGATAGAAATGCCTGATGCCTTTAAATCATAAAAATGTTATGATTTTATTCAATAAGATACAGAATATAAATACTTAGCATGTTGAAATATGTCATCAGAGTGGTTCACTGCTTTGTCTAAAGTTAGAAGTTCCCCCACTGAACATGATACAAGCTCCGGCACGAGATCCAGCACCATAACGGTGGAAACGAGACAACAGAAAACTATATACAATATGCTATATTGTAAAATATGATCGATAAAGGAATTATGTTGAGTATTTAAAAAAAGGTTAGAGGATTTAAATTAATATGTAAACATTAATTCATGTATTATAGTCAAAATTAATCAACTATGCTGGGTTAAATAACCCAATTTGCTGAGTAAAATTAACCCAACATGTGTCCTGTCCTATATTTACCCACCCCTAATCCCAGTGGGGTTTTTTTAAGAGTGTAAACAGAAAATCTGCATATTTTAATGATTTGTGAAGGATCATGTGACGCTGAATACTATGAATGACTGCTGGAAATTCAGGAATAAATTACTGTACATAATACAACAACAAGTTTTATTTCAAAATGTTACTGCTTTTCCATTTTTGAGCAATTAAATGTAGCTTTGGTGAACATAAACTACGTTATGAGTAAACCCCCCCCCATTTTTTTTTTTAAAGAAAATAAATCTAAGCTAGTCAATTTTTAGAGGAGTGCAGCTAGATTAGATTTGACTGCAAACAGGCCCGTATAGACCTCACAATCAACAACAATGCAGTCAAACAGCACTCTACACCTTTCCTCAGGGCAACCGCTGAGATTTATGTCAATATGGAGGGTTACGTGTTCTCCTGGCTGCACTCAATCAGAAGCCCTCCACTGTAGCCTGGAGAAAATGAGCATTTATATGCATAAGAATGCTTTGGCAAGTCGATGCAGATAGCATACGCTCATAGTCATGCTCAATTCTGTGCGCAGATGTCATTATATTAGCCATTTGGATCTAGTCTGAGCTACAGTATTTAAGGCACGGCTGCAATGCTGGCGTGTGCTAAACAGAATTTTTTGCATCATTACTTCAGTCGTCAATGTCATGATCCTTTCTAAAGTCATTCTAATATGCTTATTTGGTGCTCAAGAAACATTTCTTATTATTAATGTAGAAAGCAATTGTGCTGATTCATATTTCTGTGGAAACGAACTAAACAGAAATCCTGTTTTTTTTTCCTGGATTCTTTAGATAGATCAGAACAGCATTTATTTTAAAAGAGAAATCTTATTTTTCTTCTCAAAATGTTTCTACTTTTCAACAACTGTGTGTGTGTGTGTGTGTGTGTGTGTGTGTATTTTATGCTGCGTTCAAACTATTTGTTGATGGGCATAATGTTTTAGAGCATGTTATGTTGAGTAAAGCATTTTGCACTTGGATATAAAATGTAATCCATCTATTATGCATTTTTTTTTAATATATCAAAGCTTGAGATGCTGGTGGGTGTGAGTGTGCTGGAGGCTGTATATGAATTGTTTTGCATGAGATTAGCATTTTTCTATACATTTAAAAAGAGATGCGGTGCAAGACAATGGCGTGAGGCGGTACCTGTGTGCCACGCTGCCTTTCTTTATGTCGGAGATGATGAGCGAATCTCCAGGCTTCCTACTGGAAGGAGCTGTGAAAAGAGAAGAGAACAATCAAACTTGTTTAACAGCCCAACCTCACTCATTTTCTGTAGGCAACACTGCTGATTATCTAACTGTGAGTCTTTTTTTTTTTACTTAACATTTTTAAAGTTACAGTACTTTTAAAGGTTCTGCTTTTGCTGACAAAAATATCTTTAAAATGGGAGTAAATCTGATGACACAGTAAGAGCTTTATATCGACCTGTAGTGCCTCTTCACATGGTTGGTGGAGAACTAGTTGTCAGTCCAGTCTAGTCGGAATTGATGGTTTTGTTGTCTATTTTACATTTTTCCGGCTTAGAGAATGACATGATGACACTGCAAAAGATGCCACTCCAACTGATTGACAATCGAGATGCACATTTTCCACAGTGCCGTATGGATAGCAATCTAACAGCAAATAATAGTCTATATATAAAAATTATATTTTTAACCATAAAAAAGCAATCTGAAGGGGGAGAAAAATCTTAAACCAGCCTAAGATAGTTTGCATGGCTTATTGGGGTTAAAACCCCTATGAAACCTGCCAATGGACCTGCTTGACCAACCAAAGCCCAGCAAATAAGCTTAGGCTTACTGTAAATATATACTGTATATATACAATTTATTCCTGTGAGCCAAATCTGAATTTCATTACTCCAGTCTTCATAAATCATTCAAATATAATGATTTGCTGCTCAAGAAAAATGTCTGATTATTATTTTCAATGTTAAAAACACTTAACAGTTGTGTACACTTTTCTTCAGGATTCTTTGATGAATATAAAGTTCAAAATAACAGCATCTATCTGAAATAGAAAGCTTTTGTAACATTATACACTACTGTTCAAAAGTTTAGGGTCAGTACGAGTTCTCTTTTTTTCTGGGAAAGAAATTAAATAAATTAACACATTTATTGAGCAAGGATGCATTAAATTGATCAAAAGTGACAGTAAACACATTTACAATGGAAATGTCTCTTGAGGAGCAAATCAGCATATTAGATTGATTTCTGAAGGATCATGTGACACAGAAGACTAAGTAATGATATAAAAAACAGTTATTATAAATTGTAATAATATTTCACAATATTACTGTTTGTTTTGTATTCATAATTAAATAAATGCAGTCTTGGTGAGAGACACTTTTTGAAAACATTAAAGAACGTACAGATCCCAAATTTTTGAACGACAGAGTACACACACACACACACACACACACACACACACACACACACACACACACACACACACACACACACACACACACACACACACACACACACACACACACACACACACACACACACACACACACACACACACACACACACACACACACACACACACACACACACACACACACACACACTTAAATGTATAATATAAACGGGCCTAAAAATTCTGCCAGCTCTCTAGGATTTGGAACAGAGCCATTATGTCAGTATGAAATAGAAAATAGACCTTTTTAGCAGCTCTAGTCATATTCTGATCTGGTGTACTGTGGGGACAGATGTGAGTGCATAATTACATGTCATATGGTCCCTAGCCCACCAGGAGCATCTGGAGGTGTGATATCAAACTTATAGACACGCCAGAGCATTTTTCTCTCAGTCAGAGCTCAGGGTGATTCATGTTCGCTTAGTGCGTCACTGACAGACTGGAAGGTCGTGTCTTTTTCACTTCGAATAAGAAAAATAAACTCTTTTGTTAATTCTGCTCACTTTTCAACCTAATATGCATCCCAGATGGTGGCACAGCTTAATCATCATCAATTCTGATGCTCTGTGCAGCCTGTCAGTGATCGTCCTATGCTGCCCTATGGGGGTCTGTTCTTTAAGCTCGACGCATTGTGATGCCAAGCATGCGTCCGTGTCGGACAGACAGTCCCAGAGGTTTTCTTTGGTGGGTTATTATGGTCCGAGAACAACCCTGCAATAAGATGAGCTCCAAATGACAGAAAGCTTGATTACTTAAGAGGATTCACCACACATACATACATGCATACATACATGCATACATACATACATATATACATACATATTTAACAGCATAGAATTTATTACATGAACATTGTAACTCACGAGGGTTTACTCACGAGGGTGAGTAAATGATGATAGAATTTTCGGGTGAACTATACATCTATACTCTATTAAGAAACTAAAACTGCCAGTAGGTGTCAGGGAGGAAAAAAAACTCATACAGGGCATTTTTGCCCTGAAATCTTGAATTTTAGAGCCAGTCTAACTGCATTCTATAGCAGGGGTGGGGAACGTTGATCCTGGAGGGCCACTCTCAGAGTTTAGCTCCAACCTAATCAAACACACCTAAAGCTAATCATGGTCTTCAGGATTACTAAAGTTACAGGCAGGTGAGTGTTTTTTTCAGGGTTGGAGCTAAACTCTGCAAGAGAGCGGCCCTCCTGGATCAATGTCCCCACCCCTGTTCTATAGGCTCCATAAAGCAATGAGTTTGTTGCCCTGCTTTATGTTCATCACCAATCAACTGTGTAAAATGCCAGATGAACTACATAGGTCTAGGGTGGGGTGGAGCGGGGCGGGTGCGTTAAATGCGTTAAAGCGTTCATTTTAACACATTATTTTTTCCCATAACTAATTAATTAAGTTAACACATTAAATTGACAGCTCTAATATATATATATAGGGAGCATGAAGAATCATTTTCACACATGAATTGGCACCTCTGAGTCACAAACCTTAAATTCATTGAAAGTCTTTGGGATGGAGTAGACTTTACAGAGTGCTTGACTCTTGAATTATCAAGATCTTAAAACTGACGCACCTCTTGAAGGAAATAAATGTGGTGATGTTACATCCATCAATTTCTACTCCAGCACATCCCAAAGACTTTCAACAAATTGAAGGTCTGGACTCAGAGGTGCCAAATCATGTGTGAAAATGATTCTTCATGCTCCCTCACAGCCATTCTTTCACAATTTGAGCCTGATGAATCTTGACATTGTCATCCTGGAATATGGCCATGATGTGTCTTCCTACATGGTTGTTTAAGAAACGAAAAGCTACACACTCCTTCAGTTAAGGTTAGAAGAACTGCCATCAAACATATAACATGCTAGAAACATAAAAATAACTGCAATAATGATTCAAGCATGGACCCTTAAGCATTTGCCTTTAAATTCAAACAGCGACACAGCGCTTTTACCTATAATAGCTCTTTATTTAGCTGATATGACCTGAAGGAGACCCAAATTAAAGCTACTTAATTTCCACTTTCAAATTACAAAGCAAGTCAGAGAGCTTTGTCAGTTGAAAGAGAACATTAATTTCAGGATGATTCAACAGAGAGAGGTCAAAGTTTCCGTCTCAAAGGTACAGGCTACAGCACTAGCAGTCTAAAAGAGGAAATAAATTGATTTAAGGATGCCAATCAGAGCACGCTAGATTTGAACAAGCTATCTGAGAGGAAATTGTCAGAGTGTCAGCAATGCAGGTGTTGAGATGTAGCCTATCTGACAATTCAATTTCCAAGTGTTAGTGAGTTCTCGGACCAAAGAAATAATCATGTTCTCTGCTCAAAGAGAGCGCATGTCCGCTGGCCTTAAAGGCACCTCACCATATGCTGCATTACAGCGGTGTGATGTCACCTTCAGATGGTGCACATCAAAGCACAGCCTTTCAACTCAGTGAAGCTCTGATGAATTTTATAGCAAGTATCCAGAGGAAAAAAAAACAAAACAAAAAAACAGAGGAATGACTTCTTACATGAAAAGGCACTCAGCTTAATAGTATATTTTGGAATTCAAGCAGCAAGATGATCCCTATTTGTCAGACAAGCTAAATTATGACATTCAGAACGGAAGAGCAAAGCCATTTACTGCTTGCTTCCTAGTTGGCGGCACCATGGTTGCTGCTGGGAGCTGCTTTGTCATCGTTTCCCCCTTTTACTTGCACTGCTATATGGCCTAACCATGATAAATAGTGTGGCCCATTCGCAGTCTTTGCACTTTGGCTGCTTGTATTCGTCTGGCCAGGTGAATGTCAATCTTTACACAAGCTAAGGGTCAAACTAAAGCAACTGCATGAACTTTTGCTATGTGTAATTTATAATCTAATTTATTCTGTAAAACTACCATAGTGTTCTTCAAAAGCATTTCTTATGAACCTTGCCGTTTTAGCCTACAATTTTTTGTTTTTGTTTTTTGGTTTATTCAAATCAAATCTGTAGTCTAAGCAGCCAAAAAAAAAAAAAAAAATAGGTGTGTATATATATATATATATATATATATATATATATATATATATATATATATATATATATATATATATATATATATATATATATATATATATATATATATATATATATATATATATTCAGTCTGACCAAAATCTATTTTCTATGGTCTGAATTTGGATTTCACAATGTTTTTTTTCTGTTATTCAGGATGCCTCTTGCATGTAACATCATACAAAGTAGTATAAATCAGATTAAAATGAACTCCGATTAGTGTGCAATGTATATCATTTTATATTCCAGTCCACAGCAGATGAGACGTCACCAAGAGAATAAGACGAAGTAATCTTTAAGGAGAAGTAAACAAGACATCTATAAACGTGTCCCACTATGGCTTTATTAGTACCTGTGAAATACAGGCCCTGCAGAGGCACAAAGCAGAAAGCCATTAAACTGCTCAGGAAGGCCACGAGAGCTCGGCAAAGCCCATATACATAAATCGAAATGTGGATAGGACAGTCTACATCTCTCTCTCTCTCTCATTCGAAGCCATAAAAGTTGACTTTCTTAGACATCCTGCAGGCCCTGAGCCAATTGAGCAGACTTTCTTTGCATATATATCTATGTGAAAGAAAATGTGTCATATGTGTGCATCTATATGTGTGTGTGTGTGTGTGTGTGTGTGTGTGTGTGTGTAAGGTCTGCTTTAATAGAATGGGATTTTTCTGTGCAGAGAAATCTTCTCCAGCACTATTTAGTATTATGTAAGAACATCTCCAGCCATTCAACAAAAACTCCATGATATAAATCTTTAAGGGATAGTTTAGCCAACAATTACAACAATATCTTTATTTACTTGCTTATGTAGTTCCAAACCCACATGACTTACTTTCTTCTTTGAACACAAAAGATTGTATTTTTATGAATGGTTATGCTGCTCTGTTTCATCCTAACAAACCATACATCAATTGAAAGCTTATTTTTTCAGCTAGATGATGTAAAAATCTAAAATAAAAAAAAGGGTTTGCTCTTAGCATGCTTTTACTCACCATCCTCTGGTTATAGGTTGTAATGCTACTGTATCGCTACTCTTTCATAAACCATGGGCCCCACCTAAAAGCTTTCCTAACTTCCTTGGGGGACCCATTCACTCTACCCAATTGATTCTGTACCCCCAATTGTATTATTGTAATGTTTGAAGTGGTTTTGTGAATAAACTCAAACTCAAGATCCAGGGTCAGAATGCATTTATGATACTTGCTTTTGCAGCTTATTGAATGAATCCTGAAAGCTCCAGTCAGCATTCATTGTAACTGCACGTTCAAAGAGGTACCAATCTATTCTTCAGAATTTCTTCTTTTGTGTTGCACAGAACAAATTCATACCATTTTGGAACAAAAACAAAAAACTTTCCTTTTTGCATAAACTGTTGCTAATTGAAATAATGGAGATTATGAGAAGATGCAGTGGGATGGGAACCAAGACAGCTGAGGGAAGTTTTTTAATGATGTGAAAAGCAGTTACAGTGGTACTTTAACACAAGCAAAATAGTTCATCTGGTTCATTAAGGAAGTTCAGACAGCTGTAAAACCCACAAAGAAGCTTTACAGGGAAACATTTGCTATTATCTTAGGAATGTGTATATCTTCATAGGCAATCCTGGGAGAATTTGCCCCATCAAATTAGCAACAAATGTGAAGGCTACACACAATGTGTACACCAGCAACGTAATAAATACTTATTTAGAAAGCATGGAGGATGACGGGCAAAATTGCTTTGGTGGTAAACAAGCCCACAGATTCAGAGAGAAGCAATTACTGCTTGGTTGTTGCATAGGGGTCCAGCAATGTATTTCATGAAAACGCTGGCGAATAACAGAAAGTTTGTATCATAATGCTGTAATGGGGAAAACAGTCAATGTGACAAAACCGAGCTGGGATGAGGTGATGAATCACTCTCGCTTGACAATGCGTGCAGGCATTGATGAAGCAGCTGGAAAAGGCTTCGAGCTTTAGGCGCGTGGGGTATATGAACTAAGCTCTGCAGATTCCCTGACTGCAGGCGGAAAACAGATTGATTTCGCAGGCAGATCCGTCTAAAACCACCTTTCCAAAAAAATCAGATGATGGTAAACGAATGACACAACAGGAGAGAAGACGTGGTATCTTTAGAGGGAGGGAATAGTTTGGTATTTATTTGCATAAAATCCATCAAGATGGTGGCCCCACTTTATATCAGGTGGCCTTAACTACTACGTACTTACATCAAAAAATAAGAACATTGTACTTATTGTGTTCATATTGTATTGCAAAACATTTTTGCTGATTTTGAGGTGGGATACGGGTAAAGTTAGGGACAGGTGTGGTGGTGTGGGTAAGTTTAAGGGTAAGGTTAGGTGTAAGGGAAGGGTCAGCAGTGTAATTATAAATGTTACTACAGAAATTAATTAACAGGTGTAATTACATGCAGGTCATTTAAAAAATGTAAGCACAATGTAAAGACATTTATGTATACAATAAGTGCATTGTATCAAATGATGAATTAAAATGTTAGTAAATAGTAGTTAAGGCCACCTAATATAAAGTGGGTCCATGATGATGTTCAAAAAGTATAATATCCCACAATCCTATGCGTGTTCAGGAAACGATTGATAAAATACAAATGCCGTCTAAATGAAAGTATGAAATGACTTGCAACTCCGTTTCTAGTGTGAAAAAAGAATTGCAGTTAATAGTATTATCTTGCACTAAATATTATCTTGGTTATCCCTAAAGCTCACTTGAATTCATTATACATCTTTAGACAGTGCCTTGAAAGACCTTCACACAAAACCACATCACACGCAACACAATACAATGCAACTGCCTTCTGGATGCAGCCATTGTGACCTACAGTCTGTTCGTAGCAATTAAATTTACAATTACAATAAATGAGAGATAATATATAATTAGGTGCTTTTGTCATGCAGAACCTCTTTTTTTATAAATAAGCACAAACCCTCTGAGTAAAGAAGGATTTTTCCCCTCAGTATCCTAATAAATTTTTTTTTTTTCCCCAGTAACGCAGTGATAAGTCCCCCAGTTGGTTCTCTTTAATGTCTTTGGAACTGAAACAAGGGTTAAATGTCACATATATACATCTCAGTGATATAGGGAGTGAAGGGAGACCCAATTGTAAAGTCTTCCAAATTTGTGGCCTGAGTAATGCACAGGAAAATGTTGAAGTTGAAGCTTCAAAGGGAAACGTGGGAAATTATAAGGTTCTTTAACAACAGTCACTCACTGTATACTTTCTTACATTTAGATTTGGCAGATGCTTGTATCCAAACTGACTTCATTCAAAGTATACATTTTACCAGTATATACTACTGTATATGTTCTGTGGAAATCAAACCCATTGACCTTGTGTTCTTTATCCCAAGTATGATCAATAGGAATACTGTTTCTTGCCTTAACACACACCATTAAATACAACTTACAACTAAGAGAAGAATACGTACAGCTGATGGTGATGCCCAGCTCCACACCTGGCTTCTTTGGTAGCTTCACATGGAAGGTCCCACTGCTTGGGATGACCGATTCTGGATGAGACAAGGACAGAAATAAAAAAGGTCAATTTTTAGATGCTGGTCTATCCATATAATCATTCTTAAATTTAATTAAGTCTGGATTTATAGACCATTTAAAACGTATTTGTGGAGATTCAGGTATAAGACCAAACCAGTTCACCTGAAAATGATGGATCTATCATCATTTACTCACACCTTCCAAACCTGTATGGTATTATTTTTTTTCAGTACAATGCAAAATGAGATGTTTAGCGGAATGTCCAAACTGCTTTTTTTCTCTTCTTCATACAATGAGTTGAGTAAATGCCAGCAGAACACACATTTTTTGGGGTGAATTCTCTTTAAAGTGACTGAGATAGTTTTAAAAAAGAATCAGTCTTTCTCTCAGGCAGCGATTTAGATGATCTTTCTGACCAGAAAGCTCAGTCTGGAAGAGAGGGAAAGAATCTCCATAAAACATGTCTTTCTCCTCTGGGCAGTGTGTCAGACTCAAAAAGAATGACAGAAGTGTAAAAAGCGTTCAAAGAAAGAAAACGCACTGCACTCCAGTGACCCTCCATTACACATAAAGGCCTCTGCTCTTGAAATGATCATGCAGTAATTCAAGCCAACTCATTTATTCCAAATCAACAAAAGAGTCTTTCAAAACAACCTCTTGGCCTGAACTATAAAGAAGAACGCACAAGCAAAAAAACGTTCAAGTCGTTCTCCTTCCAGCACATCCTTTCAAATGCAGATTTTATTGTTCTGTGTTCAAATATTTACATTTTATTGGATTGCACAGAAAATAAAAATATGACAAAGTTTTCAAATTCAGTTAACAAGTTTGTTGGGGATACATAGCTTACACTACCCTTTGAAAAGTTTGGGACAGTAAGATTTAAAAAAGAGTCTCTTAACTTCCTCAAGGCTGCATTTATTTAAAAATCTAGTAAAAAATATAGTGAAATAATATTATAATTCAAGACACTGTTTTTCTATTTCATTTCTTCTCAAATAATTTAAAAAAATCTTACAGACCCCAAACTCTAGCATTATAAATGTCACAACCACCAGCTGAGATATTCATGATCTCCACCAGAGGGCACTGCTCTTGACTTCTGGGCTATCTCATCATGAACTTCAATTCCCATAACCCATTGCCTGGAGTCATAATGTTGTGATTAGGTCACATTAGCTTGTTAAGCCCTGCCTATATATAAGCCCTGTGTTTTCACTCTTTCTTTGCAAAGTCTTGTTGGTGTTACACTGCATTTCAGAGTGGTTACTTCTGGTTTTAGTGTCATGGTCTTGATCTTCTGCCTGTGTCCCTGGATCTTCCTGTTGTGCCCTGGACTTTTGTCATTACATGGATGGTGGATTACATAGATTGCTCTGTGGTTTTGACCTTATGCCTGTTTTATGGATTACGATTATGGATTACACTCAATAAAGCTTGCTTTTGGATCTTCAACCCAAGTCTCGGAGCAGTATGTAACAAAGTTAGTGACAGCATTTAAGCACTTATTCACACAAGTTGCATAAAATCAGATTATAGCTTAACAGATAGAGAAACATACTTGTTTTTGTGAGAAATACGCATATAGTTAAAGGACATTAGGCGGTCTGTGGTAGTGCCTTAAGGCTTAAACTACCTCTGAAGTCATCCCAAACACAGTTTAAAAGATTTCTGATTAGCGAAATAAAAGAAACTAATTAAATATCATACCAAATTACACAAGACAAAACACTAGGATGACAAGCTAATTACAGCGTGTCTCAATGACTACAGACGTTCGACGAGGCCTGACTGTGATTACACTGCCAAAGCACAGCACGAAATGGAAAAATGAGTAAATGTGCGTTGGATTTTGGAAACAGTAGCTATTAAATCACGGGCCACTTGTCTTGCAGTACTAATCATTTATATACATCAAATAGACGGCAGATGGTTGGGCTCTCGGAATTATGCCATATCTTTAAAAAAGCACTGTAGGATGAACGCGGGTTGTGCCCAGATGGATCTTTCATCCCCAAACAGGTTTGAAATTGATGAATCGGTTCGCGTCCCCACCTGCTACGTCAAACTCAATCTCCAGTGTGACTTTGCTGGTGATGCTGGAGTCCCTCAGCAACTGATTGGTCTCCTCCAGTGTGCTGTCCTCAGTAGGGATGCCGTTTATTGACAGGATACGGTCGCCGATCTGCAGGATGCCGCACCTGTGAACAGAGAACAGATTTAGCGCACAATACCTCTTACACTGGCCAACAAACTAGCTGTGCTGAAAGCATAAAATACTAAATAATGGACTGGGAGGGAGACTAAAGAGGTGGTGGTACCAAGGCAATGGTCTCGCACAGACCAGCCAACCACTTATAGTATGCCAGCTGGCACCGTTAAATAGACATTAGTGAGTGGGTGTGACATTTTAGGGAAAAATACAAACGTCCTCTTAGCTCCGCCTCAAGGTCAGAGTAAAAGCACTTTTTAATAGCTGAGAAAACAAAAACAACAAAAAATTGAATTCCAAAATGGCTTATGAGCCAAACATTAGCAATATTGCTTCTTAATTCACTGCTAAGAACTCCAGCAAAGCTAGTGATCATGAAGCATATGCTGCTTTTTGGATGTGTGGGCTGCTAGCATCCCCACCAACAAAAATCATATTGTCACATGTCATATTGTAATTAGCGACAAAAACCAAAGGCGTTTTGGTGATTTTAGAGCCATGTTGGAGGGAAAGATTGATTTTAATGGTGTTTTTTGTTCTTTTTAGAGGTTGACAGCCTTAGTTACCATATTGAAACAGGTTGGGCTAATAGCATGCATACTGTGTGCATGTGTGTGTGTGTGTGTGTGTGTGAGTCCTTGTTTATATTACATTGTGTCCCCATAAGGATAGTAAAACACGAGATCACCTACATTGCGAGGACCAGCCAGCGGTCCCCACTTTTCAAAAGGCTTATAAATCACACAGGATGAGTTTTTCTGAAAATGCAGAATGTTTCCTGTGATGGGTAGGTTTAGGGGCAGGGGAAGTGTAGGGGGATAGACTGTAAAGTTTGTACGGTATAAAAACCATTGCGTCTATGGAGAGTCCCCACAAAGATAGTGAACCAGACGTGTGTGTGTATGTGTGTTTTCACCTGGGATATTTAACCTAGAGTGCACTGCGAGAATTATAATTGTAGAATCTGCTGTTTTAAAGATGTTTATCAGATGTGTGCACACATTAATACAAACACATTAAAACATGATGCTTTCCAGATGATAAACTCATTAACAGACATCTCTGATATATTATATCCTATGAATGACGTGCAGTTTCTGTTTTAAACTATTATTAGGCAACATATTTTTTTTTCTGCAGTAATAGCAGTATTCATCTGGCACAAAAAATTATGATGGCAGCATTAAACAGCATAGAATAGATCAATTTAAAATAAAATATAAAAACAAAAATAAAGTACTAAATCAAATAATTAAAATGAAATCTAATTATTAACAACGCCATCATTTATATACAGAAACTAACATAATTCATAGTAATAATAGTATTTGACTAATACAATATTTAGTAAATTATTGTATAAGGCATTATATCATTTTTTATTTATCGTTTAATGCAAAAAAAAAAAAAAGTAAAAATTGCACAAATTGATTCAATAAAATTGTGGCTGTAAAGATAATTCCTTTAAAGATGCACATAGATTATATAATGCAATATTAAAAAAATAGCACTGTTGTGTTATCCATTCATCATAAAAGTAATCCATATGACTCCAGGGAATTAATTAAGGCCTTCTGAAGCAAAGCAATGGGTTTTTGTAAGAAAAATATCCATATTTAAAACTTTATAAACTAAAATAACTAGTTTGCGGCAGACGGTCGACTTAAGCCAAAAGAGTAACCCCCAGCGCGATGTATGACGTAGCATGTAGGGGTGGCGTAAGCTTTGACGCCTCTCCCTGTTCAAACAAATAGGGCTGGGCAACAAACTCAAGCTCTTCTCTTATATCGGAATCCATTTCTTTTTAAAAATTCACCTTTTAATTTGTGACTGTCTTTTGTTTTGCTCTGCACAAAACATCTTCTGTGTTCGTCAATACGTCATACGTCGCCATTAATTGATGCGTATGACCGTCTGCTGGAAACTAGTTATTTTAGTTTATAAAGTTTTTAGTTATTAAGTTTTAAATATGGATATTTTTCTTACACAAATGCATGACTTCACTTAGTAAGGCCTTTATTAACCCCCCGGAGCAGATTATTTTTATAATGGATGGATGCACTTTTTTGGGCTTCAAAATCTCGACCTCCATTCACTGCCATTATAAAGCTTGGAAGCATCAGGATATTTGTTGATGTATCTCCGATTGTATTCGTGAATGTCATATACACCTAGGGTGGCTTGAGGGTAAATAAATAATGGGCTAATTTTCATTTTTGGGTGAACTATCCCTTTAAGTAGCTTGTTACTGGAAGAAGCTATATTGTAAAAACATAAGTTGTTCTCAAAGTAGTGAAATATGTTAAGTTGACAGCATCACTACTTTTGTTCCCCAATGCTGGTAGGTCTTTATCAAATCACCAACGTTAGAAGGTTTATGTCCATCACTGCAATTACAACTTTCGCTGGCAGTGAGAAGTCATCCCTGTTGCTTAGGTCAGTAATTACAGTGAAGTTGGGATGTAAATTCCCTTCAGTCGACGCACAAGTTCATTTGGATGCCAGCTGAGGCTCTGCCGCTCAGGTAATTATAGTTAAGTGCTTTGCTCTATCACGTAACGCCATAGTCAATCACAGCCCAAGCAGACTGGAAATCAGTTCGTCACGGCCAGGCAGTTATATATCATGTGTGATCATCACATTATATCATCGATGAAGATATGGAGCTGCGGAGGACAAGTTATAAGCTGCGAGAACAGCGCAGTGATGTAATAACTGTGGGCTTTGGGATGTGTTCAGATAATCAAAATCAGATTCGAGATTAAATATTTAAGATTCCCAAAGGGAAGTTCACACTTCTCTGATAACGCAAACAATTAAGCTGCACCGAGCACGGCGATCTGAGGAAGGGTATCTGGAATATTAAAACCCAGAGTTTTAACTAGGTCAAATGAGGCACTGGAGAAGCACTGGAGATTAATATAAATCGTGTTTGGTGATCTTACCGCTCTGCTGGGCTGTCGGGGTCTATGTAAGCGATGAGCGGTGGAGAGGACAGGGTTTCTGTAGCAAAGACTCCTCCTTGGAGCTGGATCCCAAAGCCCATGATGGAGTCGCTAATGAGAGCCACCTCTGTTGTTTCTGTGTGGACCACCTGTCCGGCCAGTCCTACAGTACTGGAAGCCAGAGACACTACAGGAATGAAAAACGAAGAAAACAGGGTCACAAACAGCAGATAAAGGTTCCTCACAAAAACCTAGAAAAGAGATGTTTGCCCTTATTGGAGCTCAAAAGGACTCTCCCCATTTATTTTTACTATATAGAAAAGAACAGCTTGAACTTCTCCTTTGGCGATCAACGTAACAAGAAAAAAAATACACAGGTTTGGTAAATTAAAACAATCCAATTTAAGGTTTCAAATAGCAGTGTGCATCTCAGAACAGCTTTTCCCAGACTAAAAGGTTGTCAGCCATGTGAGTCTTTGCAGTGACTGAGCTGGATCTGTGCCCTCGCTGCAGATAAGAATTCAATGTGCGTGCAGGTATCTTTGGGTCAGATAGGTGCACTTTGAAATAAGAAAAGGCACTCTGATACAAAGCTATCGCAAATCAGACCACGGGGGTTTTGGGAAACTCTTTTCTGTAGAGGGTATGAATTATGAGGTTGTTAGAATTTCTTATCTTGCAATTCTGGGTCTGAAATGACTATATTATGCAGTATTTAAATATAGTGTTGCCATTATACCAACATTTTGAGATTTTAATACCACCTTAAAAACGAATATGCTATTTAACTACCGCTCAGTGTTGTTTTAGTATTATTTTTATATTATTATAGCACTTAATAATATTTAGAATTTGCTTTTATTTTTTATATTTTCAAGCAATTTTGAATTTATATTTAGCTTGCAGTGTATTTATTTTTCAGTTTTAGTTTTAGTAATTTTAGGAAGTACACTTAAACATTTTATTTCAGCTAATGTTCATGAATTGAAGCATTTTAATCTAATATTTTGAAAACAATTTTAGTAGTTGTAGTTAACGATAGCAGTACTGTTACTGCTAAGCTTTCATGTTATTGTGGCAGATGACAAATAAAAAGCCAATATTAAAATTCTACATTATTTTGTCAATTAGAATAAATAAAAAAGAAAAACTTAAAAAACCCATTATAAATACATAACACATATACCATCATAATATACAGTATGAAAGATGAACGATTATTTTGAGATTTTGCTAGTGTTTTTAAAAATTAACTTTAATGTTAGGTTTTAACTGTGTTAGGTAACAGTAAAGACAAGGAGAAATGAGCATAAACAATTAAATATCTTAAATCTCTCTCTCTATATATATATATATAAATAAATATAATGATAAACTAAAAAACAAGTTCACGAGTTTAAATCTAGTCTATGACTATTAGACACACAAACAAGTCTGTGAAAACAGATAGGCCTTGTTGTTTTCACAGTGTTGATTGAGAGATTTTAAACCAGCTTACCGAAAAGCAGACAGGCACATAAGCATAACCAATGTGATTTATACACTGCGCTGCGCCCCATTTACAATTGTCTATGTCAATAAAGTCTCAAGGGATACATCTCAATTGCAAAGCCACAGATTCGAACTGGGCTGCAAAAAATAACACATTTTTCCCATGTTTATCGACAACAACTTTTGGAGATCTTTTTTTCACTCATGCTTTCAAAGAGACAAGTGAAAATACGCTCTGACACACGAGCGCCATTCATACCCTTGACTGACCAAGCTTGAACTGTCATCTCAAGCATCAGGGAGCACAGACGGTAGTCAGGAGGGTTCTTTCCCCATACACACATACAGAAATCTGCCTCCGGGTTATCGACCTGGCTCGCCGCATTCTTAAAGAGCCTGTTATACTCTCAAGATCGCTCTAGTTTGACTTTAGAGTGAGTCTATCCCAGATTGATGACCCTGCTCACGGGCTAGATTTACCGCACCAGACACCTTTATTGTTTTAAATGCGGTGACCTTTCCTTTTTTTATTGGGAGTGAGGGATGAGAGAGGGAGGTTAAGGTGACGCAGATGAGGATAGGACGCCTTTTGGATGCTGAAACACTTTTGGGGACGGGTTTGCGGTGAACATCGATCAAAGTTCGTTTGGGAATCCTTCTGTCTGAAGCACTGAAAGTGATACTGACTGGTCTTTTCGCGAATGGCTCAGGGGCCGCAGAGTCTTGCTTTGTGAGGCGATTCGGTTAAGTGGTGTCTTTGGTTTGTGGTAGACTTCAAAGGCTCTGACAGACAAGGAAGCACCTGAGGGTTCATCGTCTGCACATCTCAAAGAATCGCCAGCCAACTGACTCTCTCTAGCTCGTTTGCTTCCTCCTCTTGCTTCCTGCAAGAAGTCTTCATTTCTGCTTCCCACAGACCAATGAGTCAGCTGTAACTTGAAATCCTTAGTATGAGTCAGAAGGGTTCTGCAACAGCTTTTCTTCAGCAGAGAACAGAATTTGGCAGCTCTAAATTGGAAAACGTACCTTTGATCCCAAGGCCCTTGACTTGCGTCATCATATATTTATATTCAAAATTTCCATGGGAAATGCATAAAGGTCATTTTGACCCCATTTTATGATTTGCGATAATGACACTAATTTTTGCTGAACCATATAAAGGGAGCTTTAAAAAGTATAGGAAGGTGAGTAAATAACAGCTAATGTAATTTTTGGGTTGATTACGTTACGTAAAACAGGTTAAGTGTATGCCGTAGCCTGATTTGTGCCTTGCTGAAGATACCAGGAGCCTTCATGTCCTCAACACTGTCCTTTAATGTAATTATATTTCCCTCTAGCAGAACATATTAACTGACAACTACATCGAAATCATAAACGAGGACTGTAGGCATTAGACAACAATTAAATTATGCTAATATTCTCCTGGTGAGAAAACACTGTGCTAGTTTGGTCACAGTACATTAAACGCAGGCTGGTTTGTTCCGGACCACAGAAACACAGAGGAGAACGGTAAAATTTGCATGACACCACCTCCAACAGGGGTAAAAAAAGATTTAGAAAAGGCATCAGTGAAAGCTTTTATTACAGTTACCCTAGCAGGAGACAACAGATTCAATCTGTCCGTTTATGGTGCGCACGGACAAGACAGATAGTTTCACCTCACATTCGCTGCTTCATTGACTCTGCGTTTGATCTGGCAGTAGACACAAATAGGGAACGAATTCAAAAAGCCTTTTTCAACAAGGTCTCAGAACAAAATACATGGGATTTGTCCCTATAATGCTTTACAAAAACAGTGCTTGTATAAAGTGCATTTGAAAATGGCTCGGCCTTGTGTGTTCTCGCTCAGTGTGAGGAGATGTTTAGGCATCACATTCAGACGTGTCATTGCTGTCTGATGGGTGACTTTGCAGCATGTCTCTCCCTCTCTCTCTTTCAGAAGTGTCTGCGAGCTTTATTCTGTCCCTGTGAGCCAGTGACAGTAAAGGCCTCAGGAGGGACTTTTAACAAACCAATGCTACTTTGTATGCTAGAAGACGTCACTCATGCAAAGGCTGGAAGAGCTGAATCAGCCGTACTGCATGCAGTGGACCCATCCTCACTCATTTGCCTTTGCGCAATAGGCTGTCAGAACATATCTTGGGCAATTGGGCTCCTTGAAATGACTACCACGGTCTCTGTGCAGAGCTGTGCGGACAGTGAAATCATGGTGCTATGCAAATAGGGCTCATTTGGAGCATCAATGAAGTCAAACAAGCTTTAATTAAGCTTTCAATTTGGGCCAGTGAGGCAATGAACAATTTTCTGCCCTTTGAGCTTCACAGCAGTGGGTTGAAACAAGGTGATTGCTGATAAGCTGCTAAAATTTATCAGCATTTTTTGGGCAATTATAAATTTATATTTAATATTTATATATTTCCCAGATTTTTAAAACAAGTTTTAGTTTTTCATAATATTTATATATTATTTTATTTCAGCTTTATTTCAATACAGGAAATATTTTAACAGTTTTACTTTTCATTTCTCAGTAACAACACTGGGCAGAAATTTTGACTGGTAGTGTAATGTCACAGCTTATGGGTGGGCGATATGACCAAAATAATTTTATTTCATAATAACAATATATAATCACAATATATAATCACACTATAATTATGTTTTATGATATCAAATTTAATTATTCATATATTTCAATATCATTTAAACACTAACATACTAACTAATACTACCCAAAAAAAAAAAAAAATAATTCAAGCTTACTGACATGTAAACAGTGATAAAGAAAGAGCAAAGAAAACAAACTAGAATAGAATAAAGTGAAATAGACCTGACAAATTTCACACAAATGAAATAGACCTGAAAAACTAGCCCTAGACATAAAATGTATAAAGTAATAAAATGTATACAACTGTGTATAAAAACTTTATTGTGCAAATTAAATGTACATTTTTTATTAAAGTTACAAAAGTAAATAGCAGTGAGAGATTCTCTTTTTTAATAACGACAGCAGGTACATTTGAATGTGGACCGACTGCACTTAAGACATAAATAACTTTGTTTACTTGCAAATACATGCTCACTTTGACACACAGGTATGCGTATTTAACTGTCCAAGCCTAATTAGTCTCTCAGAGAGTGTGCAAATATAGTGAAATGAGTTGTATTTTGCTGCATACTGCGCTCCAGTGGTTTAAAACCACTTGCTTTTAAACTGCAAAGCTTAAAAACCAAAGCAAACGATACGATTTCATGACCGATTTCACAGCAATGTCACAAGAGCGTGACTGCGATAATCTCCACCGGATGACAAATTTCTACCGGTATATTGCCCACCCCTAGCACAGCTAAAACAAAACCTACTTAAACCTGGTACCATGAAGGTAGTTGAACAAACTCAGGGTTACAGGATTACTTTCGACGAGTTGACAAAACTAAACCAATCAGGCTTTGTTGGTACAATGATGCTGATCTTCAGCTTTCTCTGTCAACACTGGCTTTGATCCTGAGTTTAGGAGTTTAGGTATGACATCAGTAGTGAACAGCCAATCACATGCTGTGGAACAGAGAAACCGAGATTCACTTCTTACGAGAGAAGCTATGCGATTCACCTCACTCTTCTGCAGAATACTACAAGATTGAAAAACTATCTACTGATTCTAAAGCTTAAATTATATGACCTTTTTAGGCTATATTTATATAAATGTTACTGAAATGCTTAATAATAATTACTGTACATGTGTAATGCATTATGGGACATTATTGTCTTTAAAAATAATTTGCTATGTAGTGCCTTTAATTCGGAGCAGAAACTATTTTGTGACTATTTCATCAGATTTCACTTTGCTGATTGGTGTAACGGTAGTCGCTGTGCAAGTAAACCTCACTCCTGACGCTAGAGGTTGCAGCCTTTAGCCTCCTTGTTAGAGCGTTCGACTCTCATGCTGACGGACCCGGGTTCGAGTCCCGCTTGGAGCAGGCGGTTCGAACAGGAGGGGTTACATTGGTGTCGTGACCCGGATGGGAGTGAGGTTTAAGGGGGTGAGTGTAACGGTAGTCAATGTGCAAGTAAACCTCACTCCTCTGTCCTCAAGAGATGCTCTAGCGACTGACACTAGAGGTTGCAGCCTTTAGCCTCCTTGTTAGAGCGTCCGACTCTCATGCCGGCAGACCCGGGTTTGAGTCCCGCTGGTTATTTAATTTAAGATGAACTACCAGTCTGGCCAAATTGGTGTATAAACCTGGGCAGCTGAAAAAAGCCCCATTAAAATGAGCAGACCAGCCTGACTAGGCTATGATACTAACTAAGACCAGCGAACCAGCTTATGCTGGACTAAGATGTTTTTAAGCAGAGTAGCAACTGTATTTGTGGGATGAATCAGTATGTCTGCTGCGTTTTCCTTTTTTAGCTATGAATATTGTCCATTATGAAAAAATATACTCTGGTGTGCTCCTCTGATTAAGCATGTTTCATGTTCCTCAGTAAAGTAAAAGCCAAGGAAAGACTCAGTACAACAATTACAGACCCATTATGGAATCATTTTTCTAAACAAACGGCACCTATGAAGGGCCATGCACATGCTCATGGGAGTAAAACTGAAAATTAATGTATGTAATAGATGAGATGCTCCGTTTCTGTGTGCCAGGTATATTAGCTAAACGGCAGGTTTGAGAAACTATTACAAGTGATGTTCAGAACAAGTGCAGCTAAGTAAATTAAACAATTTAAAGTCAGATAAAAAAAAAAAGGACAGCTAAATTAGTTTTTTTCCCCGCAATTTTAAAATGCCATCTCATATTCCAGTTTAATAAGACAACCAAGCAAGCAATTTGTAAGGGGACTTCGCGTCTGTGGCGCTATCAAAACTGCTGCTTAAGCAAAACAAAATGTCATCTTCTAGCACAGCCGATGATTGCATGATTTCAGGGCAGGAATGGAAGAATGGTATGATTGTTTCTAAACAGGTTTCCAAAGCACACCTACCTGTAATGCAAGGCATTAAAGGAGTAGTTCACCGAAATTGTATAATTCTGTCATTATTTACTCCCCCTTAAGTTGTTACAAACCAAGCGGCAACCTCCCCTAGTTTCTGTTGAAGCCAATACGGAAGTAACTTAAACTGAGATTATAACTCTTAAACTGGACGCTAGAGACAGGCTCAGAAGGGAGCAGAATCTCATTGAGTCCCATGTTTACAGCAGAAAAAAACATGTTTGTTTTGGGTTTATGACAACTGTGAAGGGGGTGAATTTTTTTTTATAACTCATTCGTTTACATTATTTAAAGCCCTAAAGTTCTGCATAATTAGGAGTGTGACCACTTTGAGTGACAGGTGGATAGCCATTTATCTGCTGTCTGTTAGTCATCACGTCACCTCAGCTCCGCCCACGTCCTGCCTCTTTGCCCATTTTCTGTTATCCGGGAGTGACGCACGATGACGCTTTGCAAAGATGGCAACGCCAGCTCGACCCTACTTTACGCTTCAGAACTGCTCTTCAGAATCCAATGGGTGACATCACGGACACTACGTCCATATTATTTTACAGTCTATGTTCCAAAGCTGTATAAGTTTCTTTCTTCTGCTGAACACAAAATAATTTATTTAGGAGAATATCGGTAACCAAACAGTTATTTATTTATTATTATTTATTTTCTTCAGCCTTTTTCCAATTCGTTTTAGGTTTCATTAACAACAAAAACAACACTTGGTGCCACATTGGACTGAATCTGAAAAGCATCTCAATTACCAATTTCACAGCCACGTTCTCTACAGAAGTTTTCCAAACCTCACTTCCTCTAACACCCACAGTAAAGAACCAAGCAGCTACATAAGCAACGAAAAACAGAAACTCACAAAACAAGTCAGCTATACTCAAAGTTCAGGTCAGCGTCATGGGCAGCTGATTAACCATTTTCTAGTCCCAGCGTTTGTTTATTGGTCTTGTTGACAAAGCCCGCAGATAACACTATGAAAGCGTGGTCGGGTAATTATCTGCGGCAGAGGCGGCAACGCTGCTCAGTTGAAGGATATGAAATATCTTTCAGGATCTAATTACTGGGTAGCCAGAGGTGTAATTTCCCTCTTTCGCTTGGCAGCTTCAGATATGGGAAGAGAATGCTGAATGTGTTCACTTCAGGTAAGCCCTATCACACTCACTGATATTATTCAGATTCAGAGCCCAGTCATGAGGGGGAAGGGCAGGAAGGATGGGAAGCATGTGCAAGTCGTCTGAAAGTACAGATAAAGACACTATCATAGTGGAGACAGGAAGAATAATAGACGTATGGCCCTTCTTTAATACCAAGCAACCTCGGTGCATTTATGTTGGAGTTTTATTGCTTTCAGTGGCTTGACCAAGCTTCTCTTTTCCCACACTTGTATGCGCTTAGCATAATGAGGCATTTATAAGGGTTCATTTCTGAATTACTGTAGGCAGTATATTCAACCTTCTGACTTATGTTTCGCACAAGGAATGGCAAAGGCAGCTATAAAAATTCGAGACCTAATATTAAAGTCAAGACAAGTCACCGGCCAGAGCCTGCATGGAGGTGCTGATAGATTAGAGAAGGTTTACAGGAAATCAATAACCGAGCCTTTTTCTGTTTACTTCAGCCATTCTGATAAAAAACAAAAGTTTTCAAAGAATGAATCAAAGTGGAACTGGGCCAGGACCACCGGTAAATCTGTTGTTTTATGCATGTTTTTATCCTCTCCACATCTAATTATTAAATGTACTCTGCAGAGCCAGAAGGTTGTTGCTTTGAGCTTTGTGTACATTTTGAGATAGCACAAAATTAAAAATAGTACTTTCAAAAATCGTGTCTCAAGACTCAAGGCTCCATTCAGTTGTGCTTCACGAAGCTGTTTGAAAAGAATGTATTTTTCAAGCCTCAAAAAGGATGCAGAAGCAACATAAAAGCATAGTAGTAGAGGTCCATACAATGCTCCGAGTCAGACTTCTTATTGAAGAAATTGTTGATCCAGGTTCATAAAACCAAATGATTAATTCTCAAATTGATTCTGCTCTTGAGTGATTCAATTGAATCAATTAACAACTCATTGGAGGTAAAGATTATCAGTGAATAATGACTTGAATCGACTCAATCTGCTGTAAAATGCTTCGGAATATAGTGCACCCTCATATGCCCCACTTTTATGGTGGTTTTGCATTCTGTTTGAAGCTTAAGGACTTCTTTTGTGCTCCACAGAAGAAAGCAAGTCAAACAGTATGAGTTTGGAATAAAATAATTTTCATTTTAGGGTGAACTATCCCTTTAATAATGAGGCCTCATGTTAAATTGAACAAAATGTTTTGTTCCTTGATCAATAAAAACGTGAACAATTCAACAAGACTTCATCAAACGTACTTGAGCTCTTGTAGTCTTTCTTCTTCAGTTTGCGTCTCATCATGGTGCCACGGGGACTTGTGGGATACATGGTGCGTGGCAGCGTGTTCATGTTGAGTGAGCTCAGACTGTAGGCACTCATGGAGGTGGGAGAGAAGGATGAACCCAGAGCTGTGTGGGAAAGAGAGGAATGTTTTAGCAGAACTCTCATTATCAACTCTCAATGACTCATTTCAAAATCTCAGATATTTAGTATATAATGTTCAGTTTGGCTTAGCAGAATATTTCCACTACAAATGACAGCATCAGTATAACAATTTGAGAATTTCAGAATGTCTTTGTATTTGGTTTATCTTCTGCTAAACGTGATGTTTATAATCTCCAGCATGATGAGCATCTTTAGCTTTAATGGAAGAGCATGTGACTGTCTGTAAAAAGATGTCAATGTCATCATTACTTATTAGTGACAGAAATCTGTAATTTATCCCATTCATTTTGGGTTTTGAATCCTATCTTTTCAACTGAATGTTTGAATACCAATATTTTCTAACAACAATTTAACAACAGGTGCTGGAAATGAGAGAGACACTTTATCCCCATTCGAGGAAATGCACAAAACAAACCATTAAAGCGCAGCACACTGCTCTGTATTTGACATTGTGTGAAAGGTGGTAAGTCTTCATCAAAGAACATATCTAAAAATACTCCCCAATGCCTAAAAGCCACTTCTCATAGAGCAATGTCTAAGAACTGGATCACAGTTCATACTGATCAGATGCCTTTTTTTAGCACTCTCAAATCTCAAATCCCAACTGGCAGAACATTACTACTACTACAAAAAAATATGTTTTATTTGGCTGAGACACTGGTGATGCTGAAAACATGGCAGGATTAGAGAAGATTAGTCTTATTTTTGCATTGCTGTTTGAAACAGTTTGTCTGCTCTTGCCACATGGAAAGTCATTCTGCTTTCTATCTTTTTATAAACCACTAAACCATCTAAAGCCACAATGAGGCCATCTGGTCCACTTGTGTATTATATAGGATTAACTGTTCCTAATGCAAACATTAAAGAGTTAATGTCCAGGAAATGCTGGCTAATTTGTCTTGAGGGAAAAAGAAAACAGTGGCTTAAAGTAATACAACCCTTGGGGGAGTTTGCTTTCACGCGTATCAAGGACACATCTTTCAAAGATTGAAAAAGCCTTTGAACTCAGAGAACCTGGGGGGATATATAATCCAGGAATAAAAAAAGGGACTGTGACTAAAAATAATTGATGGAATGACAGTAAATTATATGTGAAGCCACCAGCATTGAAGTGCCCAGAGCATCTTTATGACCCTCCTGAGTGGAGAATGTGAATCATAACTGTACAGGTTGGAAAGGTGCCGCAAGAGATTTTAGTCGTGTTACAAACATTAAAATTCAATCATTTGTGTGAAATAAGCTGCAAACAGTTAAACCGCTGGAGGTTGGCAGTTTGGTGTACCATCGGTACCATGGGGTTTTCAAACTGAAGACGGCAAGCGGGTGTTAGGGATCCACTAAATTATTTTTGGGATTGTCAAAATTGTGTATTGTATAGTATTGAGATAACTATATATATACATTTATATCTACATACATATACATCAGGCACAATCAGGCACAACATTTTGACCAGTGAATTGAATAACACTGATTAACTCTTCATCAAGACACCTGTTAGTGGGTGGGATATAATTAGTCAGCAAGTTGATGTGTTAGAAGCAGGAAAAATGGGCAAGTGTAAGGATTTGAGCAATTGTGATTAGGGCCAAATTGTGATGGCTAAAGACTGGGTCAGTGCATCTCCAAAACTGCAGCTCTTTTGTGGTGTTCCCTGTCTGCAGTGGTCAGTATCTTTCAAAAGTGCTCCAAGGAAGGAACAGTGGTGAACCGGCGACAGGGTCATATGCGGCCAAGGCTCATTGATGCATGTGGGGCGAAGGATGGCCCGTGGGGATCGAAGGATGGCCCGTGTGGTCCGATCAAACAGACGAGCTACTGAAGCTCAGATTGCTCAAGAAGTTAATGCTGGTTCTGATAGAAAGGTGTCAGAATACACAGTGTATAGCAGTTTTTTTTATGGGGAATGGCCAGGTACATATGTGTTGCTTACCTGGGGAACACATGGCACCCTTATGCACTAAGGGAAGAAGGCAAGCCGGCGGAGGCTGTGTGATGCTTTGGGCAATGTTCTGCTAGGAAACCTTGGGTCCTGCCATCCATGTGAATGTTACTTTGACGTACCACCTACCTAAGCATTGTTGCAGACTATGTACATCCTTTCATGGAAACAGTATTCTCTGGTGGCTGTGGCCTCTTTCAGCAGGATAATGCACCCTGCCACAATGCAAAAATGGTTCAGGAATGGTTGAGGAGCACAACGAGTTTGAGGTGTTGTCTTGGCCTCCAAATTTCCCAGATCTCAATCCAGTCTGTGGGATGTGTTGAAAAAAGAAGTCAGATACATGGAGGCCCCTCCTTGCAATTTACAGGACTTAAAGGATCTGCTGCAAACATCTTGGAACCAGAAACCACAGCACACCTTCAGGGGTCTAGTTGAGTCAGCATCAGTCAATCATGTCACCTCTAAACGCCAACAATCACCGAAAATGAACAACTTCCAGTTGCTTTAGTAATGCAAATTGCTAGTACAGGGCAAGTACAGGTCATCTCTAACAGTCTCATGGTGCCCTTGAAATGCATAGAGTGCCAGCAAAAGAGATCGATAGAGCCCTGATGGCTGGAATTTATAGTAATGAGTCCGTATAATCAAATCAGACTCGCTGAAAAGGCTGCTGAAAGAGGAAAAGCATGACCTAAAAACACAAATGAGGAGTGCTTTTGTAACAAGTGACAATCTCCCGATCTTATCCACCAATTAGAGAGCAAATCTAGGGATTCAGGATGTCAGTTATCATTGACTACATGTCCCACAATGTATTTGAGACTATAAAGTTCATCCATGACCGCATAGGGAGAAACGATCAGGTCACATTGCTAGAATGTCAATATTGCGTTATCGCTTCCTTAACAAGGATTATGTTCCATACCCCCCAAAGAATGGCAACACAAATGAGTCCAGTGCATTCACTGTGTATCTTCTGCACAACAAAAACCAAGTCTCCCTGAATGCCTCAGTGCTCTTCTGGCTTTGTACGGCAAGTCTGAGCTTTGCCGTAATGTGCTCTCGCCTCTGGTAGAATAGAGCTCAGCTACGCCCACAGATGGAGAATAAAGGCCAGATATAATACGGAGGAGAGCAGTAGAGAGAGAGAAAAACAGTCTTTAGCCTCAGCATAGTTTGGAGACAAGGAAACAGCCGGGGAACAAATTAGTTCTGCTCTGTTTTCCAAATAGATCAAATAAAACACTAAAAAAGACAAAAACAATATAGTCTTATCAAATAAAGTGCTATTGAGACATTCTAACAAATCCCTTCCTGTATTACATATCTCATGTATGTGCAGCATGACGCTAGCAACGGCAAGGTGGTGGGTTCGATTCTCAAAGAATGCATGATTTAAACTGATTGTATAAAATATAAATACAATATATATATATATATTGTATTTATATATATAAAAAATATATGTATATATTATATACATATACATATATACATATACATATATACATATACATATATACATATACATATACAAAAAAAAACAAAGTTTATTTACTTCATATAACAGTTAAGTAACTTTTTACAGTGAATAGATACTGCATCTTCACTCCCATTGGCTGTCGCTGCTCAATGCATAATTTTGAACACCACCCAACTTGATTATGGTCTGTTGCTTATGAGGCATCGATTAGCCAAATCTCTTATATGATGTATGAGATACAAATCTCTTATAAAATAAATGACACCTTGAGTTTTTATTAAAGGTGCACTATGTAAAACAATTTCAGTAAAATATCCAAAAACCACTATAAGCCAGTGTTATATATTTTGTTCAATTAAGTACTAACAATATCCCAAATCTTTCAAACTATTTGTAAATCGTGAGAAAATTGCTATTTTAACCAATGAACCAGGACGTGTAAGGAAGTCGCCTGTCAAATGTGTCATATCTGCGTTACCCTCGGTTTCCACTTTTATTTGGCAGAAACACTTTAGTCTTACTGCAGTGTGCAACAAGTGTCCTAGCAGCCGCCGAGCGAACGCACACAGTAACGTCATAATTTTCAACACACTCAAATAGTATCTAATATAATAAACAGAGCTGCGTTACCTCATACTCATGACCGGAAAAGCGGAAATGGCGCCTGCGACTGTGGCATAATAAAAGTCCTGCTGCTCACGAGGCGTGTGTTATGGTCAACTTATTAACAAAGCGCTCCAGCGGCCTTGCTCAGCTCCCACAACACTCTGTCCTGCTCTGCTATACAATAACGTTAATAATCACATCCATGAACATGATTTCTGCCCAGGTCCTATACCGATTCTTTTCCACCAGCTGTGAGGTAAAGACCACATGTCCCAAGAATCTGCGCTCAAACTTGGTGTCATCAAACTATGCCTTTGTTTTGAATAGGCGACCTCTAGCGGACGGAAAAGTTACATAGTACACCTTTAAACAATACAATTGAAAAGCAATTTAGAAATATAGGTTATAAAGCCAAAACATAATAATGGAATAATGGAATACATATGTTACTGATGAGAGACAAGGAGGATACAAGAGGATGAGGATGAAGGATAAGGGAAGGAACATTACGGGGGTTGTTTGGAGAGGTTTTCTGCTTGGTCTGGCTGCGGGACTGGTCGGGGTGGTAGGTGTTATAGTGTTGATAGGGAAGGAAGTTGCTGTTGTTGTTGGTTCCGGATTCCCAAGGCAATGGCCGGTTACTCCTCTGCACCTTGACTGACCACACGGAGAGGAAAGAGAGAGAGGGAGGACGTGAGCAGGAAAAGCATACAACATCACATAAATGCCAATGTATAACAGATACAAGAGATATTTTAAGGTTTTTCAAATGGCTTGACCCTGGAATAAAACCACCATTGTGAAAATTATACCTTTAAGAAATGTTCTAGGCTGAATCAACAAATGTCACAAATACTGTAGACCTCACCAAAAATGCACCTGCGAGCTCCCTAGCAATATCTTCTGAGACTTTCGGTTATACATAGAAGACAAGCAGACTTGCTCTTTTTTTATATCTACAGTAGCAGGCACAAAGAAACAAAAAACAAGCATTGCCACAGCAAGGTCTTAAATATCCAATAGCTAGTGCTCCCCCTCCATGCACCCTCCCAGGAATACACAACTACGGACAACTGCATTGATCATTTTCTATTTTGGCTTCTTTCTGTTTTCACAGTTAATTTTAGCAGCATGTTAGCTGTGCTTTCAAACACACAAACACACAGCCTGGAAAGAGAGATTACAAAAGCAGTCTCAAAGAGAGAGAGAAGAGAGAGGCAAACTGGAGGGCAGTGGCTGCACAGGGGATTAGACAAAAAAAAAAGAGACTCGGTGAGAGGTGGAGGAGGAGTGTGTTTTTGTGTAAGGCAGGAGACCAGGGATCCATCATCATGATAGCATCAAACAGTAGCACAGAGTTGAAAGACAGTGAAAAAGCCATTGAGTCCGAAGGTAATCAAGCCTGGACAGATGAGAGCTATTACTTCTACAATTATGTGTGTGTATGTGTGGGGGGGATAAAGAGAATGATTGTTCATGAATCATAGAAGGAAAGGTGCAAATGAAAAGATGATGAGTGTTTTTGCAGGCGTCAACAATGTAGAATCTATATAAGGGTGTCAACAAATTAATATAATCAAGATAAATCTCTCTTTGGCATTATCATGATTAATTTTAAGTAGAACATTTTAGTTATAATAGAAAATATTCTATTTTTTATTTAAATGTTGTAAATAAATATATAATATAATTAATATACTGCTTAATGTGCTTTGAATCTATGAAATAGTTGATGTTAATTGGGAAGTGAACACAATATAGCATAGTCTCTATACCAGGGCTGTCATCAAAAATACTGTATGAGTACTGTATGTATATACAGTATGTGGTATATGTACAGTATATACTACACTAATAAATTGTACCACAACAAACTACATGCACATGTTAGCCAAGCAAAAAGATTCTGTTCAGTGTTTGCATCAGATACAAGATGAGCCGGAGAGATATTATTTATGTTTTCATCAGTAGATTCAGATGTTTTCTGTGGCACACAGACACTGCCGCCCATGGGATGCCCACCAAACCGATGTTGTGAATGCATGAGTATGCGGTGACAAGGCAGAATGTGTATGTGTGATGCATTGCATACGTGCGTTTTGGTGTCAGCCAGCTGTCTGGTGTTGTGACGTTTCTGGCATTAGCCAGCTGTCTGGAATTTCACAACGGCTGGCATTTATATCTGTGTTAGTATAGAATGCTTCACTGCACTAAATCTGCTCAAGCTGAGGAAATAGAGTACATGTCTGTGTGTGCGAACTGTGTAGTGGACGTGCAGCTGCATAATAATGCGAGAAGCCTGACAGTAGACATGTGCGGCTCTTCACAGGATTCAGGAATGAGCTTCGACCAGTGAATGTGCTTGGATGGTGCTCTAAACTCAATTTCCTTCTCTTAAGAGCCAATCAAGACGCCTCCTACTAGCTGACCCATGGGTCACTTCATTGTTTTCTAGTGCCGGGCCTCTGAAAATCCTTTACGAAAGCAAGCAAGAAGCATTAGTATGCTGTGCAGGTCTACGATTATTTATGTTCTCTGGGCCTAGGCTTTAATTCATATTCTTATTAAGTTCATAGCTTAAAGGTCGTATAGCCACTGACCTTGTGGACGTTCTGCAAAATAATTTTAATTCTTCGGTAGGGTTTTTTTTTTTTTACTTAGTGAAGGATGTCAGCAGAAGTACAGGGCATATAGTATGCATTCTAAGACTTCTTTTTTATGGTTTGAGTCAAGCAGACTAGCAGCAAAGGCAGACTTTTAAGCTAAATAGTGTTTCTTTTAAGTTTGCCACCACAATTCTAATATGTTGTGAGTTGTTGCCAGGGCGTTGCTATGTGGAATCTGAGCTGGACTTAACCTGTTACTATGCGGTAGCTAGGATGTTCCTGAGTTTTCTGGTGTTCCAGTTTATACCAGAATGCTGCTATGTTGCTGCTTAAATGTTCTGTATCATGTTACTCTGCGGTTGACAGAATGTTGTTGGTGGTTGCCTGGGCATTTCCATGATATTCTAGGTGGTTGCCAGGGCGTTGCTTTGCAGCTACTTATGAGGTTTTAGCTAGGGGTGCACCGATCCGATATTAGGATCGGATATCGTCCGCGATACTGACAAAATAGCTGGATCGGGGATCGGAAAAAGTAACAGATCGCAGCAGAACCTACGTCATTTGTCAGCTTCACGTGTGTCGCATGCTAGAAGCAACATGAAGCAAGTCATGCTATCACTCTGCCAAACTTAATCTCACACCAAATTGCCAAACCTGCTTTTGATATTAAACAAAGCTTAGCTTTTACATTTTTCAAACAATAAATAGCGTTTTGGCGCTAATGTGGCCTAATGTTAAAGCCAGAGGCTTTCAAAACCGGAGTTGCACATGCTCTCATCTCCCAGCGGCGCACTGTCACGTGGTTCATGAAGCGCTCAATACTTCTAGCGCTGTGTCAATGCATTTTTTGAATGGCTTAAGCGGATAGGCTACACAACAGTTTCACTATACAGATGTTTGCAGCAAGTTTTGGTAAACAGAATAGTGTGCATTGATTATTAAGTCAACCATATTTACAGGATCGTTTTATCATGGAGAGTGGTAGAGATGCAACACACATTAATGTTATTCTTGTATTTAGCCCTCAGGTATTCCTACTGATTGGTTACACTCATACTCATTGATGGTTAAATGTGAGTCGTGACTCGTGACCATAGACCGTGACGAAAGGAAGGTATAAGGTGGAAAGTATACAGTTTATAATTAATTCAACAATAGTATCGGATCGGTATCAGGTATCGACAGATACACAAAGCCCAGGCATCGGTATCGGGACTGAAAAAGTTGGATCTGTGCACCACTAGTTTTAGCATGTTACTGTGGAGTTGTTAGGGTGTTCTGGTTTTTGCCATAATGTTGCTACTATGTGGTTGCTTAAGTGTTCTGTAGCATGATACTCTGTGGTTAATATAATGTTTTTGGTGGTTGCCTTGGCGTTATGCAAATGCTAAGAAAGTTTTAGCATGTTACTGTGGAGTTGCTAGGGTGTTCTGTTTTTTTGCCAGAATGTTGCTACTATGTAGTTGCTTAAGTGTTCTGTAGCATGATACTCTGCAGTTCAAAGAATGCTGTTTGTGGTTGCCTGGGCATGTCTATGGTATTCTAAGTGGTTGCCAGGGCATTGCTATGCAAATGCTGAGGAGGTTTTAGCATGTTACTGTACATATGCTAGGGTGTTCTGTTTTTTGCCAGAATGTTGCTACTATGTGGTTGCTTAAATGCTCTGTAGCATGATACTCTGCAGTTACTATGGTGTTCTGTTTGGCTACTTGGTCATTCCTATGCAGCTGTTCTGATGTTCTGAATGGTTGCCAGGGTGTTGCTATGTGGTTGCTATGGTATACTGAGAGTTTTTAGCAAGTTGCTGTGTGGTTGCTAGGGTGTTTCGGGTGCTCCCCAGGGCATCACTTTGTAGTTGCAAAGGTATTCTGAGGGTGCTTATTTTAATCACATTTCTATATGGTTGCTAGGGTGTTCTGCCTGTTTGCCAGAGTGTTCTGATGGTTTTAAAGCATTTTATTGTGTGGTTGGTTGCTTACTAGCCCAAGTCAAAAGTCTCAATTCTGGTCTTTATATGTGACTCTGGTCTGGTCATTCTTACCTGGCTCTGCTCTAGTGTGGCCTTCTTAATCTTTGTGGTATAAATCTCGCCTTATCAGGAAGTACAGCAGCATTCAAGCCTTTGTCTCTGGTGTTGAACGTTAGCATGCTGCTCCTGATAAGACGTGACAGGGCACACATTGGATGAGGATGTATTCTCTGGAAGAATCATCCTTGCTCTAAACTTTTGATGTCAAGTCTTGTTATCATACCATTTGGTGGCATACGGCTTAATAAAACCTGTCAGGTGATAAGAATGAGCTTTTGAACAACACGTAACCCCTGACAACCTGACACACAAGGCAAGAGTCGATATATCTGCAGGAAAGATGCTTAAATATCATTAAGATAACATCATGTGGGGAAGGACACAGCTGGCCTTGCACTGCTGTCAAATGCTGCATTCAGACAACATACTGTATCTAGGAACTACAGGGTTGAAATCAAAGACATGCAAGAGTTATGTTAGGCATCAATTATGCATATGGCATCACTTTCAATATCGATTAACTCGTTAAGGCAATGTCTCCACTCTCAGAGCTCTGAGATTTGAAGAGCTACTCTAAGATGCATGATGTACAACAGTTTCCATTAATAAATGTGATCAAAAATAAAAAGCTGAGTGAGCAAAACTCTGAATAAATTTGCATTAATCCACCACATTTTACAACCTGCTTCACTTTAGTGGTCTTACACACTAGTGAAAGTCCTAATGGGGTGTTTTGAGGGTGTAAAAAGAGCCGGATTGGTTTGAAATTAAGCAGGGGTGCAATGAATTGCCTATATCCTAATACACTATCTCCATGTAAATGAATGGATTTGAGGCGTTCTCTGAGTGAGTGTGTGTGGGGTCTCTTACCATGTTCAGGGCCCTTGAGAGCCAGTCTTGTCTGGTGGTGGGGCAATATCTCCATTTTGACGTGCTCTGAAGCGCTAGCTAGCAGCTGGGTGGCCTCAGCCAGTGTGCAATACTCCATACTTGTGCCGTCCACCGACAAGATGTGATCACCTGCATGCAGTGCACCACACCTGCAAAAGGCAATTACATCACTTCCTGTTCTGCCAGTCCTAAACATTTACTTAAATGCATTTATCACAGGTATCATTTCAAACAATCATTTAAAACAAATTCTTCTCAATACTGCAAATATCATGACTTTCAGTAGTCAAACACCAAAGTAGTTTCAATAGTTTGAACACCAAATTTGACGCAGACCAGCCAATTTAGAACACATTTTTCATAAGAACTACTTTTCTGCAGTAGAAATGCACACAGTAGTTCCAGATCGGGCACCTAAACTGGCACCCCGTTGATGGAAAATGGGTATAAGGCAAATTAATAATTCCCACCCAATGTTTCTCCCAAGAGCAAACTCTTGAATCATCTTCAAAGTGCTAATCTGTTCTGATGGAAAGGTTTTCACTTGCTCAGCACTCCACCACCCTTATTATTGTTCCGGGCCTTTCTGCTGGCTTGAAGGCTAGATGAGTTATTGAATTTCTATAATTAGTTGCTAAGCTTTATGCATTTCAAACTTCAAATTTTCAAGCAAGCATCAGGTTTCTGCAGCATACATTTCTCTCCTCTCTATGCATTGATCTGACTCACAGAACAATGGAAACATGATGAGCAATGATGCTTCATTCATAAGGAACCGAAGCGGTCATCTTCCTCTGTGTTGGGGAAATGATTGCAGCTGTAATTACCTATCGGCGATGCTGGCTGGTTTGACCTTGTCGATGATGATGACCTGCTTATTGCAGTACATGGAGGTAGAGAGAGCCAGACCTAAACTGGAGCCCATCGACTTGGCCACTTCCACCAACAGTGGGCCTGATGCTGTGGCTACAGAATCTGTAAAGTAGGTGGGAAAAAAAGAAGATATTCAGAAAATGTAGTATAAAGTGGCTTTTAATATCATACCATTATGACTTTATTTTTGAAAAAGCTTTTTATTTATAATACTAAATTTAGCAGAGCGTATGAATACACATTTTCTCTGCTACATCACCTATGTTAACTTGATGAAGTGATGGACTTCATACGTCAACTAAGCATTACTTTTACACCAGCAGTAACAGCTTGAGATATTTTGCTTCTAATGCAAAGAAATTACATACATTTGTAAGTGTGGCTTAAGTGCCCAAATACATAGGAGAAAACAAACCCATTACGAATCATGGTTATACACCCACACACACATGTACACACACCTCATTAATGTGAATGAGGGCGAGCGGCTGCGGTTGGACCTGTTAAAGTGTAATAGAGGTAATTCAACATCTCAGTTTAGTAATGGGCTGCACTAAAGACCTGATTACACCATACATCTTCAGAGCGTGGAGGAAACCACCATGCGTAAACACATGTCACACGGCCGCTCTTCCAGCCTGTTTCCAACATGTGCTGATTTCACTTGACGCCCATTACAAAGAGAAATAGCTCCTGCTGTTGGTGTGTGGAGCGGACAGAAGGAGCAGCCGGTCTTTAGTTAGAGCGGGCGTACAGCTGTCGGCTGTCAGGTGTGTCAACTTCCTCCCTGCATTCGTGGTAAACACACTTGCTGCCATCGCAAAATGCCAACGTACTGGGGAAACTCCAGCGCTAGTCTGACAGACGCTACTTTGGTTGTAAAGCCATTCTATAAAGGCTCAAACATGTGGTGACGTGTTTAAAATGTTAAACTGCGATGTGGAAGCTCGGTATGGAAACAAGTACCCAAGGAACATTGTACATTTACATTTATGCGTTTAGCAAATGTTTTTTAAGGTCTAGGTTAAACTAGATTAGGAAGCATGAGGAGAAGTTTCAGACCGATTTGAGATTTAGACCATTTTGGCTGATTCTCACTTTCTGCCTATTTAAAGGCATGTTTGAGGGTTAAGACTTGGTTTTAGGAATAAGGTTACAATTAGGTTAAGGGTAAAGGTTCGGGTTAGGCACTCAGCTGTGATGGATAAGGTTAGGGTCAGGAGCTAGAGACTGTATTGTATGTCCTCACAAAAATAGCTGTACAAGAGTGTGTGTGTGCAAGTGCATTGGTTTAAGGGTGTAGGATAATTAAGTGCTTGCGGAAGAGGTGTTTTTAGCTGCTTAAAAGATGTGATGTTCTCAGCAGTTTGAGAGAAGAAGCTCACCTCACCAGAGAGAAGCAAAGAAGTTGAAGATTTTACATTTACATCTATTTATTTAGCAGATACTTTGATCCAAAGCGACTTACAACTGAGGAACACAGGAAGCAATCCATCATGAAGAAGCAAACAAACACAAAAAAGTGCCTGAAATAAGTTTGGGACATTACCCAGGGCAGCACAAGCTTGAATAGGGAGGAAATAGGGGACTTTTTTTTTTTCCTCATGGAAGAGATGAGTTTTCAGCTGTCTTTTGATTGTTGTCAGTGATTCTGCATTCCGGATGGAGGTGGGAAGATCATTCCACCAGCAAGGAACGGAAAAGGGATTTCATGCCTCTCTGTGATGGTACCATGAGCCGTCGCTCCTTAGCTGAGCGAAGACTTCTGGTGGGGTTGTAGACTTGTAGAAGCGAGTCGAAGTATGCGGGTGCTGAGTTTGAGATGGATCTGCGCATGGATCACAAGCGTCAATGCCTTGAACTTGATCTGAACAGCGAGTGGTAGCCAGTGCAGAGATGAAAAGAGGTGTGACATGGGCCCTTTTGGGCTCATTGAAGATGAGACGTGCTGCTGCATTCTGGATAATTTGAAGCATTTGGATCGAGCACGATGGAAGTCCAGCCAGAAGCGCATTGCAGTAGTCAAGCCTAGAAATGACCAGGGTCTGAATGAGAAGCTGTGTTGCATGCTCAGTTAGGAATGGTCTAATCTTTCTGATGTTGTCCAGCGCAAACCTGCATGACCAGGCTGTCTTTGAAATGTGGTCTTTGAAGGGCAGCTGGTCGTCAAAGTGTTACTCCAAGATTTCTGACTGACCTTGAAGGGGAAATCAAGGATGAACCTAGCTCGATGGTGAAGTCGTGTTGTAGAGTCGGATTGGCAGGGAAGACGAGAAGCTCAGTCTTTGTCAGGTTGAGCTGCAGGTGATGTTTTTGAGATTTTGGAGAGCGACTTTGTGCCTCGAACATAAGGAATTATGGTAGCACTTTATTTTTCAGACCTGTTCCCCATATGTACATAACAATTACAATAACTGGGTTATAACTAGGTACTAACCCTAAACCTACACCTAAGCTTTAACCCATGTAGTTACCTTGTATAACCAGTACGTTCTTGGGCAAGTACACCAAGTACACATACTGTAAAATAAAGTGTGAAATGCCACTTGTAATTGTTTTAAAGCATTCAACATTGACCAAGAATCCATTGACTACACGCAAATATGTTGAAATGTATTTGTTATAGTGGTATTTTAGGCGGTACATTGCAATCTTGGATAGAGAAGAGCTGGCTTGAGAATTGGCCACTGACTATTCCAGTAGACAAAATGACCAATTTTGTCATTGATCTCTATACTGCCCTAAAAAGGCAAAAGACCGTAAGATTTTTAGTTGTCCCGCCAAATAAATTATAGGTAGGACACTAGAAATCTGGCATTTAGATGGTTTAGTAATGAAAATGATCTACATACATTTTTTGTACTCTGCCTTTGTACTGTCTGCAAAAATTCAGTCATGCCAAGGCAAAAGGCAGTAACATCCACATTATCAATATTTGGTTGCTGATCACATTTACAAAATCATTAACACCAATATAAAATTTAGTGATCATGGCATTTATTTTGGATGATTTACAATTACTTACAGCCATCTTCTTATTACTATCATGTGCTTTGGTTGCATTCTGATGGCATTATTAATACACAGACATGACAATACCTCTAGTCAATTGGTGTGCAGCAAAATGTACAGATTGACTGCTAGGTGACACTGAATTATATGAATAAATACAAGCATATTTCTAATGGGTAAACATATTAATTTAATGATGGAATGCAAAGATATAACAGATAGAACAAAGACAGAACAAATCAGGTACAAATTTAAGATGCATGGGATTGGAATAAGAGATAAATAGTCCAAATGGTTAATCAAGGGTTAAGTTTGGCTATCACACTCTTATGACAGCACTGACTGGATTGCATTGGCCAGTCATAGGCTACAACAGAGTAATTATTTATTGCAATGATACAATAGTCTACATAGCTTAATTGCTTTTACAATGATTTGAATGAAAGTCGCCTAGCCTAAAAGGACAACTTTCAGATTGATGTGAATGCCATATAGGAATAATGCTCAGAATGCTTGTGGATTGTTGTGGATTAAACATCTCCGATGAAGTTCATTGCCCTGGATTTTATCGGGTTTGCAAGAAAAGGTAGGATATGGATTTAATTGCAAACTGTTACTACTGATTTTATGTGTGATCGCACGCTGTCATGGCATTCGAGTACACACTCATGCAACTAATAGGCAGCCCCAGACTGTCTGACAGAGTACCGTAACTCAATTTGAGCATTCCAAAACAAAGGCAAAGAGCGATAACTGGTGTTACGGTGTTCTGCATTGGTTTCTCCTGGGCTTTTGGAAGTTACTGTTAAGACAACCCATTCTTTTCTAGAAAAAAATCAATGGAATTGACTAACGATATTTATCCATATTATAAAGGAGGTCTTGAATGTCCAAAAAATATAAATAACTATTTTCAACCAAAAACGAAGTTACAGCCTTTTGCCTTTGCACAGCAGTATAGTGCGTGTGGGATAGCTAAACATGCTAAATGAGATCTAAGTGATCTGTTTGAGCCGCCATGACAGCCGATGATGATTAAACCCCTTTTCCAGCCCCTGATTTCCACCTTCACCTTTCTGCCAAGCCTCACAGACCCACATGACACCAGCTAAACAGGGATGAACTGACTATCCATTAATAAACCCAGGGGTGGGGAAATGGTTCAATCACATGGGTGCCTACCGGCTGACAGAGGCTTGGTGATTAACGTGCCACCGTTATGCGCATCAGGCCGATGAGGGCTTGATCGAGGAGCTCACTAAGGAGCGTTTTTGTTGCTGTGAAGGGCTGGAGGAGCATGAGGCGATGGGAGGAAGAGCAGTTGTAAATTGTGATGAATGCACAATGCATGCTTGGTCTTTGGCGGTTACTTTTAATCAAACCTTGTTACTATATGTGTCCACTGGTGCGGAGCTAAGCAGCCATTTTCAATTCCATCTCTACAGGAGATTGTGGGGTTGACAGTGGGGAGCAAGTGGTGAGAGTGTCAAACAGATGAGATAATGCTTAATATTATGCAAATGAGATACGAAAAAAGCCAATGCAGCCAATCGCTGTAAGTCACATGCTGGAGTCAACGTCTGTCAGGAATACATAAATTAAGTTGGCCTCTTCCAAACTGTAATTGTGCATACATGATTATTTTATGGGATATATACTAAAAGCAATCATAGATTATAGACACTTGTTATATATTTTACAGAAAACTTGCATATGTTGTTTTTGTAGGTGAAATCCAGTCATTTCACTAGGAATTCATGAGATCAGGAATTTCAAGTGAGGATGAAAGATTTTTCCCAGATTTAAAAATGTGCCCTGTTGACCAACAGAAAGCTGTTTGGTTTGAATAACTTCTGTGTGAGTTGTGCTTCAACCATTGTTTAACTATACTGACAATAGACAGTGGCCCTTTTTTTTGTCCTGGAAATTTTGTGAATGTAACCAGGCCTTAACACCCTTAAAGTGGCAACTCGGCAGGTATTTTCTGATTCATGAATAAATTATTATTTAGAGTTTGGATATTTCCAATGAATCATCTGAAACAGTTTACAAAAAACATCTGAATGATTCACTCATCAACCGGACTGAATGGTTCTGAGCGGTTTGCGAATCAGCAATCGACTGACTCACTAAAACATGAACCTTCTCTTTTCAACAAATCTGTCATATAAACACAAACTCGTTGAACCGAACTCATATTGATCAAGCTAATACTAAGAACAATACCTCATAATGCATTGTACACAATGGCGCACAAGTACTGCTGAATTATTTTTTTAAATAAACTGTTTAAAAGAGCTGATTCACAGAAAAGTGTCAGATGTCTAATCACTAGCATTGTCTTCCTCACAAATTAACAAGTACCATACCAAGCAAGAGAGTTGGTAAGACAGAAAGAGAGAGTGTGAGGAGAGAGGGAGGAAGAGGGTGTAAATTGCTTTAGGGGTGAAGAAAGAGTTTTATTTTGGTCAGAAATTGAGGACAGAACGATCTGTAGGTTACACAGCAAGACTTAAACTGAGAAGGAAAGTGCACTGACCAAAAACAGTCAAAAAGGCACTGTTAGGTAGTTAATGCTGTCCAACAGCACTGTTCTGAGGGGCATATCAGTGCAGTGAAGCAGGATGTGCCTTTTCACTAGACTTCCTCTGGGCACAGCAGAAAGAGAATCCATCACTTCCGGGTCAGAGCCCAAAAAAGACATCGAAAAGATGAGTTACAGCCACGGGCCACTTCAAGAGAATTTCCTTTTCATTTCAGTTCAGCTCACTAACTGTCACCTTCTTCCTTGTCTTTTTGCACCTCATTCACCTCTTTGGCACTCTGTCATTATCCACAGCATGTTTTCCCTGACATTTACAAATGCTAGAAAAACATTGACATTCTAGAGTTGGATGACATGAATGAATTTCTTTAAAATTGCTAAAATGTTACATTCTGTAAATGCTGTTTTCAATCGATGTGTTTACAAATACAGTAATGGTTTTCCAGCCAGAACGATTAAGCCTCAACAACGATCCAGAACTGCACAAATGGTCTACAAATAAAAATAAAAAAACACAATAGGCCCATGACATGTCCCTTCTTGTCAAAGTTACTGCCATTCAGAAACACTATTAAAAAAACATTAACATTCACTAAATTTGAGATAAAAATGTAAGTAAACTACAGTACAACAGTGCACTACAATACAAACACAAGTATATAGAATTAAAAGGAACAAAACAATTCTCAAAAATACAAACAAATTACTAAAATAATAGTAGTCTCATTTTAAAGGTGAGTAAATAAAGACAGAATTTTAAATAAATTCACCTTTATAGCAACAGCACACATAACTAAGTAAAGATTGTATTTTTATCACTTTTCTGAAATTTAACTTCTATAGATTATTTGTAAATGTATTAACACTGAAATATTAAAATAAAAAATAAATATAAAATGTATTGATATTAGTGGTGTCAATTCAATTAATGTCATAAAAGTAACTTGAGTTACGTAATCAGATTACTTTTTTCAAGTAACTAGTAGAGTAACGCATTACTTTAAATGCGAAATCAGAATACTACGCAAAAATCCAAATATTTGTATGCATTTAATCTCACTTTATTGACCAATGTACTTGCCTTCAATGATTTCAGCATATTCAATTCCATTTAATTATAAAAAAATAAATGTGAATTATCAGGGGGCGGGATTAGATGAAGTGGGACTGTCCTTACCCATGACTGACACATCGTACTCAATTAGAAGTGTGGCTTCCTGGCCACACTGTTTGAGGATGCTCATGGCCTCCGCGTGAGACGCTCCATGCAGACGAATTCCATCAATACTGAGCAGCCTGTCACCAGGTTTGATAGTACCTTCCCTAAAGGAGGAAACAAAATACAATAAAGACTGAAAAGGCCTTTCTGAATCGCAGAAGAAATGTGTTGTAAACAAGAGAGGCACCCAGAGACACGACAGCACTTGTATTGTGTGTCCTCCCCTTGTTTGCTCGTAACAATAAGCCTTTTAAATGCCGGAAAGGTTACAGGCTTCACAATTCCTCACATTCCATCTGTTATCATGGGAGGCAGGTCACGTCTTTAAACGAAGACCAGGTACCGTTCGGAACCTCAAAAGATATAAAAATAAACACATGTACCATGGGAAGTAGGAGAAAGTGCAACTATCTCTATCAGTGCGTCTGGTACTTTGTGTTCTTGGACCATCTGATGCATATGTACACAAAACTGGCAAGTTCAGGCTGATAAATCTGGAGGCAATCTGATTGGCTGGCTTCTCTGCTTTTTAATCAGTGCCTAGAAATAAAGATGTTACAGCTGCTACAATGATTGCAATCTGAGGAAGAATAAATAACTTGATTTGCTAAAGTTTCCCAAGTTAGTAGTATCAAGTTTCTAGTCAGTTTGATTTAAGATATGTTAATGGTTTTCGGAGTTACATTACCGTTCAAAAGTTTGGGGTCAGCAAAATTTGTAAGAAATGAATACATTTTATTCAGCAAGGTTGCATTAAATTGATCAAAAGTGACACTAAAGCCATTACAAAAGATTTTTTTATTTCAAATAAATGTGTTTTTTATAATTTCTATTCAAAGTATCATAAAAAAATGTACCACAGTTTTCACAAAAAATATATGAAGCAACATAATCAGAAATGCTTCTCAAACACCAAATCAGCATATCAGAAGAATTTCTTAAGGATCAAATGACACTGTGGGGCTCTGCCATCACAGGAATAAATCACATTTTAAAATATGAAAATTATGAAAATATTTTAATAATATTACTGCTACTGTACTTTTAATCAAATAAATGCAGCCTTGACTTATTTGAAAAACATTAACAAGCTTACAAACCCAAACTTTTAAATGGTTGTGTAACTGTGAAATTGTCTGTACTTAATAGTTTTGAAACAAATTTCACATTCCTTAATTTTCTCTATTCAGATGTTAGTGACTGTGAATAATTAAGTTTTTGCACAGTGGTCTGTTATTTTGGTACAATTCAGATAAACAAAAAAAAGCATGTAAATACAAAGGTAAACTGTGATTAGTTGATGTGTGTCAATCTCTTAATGTTTAAATCTGGCTAGGCCAGACCATTGAGCTTTACGGGAGCACATTTTAACCCAGAATAACAGGGAGCAGCCCAAGAGACGAGTTTTGGTTAGAGGCCTGATTTATAACTCATACGAAATGAAATTTGCTGTTTTTATATTCCAAGGGGGCCGTTTTCTCAGACTGCAAAATGTCAGAGGCCAGTCAATACCAAATTGCAAAGGAACAGAACACAATATTTACCCAGAAAAACAGGAGCCATGCCACTGAACAAAATAAATAGGAATACTCCGTCGGTAAGAAATGAAATTACCAGTGTGCAAAATGAATATTGATATGGGTGTGGGGAAAGAGAGAGATGGGCTAGCGTGTAATGATGGTAATAACAGAGCAGTTCAAACGCCAGAGTGAATGAAATATCACGCCAGTCCATTTACAATTCTCAAGCGAGCGCTGAAGTTGCGGGGCAATCTATTCCGTTTCCGAAAGGAACTCCAACTGGGAAACACTATTTTCATCAAGCAAATTCTTCATCAATGTCTACTGTCCAGCTATCCTGAACCGGTAAAGATAACAGTCAAACCCTTTGCAAGGAACCAGAAAGAGAACACACATGTACATGAGCTAAATTTCATGTTTAATGTGCCATGCAGAAATGAAGTCAGTGATAAAACATATTTTAAAAAAATCACTACATGTGCATTTATCAGTAACCAACATCATCATAGATTCTATTAGTTATAGATTAAACATTTTAATCAGTTCTAAAACTTAGTGAATTGCCTAAAGAGAAATCACAGCTGCATTCTGAATGCTGTAAGAAAATTAATTATGCTAAACATTAAGATATCTTTTTTTTTTTTTTGAGGGGACAAATTATAAAGCTGTATTGCTTGTATCCTTAGGCAGGGAAATCCCATAGTGCGGGGAGAATATGGGAGGAACGTTAAATAAAGATTATTTATATACTTACATAATTATAGTTCACCCTGAAAAAACATCAGAATGGTCTATTTGCTGATTTTCGAAAAATGTTAGCAACTTTTCAGATGGTCAAGCTGGGCCACCCAACTAAACCAGCTTACACCAGATAAAATCAGCTTAGACGCGGGAAGTGGTTTCACAGGATTGCAAATGCAATGCAAATTTTTGTTCATTTACATTTCTTCATTTTTAGCATTTAGTAAGTTATTTCTAATGAACACTTTAAGTGGCCCATTAAAAAGTATTATGTTGAATTATGTTGTTAAAACACACATTGGGTCATATTGTGACCGTTGCGGTGTGCGTAGAAAGAATGCGTAGAGCGGTAATAGGCACTCCTCCAGAGCGCCTTTCTGAAGATTCCGTTCATGAGCGTTGTGCGCTCAACCCAGAACGTCCTTTGTGACATGCTGGTTCGAATATAGGCCTATCTGAAATAAGTAGGGCTGCCTTAACTTAAGTTTTTTTCTAATAGTTTAGCCGTTGTTCATGCATTTAAGCCATTGAAACCATCTAAGACCAGGGGCTGGTTGCATAAAATACTAAGACTAGTCTTACAAGTTTTCTTTAAGACTGTTCATAACTGTTTTAAGTCGGTTACATAAAAGCGCAGATTGGTCTAATTTGAAAGCAAAAATTAAGACTTGACTTTCCCTTGACTAATCGCTAGTTGGTCATACTAATACTTAAGTCACACTCTTACCATAATGGCTATGCAACTGGCCCCAGCAAACCAGCCTAACACTGGTTTAAGTAGGTTTTAAAGAAGGACAGTGTCATTAAAATGTTATCACTTAATGTGTGTGCTATGTATTGTTATGCTTGCATTAGCTAAGCAAAATGCTAATACTAAACTCCATAGAAATAAACTGTGAGTCAACTATTTGTATGATGCACAAATAGTGTCTTGGCTATATATGGAGTGTTTCTAATCAGCACTTTTCAGTTAGGATGCTTAGGTTTTTGGAAAAAAAGCTTTATTAGCTATGTTTCCATCCAAAGTTGTGAATTTAACTTGCATACAAAATTAGAGTATCGCATAAAACATTTGAATCAAGCAGCGTTTCCATCCTATGCTTTCAAGAGAACAAAATAGTCACTTCCTGGGAAATTGGTGATAAAAATGCGTTGTTGCAATTGGGGAAGCCACTGTGGCTCTTTTTTCCCCAGAGCGTGCAGACAAAATGCAATAAACGCTGTCATGATATCTTGTGTTCGGATAGGATGCTGGTGTTTAGGAATGCAATCATGTGAGACACTTGTGGAGGAAATTAAACCAAATCATTCTGATGACAGGGATTTAAGAGCGACCAAAATATCATTTAAGATGCTGTGCAATGAAATTGGTCTGCTGGTTAGTCCAGTTATCCAATCACATCCTCTGTTAAGGCAAAGTCATGTGAGTTTTGCACAGTGTTGCACATCAAGGAATTTATTCGGTAAACGGGTTTCCATCATAGTTTATGCGCATGTCTTCCTATCGGATAAAAAAATGCATCAGCCTCAGTTGAGGCCATACGTTTTTTTTATTCACATTTTTAGAACTTATGCACATCTTGGCAATTCCATTCAGCGTTGCACAAAAATAGGTGGATAGAAACATTCAGTTCAGTTCAGGACCAACTCACCTGTCTGCCGGACCACCGGGTCTGATGGTTGTTATGGTAACCGGGCGAGATTTGTTCCTGTCTTCATGGGCACCTCCTACACCATGGAAAAAACAACTTGTTTTGACACTTTGAACAAATGTATCCATAGAGTGAAACACTGCACATTTACACTTGTGGATATGTATACTCACATTTGATGTTTAACATGCAGTAAACTTAAATTACAGCTCCAAATACTGGCTTAGTGGTGCACACCAAAGGCCATTTGCTCACCTCACTGATATTTCCATATATTTTTCTACAAAGGCACCAGCTTATACATTTTTAAAGCCGCGCTGCTCGCTATAAAATTGCATACCATTGAATTCACAAATGGAGTCTTGAAGATGAAAAGGAAGTCCTCAATATTCCTCTTTGAGATAGATTTGAGAGAAGGAGCAAAGCTAAACAAGACCTTTACAGGAAACCTTTTTTTCTGTCTGTCTTTAAAAGACTTTATACTCTAGATGTATCTAAATGGTCTCTTTCTTTTAATGATGTCTGCTTGGTAAATATTTGGAAATTGAGCATTAGAAGCGCTGCTGAAAGCTGCTTCGTCTCCTTTCACTGGGCCCAAGGGCAGCAAATCGAATCTTCAGAGAAAAATAGTCTCTTTTTGTTTGATGTCGATGTGAATGAAAGCGTGTTGATGAGGTGAGCTCAAAGACATTTGAACTCGGATGTGAGGAAGTCTACAGAGGAACTCACCTCTGATGACGAAACCGAATGTATTGCCTTCTTTGTGCAGCGTCACCTCCACATTTTTGAACATGACCCCTGAGCCCTGTACGGCTGAGGAAGAAAATGAACAGTTCAAAGATCTGTCAAGACTTCAATGCTTGACCAAGACATAAAAATGAACAGAAACTAAAATATGAGAAATAAACCCAAATACATTTCACGTCACTAAGAGTGAGATTACTCTAAGTGTAAGATTGCTGTTATAAAACTAATTTTAACGAATCAATGGTAGATTGATAGTAGATGATCACATAACTCAAGCCAATTAATCAGATTAAGATAGTGCCGCATTTTCATATATTATATTACATTACATTACATTATAAAGTGCTGTCAATCAGTAAAAAAAAAAAATAATTAAATCGCACATTTCTGTAACTAAAGGTGCTCTAAGCGATCCTAGGTGGAGTAACTTCTTGTTGATGTTCGAAGTGTTGTCAAACAAAATAGAGGCTAGTTAGACCCTCCCATCTCTTTGGTCGTGTGTTGGCCATATCAAAAGGCCTTAACCCTGTCTTGAACATTGGGGGACCCTTTATTCTTTTATTTTTATAAAGCATAAAGAAACAGAACCATGAATGAAATTCTAGGTCTAATTCTAGTTGGGACATAATCATTTTGGGACTATTTGCAAAAAATATTTGCATTAAAGGTACACTATGTAGGATTTTTGCAGTCAAATATCCAAAAACCACCAGGCCAGTGTTATATATTTTGTTCTGTTGAGTTCTTACAATGTCCCAAATGTTACCAACAGTGTGTTCAGGGGACAGGCAGCTAGAGGACAGTGAGGAGATGTTTGCTGTATGTGACAAAAAATGGTTTGGCCTAAAAAACGTGTGACAACGCTTATAGCACCTTTAATCGCGATTGTTACATTTTTTTATATTGTAATTGTACACATTTTTTTAATATACATATTAAAGACATTCAACATTACAGTATAATTGAAAACAAACAATTTTAAGAAACAATAACAACAACTTATTTAAGTGAACTTAAAACAGTCACATAACCCCATTATAATAAGTCATATTTATCTGTGGCCAAATATACACAAATAATTGAATAAAGTTATCAAAGTGTGCACTGCATAAATAATACAATTAAATCTAGAATAATCCTTATTAAAGCTAGAGTTTTCTGTTACCTTTGTTCATTGATTAACATTAATGACAGACATCACAGCAACAGGTTTATTAGGATGCTGTCACTTTAAGATCTGCCGCACATGACGCAGATCTGACACGCTGTCACACGCATTTCATTTTCTCACAACTTCATTTAAGATGTTATTTAACTAATTTAAGGCAGCCCTTATGAGAATCCTCGACAAAATGGGCATTTTGGAATAATTCTGAGGGTTATTGTTCATTCAGGCGTGAAAGAGAACTCGATCCTGATGCGCGTCTTTCTTTCTGTGCGTTGTGTGTGTGTGTGTCACACAGACAGGACATTCACAGACAGCGTGTTCTCTTTTGTCTTGTAGAGATTTAATTGTTTAAAAGCAATTTTATGAATAAGAGCATGGTCATATAATGTAATGAAAGCCCAAGGATGACAGAAAAAATGGATGCTGAGTTAATTGTTTTAAACATTTTTAATGCATTAAACTGAAAAAAATAATCGCATGCGTTAATTATACACTATTATAACTATTTAACTATAACGCTGATTATATTAAATTATTATACAAGACATTAATATAAATCACTTATATAGGAAATGATCACATCAGAATGAACGAAGGGAGGATAGAGAATCAGAATGAAGTAATCCAGCTGTATTAAGTAATAGCATTGCTTTTATAATCTCACTCACAGACAGGCGGCAGCTCGTACTCGACCTCCAGGACAACCCTCTCACCCACATTCTTCAACAGACTGATGATCTCATCATGACGAAATTTGGTCAAGTTGATTCCGTTCACAGATTTGATGTAATCCCCTACGTTCAACTGGTCACTCCTTCAAAGAAACAGACCAAAAAGTAGATTCTGAACATTTGCTGAAGAAAATGTGAGAGGAGGAAATTGCATAACCGAAAGAAGGAAAAAAGAGCACAGTAAGTAGGCAAGAGAAGAGAAAACAAAGAAAGAGAAGAAACAAAGCGAGGCGAAGGAGTCAGGTCGAGCTCTGAGATGCTGTGATAGCTGATTTAAGCACATGAAGGGAACACTTTGTTCTAAGGAAGCATCTAGTGAGATCAAGACAGCCTGCTCCAGTCTCCATTTCGATCTTTCACTGACACACATACATGGAGTTGAAAGCTCTCGCGTTTAACAAGGCGGCCTGATTGTCAACAGATTCTGGAAGAGCGAGTGTGATGTTAGGCAGTTTATTTCAGCTCGAGTAAAATTATCAGGGCAAGTGTCTCTGTGGTAATAAGATACAAGACTTGATGTGCGGCGAAACATTTAAAGCCGAACAATTGATTTGCAGAAAACTGTGGCTGTCAAGGAGAGGGTTTAAAACGTGTGTGTTTTACTATACGGCATGTGCGGTGTTTGTTCTGGGATCTGAATATGGATCTATTCTTTGAGGATTGTGTGTGTGTGAGGTGTGTTTATGTGGAGGTCTGACGCGCTAGCGAACAGTAGGCCGTCTGCCATCCCTGAGAGCCAATATGGAAATGGGAGAAGAATTCTGGCGTATGCAGTATTGATTAAAAGATTCTGTCTACCTTATTCATACAGACACACACACGCACAGTGTGTACAGATAAAACAATGTGCATACACACACACTTCCTAGACAATGCTCCAGCACAACAGACTATGAACACATTGATCTCTCAGGGCCTGATTATAGATGCTGTCTAAGCAAAAACCAAAAGACAACAAAAACCTGACAACACAGAGCCTTGAAAGTGAATTAGTGCAGATCTAGTATCTACAATACTAAATTTCTTTAATTTTCTAAAGAATATGTGATTGCTAGCTGTATAAAACTAGCTACAATGATGCTGATGTGATGTGAATGTGGGTGATAACCAGGGTTTTTTCTTTTGGGTAGTGGCAAGATGCCTTAGAGAAGTCCACTCGAAATATATTACATTCTCGTCTATAGATTGCTGTAGAGTCCCTCTTTCAATGCAAGTCTAAGGAATTCAGTTTTTAGGTGTCATTCATTTCAAAGCAGGAGTTACACACCAAATACTTAGGGTTATAGGTTTATTCAAGCCCTAACCCTATCAACAACAATAGTCTTAGCAAGCACTAATTACCGTTTCCAAAGATGTTTCCTAATTTCTGAGTCAGATATGTTGGGCATCTTGAAAAAACAGCAGTGTTTTGAAATTGCTGACGTGTTTCGCAAAACTAACCTACATATGGTTAGGTAATATTTACCTGGCAGCGATGCCGCCCTGGCGCAGGTTGGAGACTCGGGGCTTGCCGTCTTTGTCGATGCCTCCGGATACGGTCAGGCCCAGGGTGGTGCCTTCCTTCTTGATCAGCTCCACGGTGCTTGTGCCCTTAAACTCATCTGTGGAGCAAAAGAAGGGATGAGAAGGAGGGTCATTGGGGGAGGTGGGAGAGGAAGAGCAGAGACAGGAGATGAGAGGGTTACAGGAGCAAAGCATGCCAACCGCTGCCATAACCCTCTCTCCTCTAAATGACTGTGATCAGGCGTCCTGGCCTGGCCCTCTCTCACTCACTTTCTCTCTCACGTTCTACCTCAGCTGGTAATTAGTTATACACTCCAGAGTGCTCTCTGTGTGTGTGTGCGTGTGTGTGTGTGTCTGCACTTAGCTATAGTTGGAGGACACAACTGCCCCAGAGGTGAGCTAAAACTGTCAAAACCTTGCTTTGATGTCATCTGGTAACATCCTCACTTGGGAAATTTAATTCATTAATTAAAAATAAATGTTATAAACAATTAAAAAAAGAAAAAGAAAACATGAATTAAAAAAATAATAGATGCATGAATAAATAAAGTTAATATTTTAATAGTAAATATAAACAAATTATATATATATATTATATATATATACGATGAATGAATAAATAAATACAAATGTATTTATTTTAAATTTTTATATGAAGGGTTTCAAGTTAGCTTTAAAAAAAGTCAATTTATGTAACCTGCCAACACCACCCACCCCACCATTTTCAATCCAGTTGTTGTCTTCTGTCTCCCCTTTTTTCGCTCTCTCTTTTTCCGGCTTGCACTGATATTGCTGGTCAGCCAGACGCATCACTCCCCTATCGACTGGCTGTCATTCAATCCCTCAGAGGGATTGTCAAAGTCACATTAAGAATACTGCATATCTGTGCATGCAGGGCTCTCTCTCTCTCTCTCTCTCTCTCTCTCTCTCTCTCTCTCTCACACACACACGCCCAACCATCACTACTCCATCAGATGTCGAAGCTGGAGAAGAAATCAAAATAAGGCATTTGTAATCCTTCTATCCTTACTGGGGGAAGTAAAAGATGGATTTATATGCATTCCGTTCCTCTCTCACTATGTTTTTCCATGGCGGGCAGATAGAGAGTGAGGGGAGACAAAGCTCCAGTCCCCCCTGAGGCTACTGACAGAACAGAGTAGCTGAGCATTTCACAGCAGGAGGACGGCTATAGCGGGACACAGGGTACCAAAAGAGCCTTTCTTTAGTGCGTAAAGGCTATAATGAAAGACACTCGCTCTTCAAACAACAAAAAAACTTCATAAATAACACTGATGTTGATGGCTAAAACTACTTGACAACTAAATGACAGCCATGATTGTAAATGAAAGCATTTTACACCAATCCAAGTCCAGTAACTACATGCAAATATGCCAAAATGAGTCCTTGTTTTTAACTTGGGTGACTTTGTCATGTTGGGTGGTACCTTGATTGAAATGCATTTTAAAAGTTTGTGCTGTGAGTACTGCAAAAAACTTTAAGAATCACTGAAACTGCCAATTCAAATAAGTAAACAGAAAATTATTCATTTACTTGAATGCTCAAAATTCACATTGCTTGTTATCGGTCTTGAGTATGACCATTAGAGCATGCACTTTTAACCTGTCAAGTCAGTCTTTACAAACCTCTACTGATCATTTTCTGCATTGATGAAATCATGTGATCTTTATATCTATTACAAATTCATCAGCTTTGTTTTGCCTTAAAGTGCATAACTGCTCTGATGCCCTTTGCATGCAAATCACCAGCGCAGAAACCTCATGTAGAGGAAGAAACAGATTTGACATTGCACTCTGCTTCCGATCAATACCGCTGCCATATGGACATGGGAAGGGTGCTATGTCGAAACATGACCCGGAACAGAGGGAGGTTAGTATGGATCTCAATATCTGGCCTGAACCTGAACCTCCAGTCAAGCCTTTGGAACCAAGCAGGGAGCTTGCAGTGCAAACATGCTGATATATCAAAGACAGCAAAGTAATTAAAAGAGAAATCAAACTTAAAATGTGCCAAAAGGAACTGCTGAATAATTTAGTGTCTGTGATTGTGTGTGTTTGGGAGTGATAGAGGCGAAACATCTTGTCGTGAGAAAAAAAGTTAATCAATATTCAAACGGGAGTTCAATCTATAACAAGCCATGTGTTGTGTGCCAGTCTTTTGATAATTAATTGTAAAAGAACTACTCAATTTGCCTTCAGCTTTCATCAAATAATTTGATTAAAAAGAACTTTGCACTTCTGGGGATTCGCCTGACAGCGAAAAATTACAGTGGGACGCATTAAAAATGATGCTGTCATTTCTCTCCTCTCATTCGGATGAGGAAAAAATGATGGGTCTTTCTGAGGTTTATGACAGCATTAAATTAACTCCCTTTACATGTGGAAGACAAGGGGAAAAAATGTTATATGGTTGACATAGCATGTCTTGTGAGGCCAGAAAACTACTTTATGCAAGTAACACAAATACAAGCAACGTTACATAAGATTCTCTTAAAATAGTTGTTCTGACATGACAATTACCCTGCAAAAGAAAACTGAACTGAGAAAACAAATGTAGCAAACGTTTAAATAATCTAGGCAAGTACTGTAATAGAGATATACCAGTATCACCCAGCATTTTCTTATGGCTGATAACCAATAAACAGATGGTATTCAATTTCAATAATTTGACAAATATGTGAGTTTAGGAATCACAAATGTAATATTTGGAAATGTAACATATGTGTGTGTGTATATATGTATATGTACATATATATATTTACTATACTCACACACACACACATATATATGTGTGTGTGTGTGTGTGTGAATATAGTAGGCTATATACACCGATAAGGCATAACATTATGACCACTGACAAGTTAAAGTCGATGTGTTAGTAGCAGAAAAAATGGGCAAGCGTAAGGATTTGAGCGAGTTTGACAAGGGCCAAATTGTGATGGCTAGACAGCAACTCCCAAGATCTCAATCCAATCGGGCATCTGTGGGATGTGCTGAACAAACAAGTCCGATTCATGGAGGTCCACCTCGCAACTTACAGGACTTAAAGGATCTGCTGCTAACATCTTGGTGCCAGATACCACAGCACACCTTCAGGTATCTAGTTGAGTCCATGCCTCGACGGGTCAGGGGTGTTTTGTTTTGGCAGCAAAAGGGGACCAACACAATATTAGGAAGGTGGTCATAATGTTATGCCTGATCGGTGTGTGTGTGTATATATATATATATATAGATATAGAGAGAGAGAGAGAGAGAGAGAGAGAGAGAGAGAGAGAGAGAGAGAGAGAGAGAGAGAGAGCTCTGATTGTGAAATTTCTTATTAAACAGTTTCTTTAAAAACAATCACAATACAAGCTAAATTTCTGCAGCATCCTTCATGCGTGTTGTGAGCCATGTCGCACAGCTGCACCAGAGGGCCCACTGGGGGTCATTCAATATCCAAACAATTTGTGTCACAGTATGCCATGGTCATATTACAAGCTCAGTCTTAAGCTGTCTGGGGAAAGCGTGGTTCTCTCAGTTCACCGAGGGTTCAGCTTAATATTTTGGCCCTGAGTGAGGAAAAGGACCGCTGGGATCTAATGAGCTGTGCTTTGAGGGCTACACTGGGACAGGTGTGGAAGTTGATAAGTTGATCCCATTACTCGTGGTCTCTTATTTCACTCCATGTCCTCATTCCCACCTTTCCTTTTTTGAATGAGGCAGACAGAGCTTGTGTTTCCTTGCCATGTTGCCACGGTGATGAGATTGGCCAACAGCTTTCTCAAAGCCGACAGATTTCTGTGGCGGGATCGAATGCTGTGCCCATCAGACAGGTATTGAGGTAAAGAGACCGAAAGATAGAGCTTGAGACAGAATGATACAAAGCAGGGGATAAAAGTACAGATGGAGTATATGATGGAGAGAACAAGAAATAGACATCTACTCTACTCTGCCAGCTGAGACGCATGCAGGTTGTGACAGAAAATGTTAATCAGAGATCGCAGACTGATCTAGATAGTAAACTTGATAGATTACGCACAGAAAATCCATCAGACCTTTATTGAGCTTTACAAAAATAAAAACTTCTCTTAACTCTTTTCCCACCATTGATGGAAATGTCCGTCATTTGTGCGATCATCAACATTTATCAGCATATAAATCAAAACTGCGTAATGTTACCGAATGAAATGCCGACCCAGGATGAGCTATAGGACTGATGGTGTTGATGGACTCGATCTAGGCCATCTGTGTTTGATCATCGTTCTGAATCAGATCTAGACGTAGTCTTCAACAAAAACACAATTTTCTCAGCTTTTTGCTCAAAATGAAAACTTACCCGCATTCAAGTTTTTCATACATTAAAATATTCTGTGGGCCATGAAACTTTTGTGAAAATTATCAAAAATCATGCTGATGGCTGGCAACTTTTTAAAAGTCCTTAAAATTTTAATTATAAAATTAAATACTATGAATATAATATGTAAATGAGATATTTTTATGTAATGGTATTGGCAAATATTGTATATTGTGTCATCATCTGATGCTCACTTAAAATTAGTTTTTAAACCCGATAATAATTTAATAACAGTAATCTTTAGCAGATATAAAAATGAACGCCTATTTTCATACTGTGCATTATCATTTTAATTAACTTTTTTGTTGAATTATATTTTGTGTGTGTGTGGATTTGTGTTTTTTTGTTGTTGTTTTTTAAGACGAAGTAGTATAACATTTTAAATGAATATCAAATATCGTAGAGCTTGACTAGAAGTGCAATCTTTGACATAAACAATGACATTTATGTTTTGTCCTTTTTAAAAACCGATAGGCCATGTCCTAATTATATGTGATTATGCATTTGATTTTTAGCATTTAGCATCGTTTATCCCACCCTCTCATTAAAGAGCCACCATCTGAGAACCGCATACAGTATGTAGGGAAAAGCTGCATTTTCTCTGGGAAGCTCAGACAGGGACAGCTGCAAGGTGCAGAATGGAGATTTATTTTGTCTGTAACATTGCTCGGAGGTGTAATGAAAACATTTGGTTAAATGCCCACTGTCTGTTCACGGTTTAACTCTCTATGAAGGCTGTAGGCGTAACAGCAGGTGGGCTCAGCACTGAATTGGCTTTCCACCATTGAAACTTTAGCAGTCAAAATGACAAATTAGGCCATAATTCAATATGGAACCAGCCATGACTAATGGTTGATGCTAGTAAACATTCACAGGATATAAAAACACATATTCAGAAACAATTGCTTCAATTACTTAAATTACAAGGACAACAATAAATATTCAATTCAACAGCAAACTCATTACACAATTTCTAAACCACCTCTTCAAAGGGAAGAAAAATCATCAACTGCAACTAATCAAATTAATAATTAAATATGATATTTTCAATCTGAGAATAAACGATCTTGTGTTTGAATAATGGCTCTCTTTGATGATGTTCAACCATGCAGACTATTACATCGAGACACGCAACTCCTTTTTGTGTGTATTTTCAAACTCTATTCAGCGCAGTAAATTGACACAGTGGTTCTTAAAGGCTATAGTTTTTTTCTGATGGACACCATTTTGAAGTTTTATGTGAGAGAGCGATACATTTTCACATCCGGAGATGATTTAGAGACACTCAAAATGGTGGAAAAACACCACAATAATGCACTTTTACCTCACCCTCCCACGAGCGAGAAGAACAACAACAATAGGATTAATTATGTGTCATTTTAATATTTAAAGGGATAAATTCGTGTCTGTATTCATGAAAACCAGCTTTTACTTGTTTGTATGCTGGGCTGCCCTCTCCACGGGAGGATAAAACACACACAGGCAAATAAAAAACACTATCTGTTGGCTCCAGCGCCGAACAGGGTCTTCTGGGAGGGAAAAAAAAAAAGTTTCAGAGCATTTATCATGAAGATTTCGCACAGACGTGCTGAGGTATGAAGTGCTAGCCTGCACATCTGCCTGCAATCTCTTTACTCATCTGCTTCTGACATACAGTTTTAAACCCTCAGAGAAACACCTTGCTTTTGGAAAGGTATATTAAGAGGGTGTTTCTTTAGGGAGCTACAGTATGGCCACGTTTGGATCTGTGGACTTAAAGGGATCATTCACCTAAAAATGAAAATTCTGTCATCAGTAGTTTATGGGCCCCATTAGGGTCTTTCGGACAGGGTAGTTGGTTGGTTCCCCAAAGGTTGGTTCCCCAAAAACTAAAAATTCCCCAAGGAAAATTTTCCTGGTTGCATTCGCACCGCCAGTAGGAACTCTGAAATGACGTAAGCTGCGCTTGTTGTTTTGACGGCGCTGAGAACAGCAGAGCCTGAACACACAGCTCTCACATTCTCCGTCTTCATTACTTTACATTCTGTTTAACAGTCCAGTTTAATATATTATTAGACAGAACTGTTATTCAAAGAATATATGAATAATGAATAATGAAAAGTATATGAAAAGTATTAGCGTTTCCCGTGTGGTTGATGTACAATGTCACTAGCTGAGCAGAAATACAAAATCATGTTTTGCTTGGTCCCCTCAAAATTGCCTTGGATTTTCTCTTTAGCATAAAAGTTGAGCGGTCCATCTATCACTGTTTTCCATGTTCATAGAGCTAGTTTCTGAGGCTATAAACTCTGTGTACTGTCTGTAAAAATGGCATGTGCTGGTGTTTTGCATGCATTTGCCCAATCAATGAACACTTTCATCGCTGGAAGCTGCCTTGTGCTGGATTAGACCCTACTCTGAAGTTGGAGCTATACTTCCCCAAAAAGGAGTTCCTAGAACTAAAATCATTCCTAGTTCCTGCGGTACCAACTTCTGCCAATAGTCCTAGGAACTATAAAAAGGTTCTTCCGGTGAAAGCCCCTATTGACTTCCATAGTATTTTTTCTTCTCATACTATGGAAGTCAATGGGGTCCATCAACCGTTTGGTAACCCATATTCTTCAAAATATTTTATTTTGTGTAGAAGAAAGAAATACATAGGTTTGGAACAACTTGAGGGTGAGTAAATTATGATTAATTATATTTTTGGGTGAACTATCCCTTTAAAAAGTCTTAATCATCTTTATTCACACAGTAGGTCATTTAATTAGTCTAATAACAATGTACAACAATAAACATCACAGAGGAATTTTGATGTTTTGATGAAAGAGTTGGTCTTGGCCACAGCCCTCCTTTCCACCAATTAAACATTTGTTGGAACAAATTACAAACTACTTGCAACTGTCTTATTAAGGGTAATTTCAAAGAACTTTCTATTTAAAGCACAGCTGCTTTCAACATTGATAAGAAATGTTTATTGATCATCAAATCAGCATATTAGAATTAATTAAATTTTTAAATATAGAATACAGTTATTTTACATTTTACTCTATTTTTGATCAAACAAATGCACCCTTTTGCAAGAATAAGTGGTTTCGTTCAAAACATGGAAAGAAAAAAACGTACCAACCCCAAACTTTTAAACATATTTTCACACAGTAAATGTTAAAAATGTGGTTTATTCTATTCTTTATTTACATCAATTTTATAATGAATTATATAAGTATTAGATTAAAAGTACTGGTGTACATAAAAGGCATTATACAAGTAGCAATGTGATCACTGCATGGTAAAAGGTTTCCAAAAGGTTTAATGTGACCTTCTGCTAGATGTAATAAACAGCCCCAGGGACAGAAAAGTGCCTCAAGTCGAAAAAAAACACCCAACCGCCAAAACTTTCCTAAAAAACTCACAAGAAAGCACCACAAACAGCCCTTACAATGAGCCACAACCCCCATTAAACTTTCACACCTCCGACAGCTTGATAACAGACCTCAGGCGAAATTAATAGACGCCTCTGCAGCTGCACCCTGCATTACATGTGGCTCTGAAAGTGCTGAATCACTTTGATGCAACAACATTTTCAGCTTGCAAGCCAGCGCCCAGTGCCATCCACAGCTAGCTCATCTGTCAGCAGCCTGTCTCTCTCACTCATTCCGTGCCTGCCCAATGAATGCTAACATGGCATTTAAAAAGAGATGCGTATGCCAGGGGACGCGTATGCAGGGTAAGCGTGAGCTAGTGTTGTAGCAGGAAATTGAGGTTATACATGAATGATGCGCTTGTATCTCTTCACCAGCAGCCCAATGAGCTTTGGGACGCTCCCTCACTGCAGGCCTCGGCTCCCCTGTATGTTGTTTAAAACATATTGTGATTATAAGGAGTTAGAGAACACGACCCCCGGTGGATTCATTAGCAAAATTCAGGTAACAATTTGCTAATCCCCTCATCCATATTAATAACAACACAGAGAACTAATCAAGGAGATTTAAATGTGCTGAGAGATTGGTGGCGGTGCAGAAATGGATAGACTTCAGCGATTCTCAGCTTTGTTTTGCTGTGTTTTGAGGCTCATAAAAACACAGATATAATCTTGAAGAGGGGGAGGACGCTTGATGAATCTGAAATCATGTCATAAGTTTTCTAGCCAAGCTATCTTTATGTTTTGCTTGTGATTTTTACTGGCAGGTTTGGTAAAGATTATAAATTTAACCTTTGGCTCATTTTCAGTTTATTAACTGGAACGTAGAATGAATTTCTTGAAAGAATGTTGCCCTGTAATTTGAATTCTAATGAGAGGAATTTACAATTCAAGGAAACTCAACACAATTACTGAAGAGGAATGTCAACACAAACACCACACATTTCTCAATACTGTTCAAAACTGTCAAAAAAGTTGCCAATTTAACATACAAATATTCATTTTAATTTTAACATTGTAACATACACTCACCTAAAGGATTATTAGGAACACCTGTTCAATTTATCATTAATGCAACTATCTAATCAACCAATCACATGGCAGTTGCTTCAATGCATTTGTCCTGGTCAAGACAATCTCCTGAACTCCAAACTGAATGTCAGAATGGGAAAGAAAGGTGATTTAAGTATTTTTGAGCGTGGCATGGTTGTTGGTGCCAGACGGGCCGGTCTGAGTATTTCACAATCTGCTCAGTTACTGGGATTTTCACGCACAACCATTTCTAGGGTTTACAAAGAATGGTGTGAAAAGGGAAAAACATCCAGTATGCGGCAGTTCTGTGGGCGAAAATGCCTTGTTGATGCTAGAGATCAGAGGAGAATGGGCCGACTGATTCAAGCTGATAGAAGAGCAACTTTGACTGAAATAACCACTCGTTACAACCGAGGTATGCAACAAAGCATTTGTGAAGCCACAACACGCACAACCTTGAGGTGAATGGGCTACAACAGCCAAAGACCCCACCGAGTACCACTCATCTCCACTACAAATAGGAAAAAGAGGCTACAATTTGCACGTGCTCACCAAAATTGGACAGTTGAAGACTGGAAAAATGTTGACTGGTCTGATGAGTCTCGATTTCTGTTGAGACATTCAGATGGTAGAGTCAGAATTTGCCGTAAACAGAATGAGAACATGGATCCATCATGCCTTGTTACCACTGTGCAGGCTGCTGGTGGTGGTGTAATGGTGTGGGGGATGTTTTCTTGGCACACTTTAGGCCCCTTAGTGCCAATTGGGCATTTTTTAAATGCCACGGCCTACCTGAGCATTGTTTCTGACCATGTCCATCCCTTTATGACCACCATGTACCCATCCTCTGATGGCTACTTCCAGCAGGATAATGCACCATGTCACAAAGCTCGAATCATTTCAAATTGGTTTCTTGAACATGACAATGAGTTCACTGTACTAAAATGGCCCCCACAGTCACCAGATCTCAACCCAATGGATGTGGTGGAACGGGAGCTTCGTGCCCTGAATGTGTATCCCACAAATCTCCATCAACTGCAAGATGCTATCCTACCAATATGGGCCAACATTTTTAAAGAATGCTTTCAGCACCTTGTTGAATCAATGCCTTCAGAATTAAGGCAGTTCTGAAGGTGAAAGGGGGTCAAACACAGTATTAGTATGGTGTTCCTAATAATCCTTTAGGTGAGTGTAAACAGTACATATAATAAAAGTTTATAGTTATAAACTAAATCATGTTCAATTGCACATGCTTCATGTTGTATTTTTTTTTTTTTATAAATTAATACTTCTATTCAGCAAGGATGGTATATATTGATCAAATGTGAGAGTAAAGGCATTTATAATGTTACAAAATATTTATATTTTAAACAAAAGCTGTTCTTTTGAACTATCTATTCAGTTTCCAACTGATAATCATAATTAATAATAATAATAAATGTTATTTGAGCAGCAAATCAAAGCCACTGACACTGTAGACTGGAGTAATGATGGGCGGCAGTGGCTCAGTGGTTCATGTAGATTGTCTGCAAACCGGAAGGTTGGTGGTTCGATCCCCGGTTCCACCTGACCAAGTGTCGAGGTGTCCATGAGCAAGACATCTAACCCCAGCTGCTCCCGACGAGCTGGATGGCGCCTTGCATGGCTGACACCGCCGTCGGTGTGTGAATGAGTGAGTGAATGGGTGAATGTGAGGCAAGATGTAAAGCGCTTTGGATGGCCATTGGTCTGTTAAAAGCGCTATATAAATGCAGTCCATTTACCATTTAATGATGCTGAAAATTCAGCTCTCTCATCAACAGAACTTTTGAGCAATGTTGCTGAGTGTTGTTGCTTGGGCACTTTTCCCATTGAGAATGGGCAACAAATGTCTATTTGGATACTTCGGATCTGTCGTGGGCCTTGTCTCTCACCTGACTGCAACATTTCCCATCAACATTGCTCATAAACTGGCCCCATATTTCATCACCTTTAGATTTAAATTCAAATTACAAATCTGCATCCTTTTTGCTACCTCAATTCAAATTCAAGACCTGTAAAACTAAACAGGAATCATTGAATTCATGAATAGTCTCCAGTTGAGCATAAAATACAACGTCAGTCGCAACATGAATTCATTTCCGCCACTCCAGCATATATTTTTTAAAACCAACACTTTAAAAATGCAGGATATCTACACTTAACATTGCATTTAGGGTCTTTGGAGAGTCTAAGCAAGAAAAACGTTTTCTTGTTCATCTCTCTAAAGCCACTCCGCTCTATTGAACCACATCGCTTAACATTGCAGTCAGTCTTTTAGGTTTTAATTTTCATTTAATTTATTTCGTTTTTTATTAATTAACAAATCATGAGCATTAATTCTTTCTCAGTAAAACAAGGCATACACTAATGCTAATGTAATGTAATGCTCTATGATTAAAATAAATGGCTTGTATCCAGCATGTCTGGAATACAATCATTTAAGGACAATGTGAATAGACATCTTAAAGCCAAGAGTGTATCAAGTTTCTCTTGCAAATTTAATAGTGAGTAATTGTGGTTACATAAGGCTTAGGGCCTTGAGCAAGTCAAGAATGGCAAATGATGCAACTTCCTCACCTTTGTGTATTTCTCTTACAATATTTAGTCACATCCCTCCAGCCTTATTCTACATCGGATGTATGTGAAGTACTTTGTGACAGTAGCTTCTAATCCCAATCTTGGCAGAAACTGATTTTCTAAGGAAGTATTATGAGACGTACCACCATCTCTGATACGTTCACCCGCAAAACCATCACCATCACAACGCCACAGCCTGCGCCTAATCTTTTCTTCAGATGGATGTTTTAATACGGCAGTCCAAAGAACCCTGTGCCTACGGCGTGAAGCTACATCAGAACATGGGCACGAGGCCCCAAAGCCGCCATGCTAAACGCTAACTACTTCTGAAGATGGGTTTGATGTGCTTAGAGCTCTGAACTGAGAGATTATACAGGGAATTTATTCCAACACCCTCTGAGACATGATTTTTTACCTCTAGCATAGAAATGAGAACTGCTTCAAAACGAATCTCAACTAACACAAAAGGGCGCTGAGTTTCTGTAAGGAGTCATATGTGAACATAAGTGAGTACTGCAGGCAATTTGTACATCTTGTCACATAACCGGAAGGCCATTCGTAGAACAATTGATGTATCGGCATATTATGTATATGCTACCAGTCGAACATTCTCAAAATGGCAAATCAATACTAGATTATATTTTAGCATCATCTTTAGAGCACACACCTCTTTGAATAGCTTTAGCCTCAGTATCCAATCAGACATCCATTTGTAATTTTTCTTTTTAAACTAAAATATTATTACACCATTTTATGTGTGGACAACTTATTTAAAGTCTTTAAGTAGAAGTATCTAGGTATGAAGGCTTTAATAATCATGACAAAAAAAGATCTCACAAAGTTTTGATAAAAAAGAGTAATGAAACAAACAAAACCACTTCTTTGTTAAAAAAAATAAGCATAATACTGTAATACTGAAAGGTAAAGTTAGTAACAACCAGAGGTGTTATTGTTAATTAAAACCAACTATTAAAAATGGTTTCCATTCATCAAAGTACAGCTATAAAATATAAATATTAAATAAACTAAAAAAACTAAATGGAAATTAAAAAAACTGTCTTTGCAAATAGCAAATTAAAAAAGGTTTAAGCTGAAGTACTAAAATTGCTAAATCTAAAACTGAAATAAAATAAATAAAGCTAAATAGAAATATTTTAAAACTAAAATCAAGTTAAAATTACTAAAGCACAAAATTACTAAAATGACAACAAAAAATTACGACATCTAGGTAGATAGATACGTACTTTAAAGCAAATAAAATGAGAAAATTTAATGATACTAAGCCTTTTTAGCAAACATTTCCATCAGAATAAAACAGTAAACATTGACACAACAATCTTGGTTAAACGTCACTTTTTTTGCGCATCAGACTATCCCTCACCTTCAAATAAAACACAGCATATTTTATAATATTACTGGAGTGGCAGGTTAGACTGTGCTTTGTACCTGGAATACTCTGTCTCCTAATGGCCAGAGCGCCATCTGGTGGCCTGGAGGGATTGGAGTGTTTAGTATAGGGCCCCTCATCTGAAAAACACAAGAAAACCAAGACATTTGAAAACCACAAACAATGGTTTTCATTAGCAAAGCCACATTCTTTCTTTTTTCACATGCAAGCAACATGTACACAATTTTCACACCAAAGAGAAGGGGCTTTCTTCACCGGAAATGATAGCTGTCACGAACACAGCTATTACGATGGCATCCCACTCTCAAAGAGACATAGCCTTCAATAACAATCATTTGAGTCTGAGGCTGTCAGCTCTTCACGCACACACTCAAACTCAAAAAGACACTGACACTCAACAAACACATCACACTCCCCTGCCAATCCTACATGTTGAGCAGAGAACAGTGGCCTCCCATGATCCATCTGTGATATATGGTGAGTGCATCACCACTTTCCCTGAGTGTGAGCAGCTCCAGCTGTGGCCAGCCGATTGTGTGCTCTGATTTAGAGTCGTGGAATACTGAGCAAGAGCAGTGGGAGTCCCGTCATAATGGAGCCCTTAAAGAACAGCAGGACGGCACACTGAGCATTGTTTACTTTGACTGCAAAAGCAAAGTGCAGTGAGATTCGACAGCAGATCACACATGTGGACATGCGTGTGCCCAAGAGACCTTGTTGTGTGCGGATGGAAATTTATACAGTGGGAAAAGGATAGTAATTATACACATACTGTATCCCATCATTTATGAACATATGTGGGCTGCAGCGTGTTGAAATTACTTGGTGAGGCATGATTTCTCTTTCTAGGGTTAGAGATCTGAACAAACTAAGCTAACCCTAAGTATTAATGCATTACATTTATGGAGTTAAGTAGATTGACAATCCATGACTGTGTCCCAATATGCATACTATCGGTCCTAAATAGTATTCGAAAGCAGAATGATTTAGTGTCTCAAATCGTAGTATGTTGAAATGAGTATTCAACTTTTCCCGGTTAGAATCCAAATTGCATATCTGTGCGACAGCTAATATCGCCCACAACCCATTGTGCTTTGGATGAGGATTCGATTCGTCTACAAACACCAATAACAAGTGTTAAAAAAAAACTACAAACATGGTGAATGTGTGAGTCTAGTGCTTAAGTAGAGAGGTTTGAATGATTAATAATCAGTATCTAACCTGACAAAAAGGTATTTATTCAAGGTTATCCACATTATATTTCAGCATTGAGAACTTTTGTAAAGATATGTTTGGTTATTAGCTTTTAAACACATCATGGAAATTGAAAACACATGAGAAGAGTTCTCAGCATGAAAGACCCACGTCTGACAGATCAACACATTACTACATTTCTCTCCGAAATTAAATTGAATGTGGCCGATTTTAACTGTGACAAGATGATTGACGGCAGTTTAAACAGTGACAGGATGCACTTAAGCGACAGAGCTGTCCCCGAGTATGTCCTAAAGCTTGCCTACTCCTCTGATTCACACTCAAAAGCATGTACTTTTTCTTCACAAAAACAGTACATAGTATAGGGCATAGTATAAGTAGACGAATTGGGACGTGGCACATTTTCATGCTGTTCTAAAATAGTAAAGCATCTCTGGATCCAAAAATAAGTGAAGATGATAATCTATGTATACCAGGAGGAGTGGATAGAAGTTCCTTATGCGCAAGTAATCTAATGTGATTCAAACATTTAATAGAATATAAATAAAAACTGCCAATTTTACCAAATAAAATGTCAAGCCCATGAAAGGTACATGACTGCTGATGGGCTCGATCTACTTGATCTATGTTTTGATCATTGTTCTTGAATTCTGATCCAGACGAAGGCCTTATCACACAGAATGCACCACACTGCCTTTTTAGGTTAACGTTTTTTAATTTAGAAAATAGCAGTGCACCGCGTTTTTAAAAAATGTTTCTAGGCAACCCCCGAATCAGCTGTCCTTTCAGTCAAATCAAGGTAATGGTCAACACAACGGAAGGCCCGCATCTCCATTCATTCAATTGAACAATGGGGAAAAAACGTGATGATGTCGGGCGTTTATTTTTTTCAATTTCATGCGCTCAGAGCGCTCCTTCAAAAACGTGAGGCGCAGCAGGCAGTTAAAACGTGAGGCATAAGCAGCACGCATAACGCTTTCTGCCAACTGAAATCCATTCAGAAAAGGCGCCTCTCGCTGCAAAAAAGCGTTCTGTGTCTACACTCTTATAAATGCTGGGTTAAAAACAACCCAAGTTGGGTTGAAAATGGACAAACCCAGCAATTTGGTTGTTTGAACCAGCGGTTGGGTTGTTCAAACCCAGCAAATAGGGTTGTTTTAAGCAAACATTTAACCCAGCCGCTGTTAAAACAACCCATTCACTGGGTTAAAACAACCCAATTGCTGGGTTTGTCCATTTTCAACCCAACTTGAGTTGTTTTCAACCCAGCATTTTTTTGAGTGTTTTTTTAAAAGATGTTGTTAATAAATAATCTTTGTGATTTTCTCAGCTTTTGTTTGAAATGTTTTTATTTTTTATTAATTAAACATTTAATTTAAACATAAAAAAAAGACTGAAAGAATAATTTTTGTTTACACTATTTTAATGTGTAATTCTATATTTAAGTACTGAGTAATATTAATTAACAACATTGCTTACTATAAAATAAAGTGTTACCTAATTTTTATTTAGTTTAAAAGCAGAGGCTCTTTTCACTGTGTATATATATATATATATATACACACACATTGATACAACAAAATATTCTGGTGGCCATGAAAGTTTTGTGAATATGACTAAAAATGATATAGCTGACTGGCAATTTATTTTTAAGAAAACGTTGGCGGGGAAAAAGTTAAGCCTGATTACATCATTGGCTTTCTAATAGTATAAATGCACCATTGCATATTTTAATGTGTCTTGAATGCAAAATGAATATGGTAATTATATGCAGATGAAGTCTTGAGTATTAACATAAAGCACACACGCGCACACACATTTTTTAAATTGTTAATTATTAAATGACTCCGATCGGGGACACAAAAAACCCTGATCGGGACATCATAGAGATATACAGAGATACTTTTGAATGAAGAAACACACTATAAAAAATGAGACGTACAGTATTATGATCAATGAGCTTTTTTGACAGTCTCACTAGAGATTAGAACGAGCGTCTTATAGGCAATTTATTCTTGAACATCCGTCATGGTCAGTTTGACTTTACTGTGGTCAATGGGCTGGACACAAGTCATAGCTCCAAATGAAAGCAACATCCCATTTCTGCCTTTTTCTGAACCAGGGGCAGAAAAAGCTCTGAGTCAGCCTGTATTAAAAATACCCCCACATTAATAAGTCATTTCATGGAAATGAAGGGAGGTCAAAACCTTCTGAAGACCACAGGGGTTGAGAAAGAAGTCTTCTCTATTTTCTTTAGTCAGTTAACTGCAACTCCTGGGGCATTTCTGTGTCAAATCAAATGCACCACATTTATAAACTAATGAATGGGCTATTCACTTAAGCCACAGTACTATGTGAAATTAAAGCATGAACGAGTCCTTCAACTCATGGAGATGGAGCTGAAATGATAAAAGAACATGATACATTGAATAAATAACACTTCATTCAATAGTTTTTTTGACGTTTAATCAATGCTGTGATGCTTACATGTTTTTAGACTCAACATTATGTACAGTATATAATTTGTATTCAATAGTCAAAACTAGAGTCCAGTCAATCCACAATTAAACATCCTTGATCATCTGCTAAATGTTGACTGATATTAACAAAGCATTTCCTACATCTACCAATAACCACTACGGTCATATCCCATTCCTTAAACATTTCTTTCAGGGAACATATGCCACAGCAGTTTGTTTTAATTGTGATAAACAAATCGATTTGACACTGGCATTTAAATTGCCAATATATCTGAAATGAATTTAAGATTAATTCGAGTTTACCTACCCACCATCCTCTAATAAAATCTGCTGGGTAGTTCTTACATTAAAAAAGAGCATATTTACTGGCACTGCTCACCAACTATGACGCCAACCGACTGCTTGTATCTCCCAGGAGACCACAGCAGACAGACTCATTTAAAATGCATAGGACAGTAAGCCCACAGTGTCTATGAACTAGCTGGTGTGTAGAGACGTCACCCTCAGCTTCCTCACACAGACCGTCAGCTGTTAGTGGTGCAAGTGACGACCAGACCAACAGAGGGGTCAGTAAATGGATTATTGGCACATCCAGGAATCAGATTTCTCTGAATTTACCACAGGTTCAGAGATAAAAGCATCATGGGATGAAGTTTACCTTTATCTTTAATCTGATCACTGGCTTCAAACGGGCTTATAAGCGCTATTTCAGAAAATCAACACGGGCGAGAACGTGGGAGCAGATTTATTTGTTTTCATTTGGTGAAAAGCAAGAATAATCCATCGACGATATGCAAAACGCTCCTACATTCGACAGTTTCAAAGCATTTCATGGACGTCTACTATGCAGACGTGTAAAACAGCATGTGGGTGTTTTCCATACAGTAGCCCAAGGCTTCGATCCTTCATCAGAGCATGTGGAACGAGGTTCGAAGAGATGATGCTGCTTTTATTCAATGAAAAATTATAATTATATATATAAAAAAACACTTTAGCAATAGGGTTTCCTTCATGAATTTAAGATTCTATTCACAGTCATGCTAGCACATCTGCTGTGGAACAAGTGTGTGTCAGTTTTTGATTGGTGCAAAAACAGTTTTGTAATGGTATAAATTAGAAATGTTGCCCGAAATAAACAAGTTTAAGTACTAAAATTTACAAAAACTGATATCACCAGGAAAAAGTCAGTTGTTTCATTGTAAGATCATGAGTTCAGATCAGAGCTATGACATTTTGATAAAAAAAAAAAAAACGCATGAATGAATAATTCGCAATAAGAACATGAACAAACATTTTCAATTCATGCCAACTTTTAATAATTGGATTTTAATATTCAACCGAAGCATGTTTTGTTTCTTTGCACCCACTATTAAAGTGCTGTTAGAAAACTGAATAAAATATACACGGTGGAATAAATCTCTGGTACGGCCCGAGCAATCCAACTAAATTTCACCTTTTTTTGTGTCTTGTCAGTGTCTGCAGCAAATTATTGAGACTGAGATACAAATCAATCTCAGTGTCAGCAAAATGTGTGGTGTTCAAAAGCTGTTGGATCTCAACGATTTTGCCTCTTCCTGAATCTGGGTTACAGAGATGGAGAGACCAAATGAATGCGAGCGAGAGCGAGAGCGAGAGCGAGAGCGAGAGAGAGAGAGAGAGAGAGAGAGAGAGAGAGAGAGAGAGAGAGAGAGAGGCTCATCTTGCCATCCGAGTTGAAGGTGTTAGTACAAAGAGGCTCTTGCCTGACTAGGTTACACCATCACAAAACACAGCCCTCCAAATTAAAGCCTCGGTGCCTGTGATGTGCAGATCACACACATAGTGAAATAAGGCAGCACAGGAATCATAGGACAAGACGTATATGTAGTGAGGAACCGAACGTAGACCACCAGTAAAGCAAGCCTTTGTACCCTTCCTCTTTGAAAAAACACATCTTCCGCTTCACAGATGCAGATGACAGATATTTGTACTATTATACACGTTTCCAGCAAGTCACATTTGGACAAATATGCAGTCCCCCCTCAAGTACACGATCTTAATTCAAATTTAAGTGAATTAAATTAGCATTTCTGCTAAACAAACATACAGAAGTGTCCAGAGACCACAATGAAAAATCTGGGAATCAAAATCTAATAAAAAGCAGGGGAAAAAAACAAAAAACATTATGGCATAAAAATTAATATTCAAGCTTATTCAGAATTGATATCACAAAAATGTAAAATTAAAAAATAACCCATCAATTATTTAAATAAAACACCAAAAACAATAGTTTATTAAACAAATAATATTAAATAAACGCTGTGATACTTATGTGAGTTGAGGCATCTTAATATTATGCACAGTATGAAAGTTGTATGAAATTATTTTGAGATGGGAACGATGAGAAAGTTATTCATTATTTTATTATAACAACTAAAATGATTATATGAATTGGTAGCTTTGGTAACCCTTTACAATAAAGTTTAATGTGTTTACATTAATTAACTAGTTACCATTAACTAACAGTGAACAGTACTTCTAAAGCATTTATTTGTAAATGTTAGTTTCAACATTTACTAATACATTATTAGGATGAAAAGTTGTACCTGTTCCCATTAGTTAATGCACTGTGAACAAACATTAACAAAGGGTGAGAAATGCTGTAAGAATATATTGTTCATATTTAGTTCATGATAATTACTGCATTAACTAACGTTAACAAATGAGACTTATTGTAAAGTGTTTCCATAGCGTTTTATATGACACCTTCCTACAAACTCAAGGTAGGGGAAAAGATTATGTAAAACAAACAAAAAAGCAGTAACAAAACGATTGTGCTATTATTTTTCTAAGATCAGACTATTCAAAACGATTGTGCAGTAACAAACCGATTATGCTATTATTTTTCTAAGATCAGACTTTTCAGACTCATCATGACAGTGACTTTGGCACAGGTTCTTTAAGCACCACTCACATTTTAGGAAAAACTATTAAAAAAACTATTTTACTAACTTTTGCTATAGACAGATACAAACAGCCTGGCAGACCAGGGCCAGATGTGAGAAGTCTTGAGAGAACCAATAGAACATCACAAAAGCTCAGCTATAGCCAACCAAGCTGATTCAGCCATGTCTCTAGAATCCTTCATAAATTATGATGCAGATGGCATTCCGGCCTGACTGGATAGCTGAATGACTGAATATGCATTTGTTTATGATTCAAAGACCTTCAGGAAATAATAACGAAGACAGATTCTTTTCCCCCTTGGGTTTAAATAAAAAAAGTAGCTTGCAAGATAACACAATTTCCACATTTAACATGCAATTTTCACACCAAAATTCCATCCCTATTCTGACAGATTTAGCAGTTTAGCGAAAACAAAGCTGCACAGCAGGATATTAATTAACCGTATTAGCCAAAGCCTATTTTCAGCATCCAATCGCTCATTCTCCCAATGTCACCATCCCCGGCGGTACTCACCGACGTCACTGCGGAAAGCTCTGCTGACACCACAAAGGAATGCCATAGGGTAACTGTGCTCTACAACACCCAGGGGTTGTCTGAAATCCACCTCACCCACTGGAATCCAAGCCTAGCAATGCCAGAGATCTTCAACCTCCACAGCTGTCCAGCATCTGTTTTCTGCATAGTTCAAGCACTGTGTCCCAGCACGTGGAAATGTCCACACAAGACCGCTTATACACTCACACATACGCACTCGGGGAAGCAAGATGTTGTTCGGATGAGTGCACCGGTAGGTTCTGAGGCAGTGGGTGTATTAAAAGTGCTGAAGATGGTCAAACATTTTACTTTTTCCTTCTCTATTCTAAGCAAAACCCCAGGGCACTTGTGCACTCTGGATTAAAGACACCTCAAACCAAAAGTTGAACCATTAGAAAAGTTCTTAGGAGATCAACAAGTCAGCTTGCTTCGTTCCACCGACGTCGGTCCAGGTTGTTTGATGACGCATCCTGTGAGTGCATCCCTCGATACAGGTGGCGAAATGAATAAATGAATAAAACCCTGCGTCTCTAGGCGCCAAGCATTTGCAGACCGAGGCGAGGCGAGACGAGACATTTCGGTCTTACAGCACAAGGAAAATGGAAATGAGAGTGTAAGTTTGTGCATGGCAGAGAGAGAGAGAACGAGAATGGGACAAGATGAGAGACGCAAGCAAAGCGACCGTCATCCTGTCAGGTCACAACAAGATCACTCATGCATACCTGTACATTCATTGGGGGAGTTGGAGGACATGAAAGCAAGGTACAGGAACACTTCCTAAAAGATTTGGAACTTCTGCAAATTGCAGGCTTGACAGGCTTCCTTTTTTCCAAGAAACCTCTGCTAGCAGACAAAATCATTTGCAAAACAATTGTACAAGTGTGTCCTTTTCTTCATGGCCTTAAAAATAACATGGCAGTGCTATTGTTTGAGATGAATAACGATAGGAACAAATAAAAAAAAGAAACAAAACTGTCCTCAATAAGAACTACAGTATTTTTGTGCAAAACGACTTCAAACTCTGAAGAGAGTGCACTACCTCAGGGGAGAACGAATGAATGGCTCTATTATTTTTAGCTGTGATCTCAGACTGTGTAAAGTGGGATGACATAAAACCCGCCCATCCAGGTTAGAAGAGTGGAACTACATCATACATAAAGGGAGCAACAATCCCAGGATCCTCCTGGGCACCGTGGAGGAGTGTCTGCCCATATTCACCTCTAAGTGAAGAGGCGGGACGACCTGGGATTAAAAGCCCTGAAATTTTAACACGGATGGCCTGAGCAGTCAGTTCGTGTCACGCTCAACCACTGGTGGTTCAGATGAGGTCGAACTATAGTTGGGATGAGGGCGGCATCAGGGATAAGAGAGAGATAAGAAGGGACGAGAGAGCAAAGCGTTAATATCTTCTGAGACCATCTGATACATTTTGCTTTGGCAAAAATGGCAATCATTTTCTCAAGCTAGTCTATAATGCAAAAACAAAATAAACGCCTTAATGAGTTTTTATTGAGTCTTCTTGCAATACCTGGAGCTTATAAAGATTAAAGTTTACTTGTTTTAAAGATACATTCTCTGAAAATGGCTTAAATATCTTATATCTGAGAAAATATCTGGATAGATTTGTAGAATTTTTAATATTTAAAAATACAGGATGTATTGTGTTTTTTTTTTTAGTAATAACTTCACAAAGCTAAGGATATGTCTACACAACAATGATGTCGTAAAAACAGAAATGTTTTCCCTTTGCTTATTTGAACAGTTTTGTGTCCAGGTGAAACCATTGTAAAAAGCTGCATTATTCATGTCAGGCCAATAGTTAGTGATGTCACTTCGTAAATAAACACTACGCGCCTTTAGTCTGAACACGTAATACACGTGCATGACATCACTGTTTTCACATGGCTATGATAACGGTATCATTTTCAACTTTCCCCCAGAATGCTTTTGTCGAGTAAATGAACAGCCATAGTGCATAAAAGTGCATAAAAGTTTAAACGCCCCAGGAAACAAAATATGAGTGGTCATTTTACATGTCGGACAGACTGTGATGGCAAAGCAGAATTTTTTGCATCATTACTCCAGTCTTTTTGTCTGACTATCACCAGACCAAGCTCAATCTTTTAACATTAGTCTGGGGAGTCTGCTCTATATTTCCTACTGCACAAAAAGGGGTGATCAACAGGCATAGTTCAAATGATTCTGTATGCAATTGGATATACCTTCAAGCAGTCAGACCAACGATCCGTCACTTCTCTATCCGTCATCGTGTTAAGCCGGTTTGTGATTGGACCCTGCAAATGTGTAACGGAAGCAGGATAGAAAAACTGTACAGCTTTCCAGCCTGAGCTGCAGGGCCAAATCAAATTGCCAACAGATCGGGCTGGGTTTACCCAGTCTACCAGTCTTTAGTGTCACATGATCCTTCAGAAATCATTCTAATATGCTAATTTGTTGCTCAAGAAACATTTATCATTAGTATTATTATTATTATCAATGTTAAAAACAGTTGTGCTGCCTAATATGTGGTATGATACAACATTCGTTGATGAATATAAAGTTCAAAAGAACCAAATTTGTCACATTTACCACATACCGTCACATTTATTGCATGGATACAAGTATAAATATCTATAAATAACTATAAAAAATATATCTTACTGACTGTTTTTTTTTTAATGTTTTGAACTATTAAAATGACCTTGGGATCCTCAGACCACAAACAGAACATGAGTGTTGACTTCACTGCAGCATTTGATTATATGGCTGTATATACTTTAATTTTAATAAGTGCACACACATCAGAGCTATAACTCTGCACCTGCCGCTGTTACTCCACATTGGGAAAGTCTAGGAAAGAAGCTTATGTAATCCTTCACCTCTGGACTCAGTGCTGGGGCTGCAGCTGGCGGTTTAACGCACATTCTCACCCTGACCCAGCCTCCATCACTGAGCTCATTACTGACCACACTGGACCCAAAGCAGCAGATGATCTCAGAGCAGGTCCATGTGTTGGTCAGTCGAATTAGTGGTCTGCCAAATGAAGAATATCAGAATATTAAAGAGAAAAAAAAAAAAGTGCGGTAACACTTTGGTTTAGTTGCTTATTAGCATGCATATTACTCGGATATTGGCTGTTTATTTATTGGCCTACTTATAAAACACATTTTAATATCTTATTCTGCATGACCATTCTACATCCCTTAAGCCTCCCCAATATAAACTACCTTACTAACTATTAAGCAGTAACTAGGAGTGCATTGAGGCAAAAAAATCATAGTTAATAGTGAGAATTGCACCCTAATCTAAAGTGTGACCAAAAGTGCTCTATAGAGCCGCCTTAACTATTAAAGGTGTCATGAACTGGCTTTTTTTATTTTTGTATACTGTTGTCTGAGGTTAACTTATGATGTTGGTGTGGTTTTTACATTAAAAAACATCATAAAAAATAACTAATAGGCTATTTTCTAGACTGGTTTTGAGGCTTTCTCCTGAACGCTGGGTTTTGATGGGCGTGCCACACTGGAGACTTGGAAGTAAATGCCCACGGCTAGGACTGGATAACGATTCCGCAGTGAAATGAAGCGAACACACGTACATGTTTTCCCCCACGTGAGCTGGAACTTTATTAAAAATAAAGTTCAACCACTCATTATAGTAGCATCCGAAGGAAGCTTATGCAGAGACCGTGTTCTTCCACAACCTGGCACAGAGCAATATATTACTTTGCTCGCCATGATCACTGCTCTGTAAAGCCACTGTGGGCGGGGCTTCAGAAGCACGCATACATATTCATCAGTTGAGTTGCATTTCTTCTGCCCATGACGTCATTGGATTCCAGCTCTCGGTTTCTGGCCTGGTGTCTATAAAAGCTTTGTTTTGACTAACAAGGACGTTTTCAGCTCTAAAACTCATAGAAAATATTCTTATATCATGATCAACTTTGATATATCAAAGGCTCAAGGGAAAGTTGGTTTCTCAATTTATCACCCCTTTAACTCCTAACTATTAATAAGCAGTAAATTAGGAGTTTTATTTTATTTTTCTGCTAGCACAAATGTTCTGTTATTTGGTCAACTGAAAGCAGGGATGAACGTGGGACCCCAGAGAGAAATAAAAACAAATGACTGTTCGTGCGAAACAGCTTTTCATTCGCTGAGATTTCCCACAGTGGCTCCGATCACCTCAAGCAGACAGCCCCTTCGGCAGCATCCCTCCTGTGGATAAGTGGCTAACTCTTCAGAGTGATTCTACCTTTCATTTCAACCCACTGTGCGTTGCTCGTCTCTGAAGCTTATCTGCAGAGCAGGTGAGAGGTGCTCCAGCTCCCACTAAAGGCCACCACACTGGGTAATTGGCTCTATGAAGTGTTTGAGAGGCCAATCAATTTAAAAGCTAAAATGCAAGTCATATTATTCAAGAAAAGCCAAATGACTGAATCTAATGAAAGTGAATCTCTTCGACCCCCATAAAGGGAAGGTGCAGTACGGTGATTTAAAAGATGAAACTGCTGCCAGCCAAGCTAATAGTTTTTTTAAGAAAAAGTAACATTACAGCATATAGATGTCTGAGTTTCTTAGTGGGTTTCTAAGCCTTGTCTAATTTTACCATTAAATATCTAAAGGAACCGTTAACACAAAAAAAGTCAAAAATCAAATGACTCTTATGAGCTGGATCATTTAATGAATCAAGACTGGTCTCTGGTGCTTTCAAAATAAAAGTCCTGATATTGACACATCGACCAAACAGAAAAATGTATCGCCTAATACAGATCATTTAAAAAAGCCAAATATCGTCCGCTTATCACATTCAATACAGACTGCAAGCTAAAGTAAAATATGATTTCTTGTGCACCGGGATCTTTGGGTGAACTATTGCCTTAAATGTGCACTCTGCAAATATTTGAAGTTCCTGAACACATAATTTATTAACTCAATGGGTCTTTGATGTTCTCAGTAAACCAAAATGTGTGCGTTGGAGAGCAGCGGGCGACACAAGTGCATTATCTTAGAGCAGCACGCTATAACATCGCCTCACAACTTCAGTGCTCCCCGCGTATAGAAGAAAAAAGAAATCAAAGCAAAGACGGTGGTGGAGGGGGAGACTTGCTCATCGGGCAAGAAGAACTAACTGTTTGTTCTCTCTCACTCCACCAACTCTGGAGGAATACTAACCGGCAGGCGGCAGAGAAGATTGGGAATGACAGAGAACATACACCTACATCTCTACCTCATCTTCCCCTCCCCTTAGCTTCCTAACTGAAATGAACACAATCCAAATTGCCGCCCGCTGCTACTAAATATTGCGTCTCTCTCCACAGGATCAATCCTCCATCCGAACTGTTTTTCTAAAGTAAAGCCCACACAGTCTGCACAATACAAAGATTTGTGGGAGAGTTTGTTGGAGGGTTTGAGTAGTTCTCAGTACAGACGGTGACCACCCCAGGGTCTGGTTCGATGAGGTAACCGTTAACAGGTTCACAATAACTCCATAAAAACTGATCTCTGCATGTGCTGTGAGTTTGGTTCACTTATAAGATGCATTTGGGACGCAACATGTGCCAACCATCTTCCTATACTTGTAATGAGAAGCGCTAAACTGGCTGTTGTCAGAAAAAGAGAAGCTTTCAGGGCTCCCTGCAGCTTGATGGTTTAACATTTGAAAAATAATTAAGACAAATATAAGTATTGTAATTTTACAGTTATGATTATTATTATATTTTTTCTTAAATACTAATTGTGTAGCCCTATAAGCCATTTTTTTTGCAATCACAATTTTTATCAGAAAAATAAAGACTTTTTTCCCGTAATCATGCAGCCCTATCTATATGTTTAGCTTAGCGAGAGTGCTAGCATTCATTCGTTTGTGCTAAAAAGTGCACTTAGATGCAAAGATGTCAATATAAACCGCTAGCCAAAACTCTATTGAATGTTTATTTACGCCGGCTGTTCGGGTTTGCCGTCAGCATGGCTGCGTTAGGTTTCCATGACACTCTGCGCCGGTTCCAGTTTTACTATTTGGACATATGGAATCAGATGATTAGGCCCTGCAGGCAGCTTTACCAATCAGACGACATGCGTTGCATTACACAACCTGTCGAGAAACAATGCTGACACCGCAAAATTAAGCAAGCTACAAGACCACGCTCTGATGCTCTGGGTCAGCACACGTATTTGGGGAAATTAGCTACACACAAGCAGCACCGCTCGAGGACACATGCGGTGCAGCTGACACAGGCAAAAGCAAAGCAAGCCTTGCATGTAATGAGGCTAATGAAGGCTTCTGTTCTGAATCACGACTGCTTGTTTGTGTGCACGTACGCGTATTTATAGGACCTGCAATGGCTTGGCGCTACACTACTCACTAAATTGGGTGCGATTTCTCTCCAGAATGAACCTAGTCCAGGTTGATGGACATCATAATACCAGAGCAGACTGTTTCCATCGGCCGTCCAAACCTGCAGCAGGCCTCAAGACCAGCTGGAGGTCGTCAAGTCCTGCCAAAATCGTCCACAGGGCTGGAAATGACTTAATTGGGCCCGTGAGAACAGACAGCCAAGGAAGGACCGCGTATTTGTATATTTCTTTATTATTAACCTGTCTGAGAAGCACACCAGGGTTTTTTCTTGAATTGAGGTGATATTTAAACCCTGCCAGAGCTGAGGCTGAGAGGTGCTTATCTGCCTCCCATCTGAGGTAGCACAAAAAGCTATACGCTTAACCTTTAGAAAACTCTGTGACATTCATACCCTTGGGGAAAAATTACAGAGAGGATACAAAGCATGGCGACACAGTGTAGTCCATTCAAAATAACAGACTTCCTCTAGGCACAAAGGTTATTCTACTGAAAAAAGACAGGGCTGATTGAAAACGCAATGGACTCTGAGAGGCTCTCGTCGCCTTGATCGCCTCACATATCAGCCGAACGACCCAGAGCCCTGACACTTCATCGGCCCATGCAAGGAAGGTAACGTCACAAAGCTGATATTGCTGACAAGAATTATTTACTTGAACCTTCCACAGTCTGCTCTGCTCAAGTAAGGGACGAGCAAACCACTAAAGTACAAAACTTCAGCACATAACTCTTATGCTACGGACGTGAGAGGTGTGCTATTCGTTTTCAATGTGATCTCACTCAGTTTTCACCTGGTGAAGTATAAACTAGTAAAAAAATGCATTAGATTTCAGCCTTGTTTGCTCTGAATTGCTGCAATGAGACTAGCCAGCGGTTTTGATCTCAAATGAGATGTGCTGCTGGTGAAAGCAAGATATCATTCAACATTTCAACCGAGAATCAGATTTCTGGCAGCTAAAAATGTATATTCTGAAGGTGAAAGTGTTTGTATCCACCTTTGCAACATGGATAGAAAAATAACAAAGTTATTAAAGTGCAGTAAATGATAAAACTGTTTGCACTACAAATCAGTGTGCTTATGAATATGATAATAAAATAATATGATAAAAAAACGCCAGTTTGCAATATCAAGCAGCATAACAGCTTGTCAACAACAGACTGCAAATAAAGTGGCTGCAATTGTGACAAAATAAATAAATAAATTAATGTTGTCAAACGAATAATCGCATCCAAAATAAAAGTATCATATATATATATATATATTCACATACACACACACACACACACACAGTATGTACATGCAAATATTTCTTAAATATATAAGTGTGTGTGTTCAAATATACATAATTATACACAATTGAAACTTATTTTGAATGTGATTAATCGAGATTCAATCATATGTGACACATACAGTGTGTGTACAGTGTGATAATTTAAAATCTTTATTCATACAACAAAACTATTTTTATAATTCATACAATTAATATATTAAATTATTATATAATTATTTTATAAAATTCATTATTTTTACAGAAAAATATTGGTTAATATATGAGGTTCAATTGTATGGTTGAATAAACTGTTAGAGAAACTTTGTTTGGATAATGTATTAGAATCACAATCAATAAATGTAACAAATTTTCGTACCAAATCAGGCAAACGTTCAGTCATTTGCAAGCTATAGCAGTGTTATACAAGGCTTAACAGAAAGGACCCAGAACACCCTATCAACACACTAAATTTCACTCAGATCACAATCACAACCCCCTGGCATTGGCCCAGTGTTTTGCACTGGTAAGAATCTTGCATATTTTCTCCAGAAAAGGTAAAAATCTAGTTAATTAGTACACTTGTTTCCCATGACAGATATTTTACTGGTCGCAAAGGCTGAAGGTTGACACATCAGGACTCTGAACGTCACACTTAATGAGCTCCTATCCTCCATTCCACATGCCATGATTTAAATATAGGACACTCATTGGGAGCTGTCAAATCATAATGCCTCTAGGTTTTACAGTTTCAAAACATGCGCCCATATAACGCAAGAGCGCCAAAACAGCACCACCTCCTCTTTCTGGCATTAAATCCAGCTGTCAAGCAAACGTAAAAGGATTGATGGAGGCTGTTCAAAGTGAAAGCGCTGGAGATCAGGACAGACGTGTGCCAGCAGAATGAATAAGAGCCAGATGCGGTGAACACAGAACCTCTCATCTCCAAGAAAAAAAAACTTGACAGATTTCTTTTGAAACTCTAGCCTGGCGAAAGACCTTAAAGCACCGTGGACTCTTCTGAAGCCATGATAGCTCCTCCGGCGTGTGAATGGAGAGGAAAAGGTGTGATGGTCATACGGCTGCACAGCAGCAGCTGCGGCTGAATCCTAGGGATGTGTAAAATGTAATACTTAACTAGTCTGTGTTCAGTTGCTGAACAACTAGTCCACCTAATGGCCTTAATATGTTTCGAAAGAGGGTGTTTACATAAGACATGTTTTTGAGTTCAAAAACAGCTAGATAAAATTGAGAAAAAGGGGAATTATATATATATATATATATATATAAAACACAACACATATACATACATACACACACATATAATTTCCCTTATATACACTATATTGGGACAACCCTCCAAATCATTGAATTCAGGCGTTCCAATCACTTCCATGACCACAGGTGTATAACATCAAGCACCTAGGCATGCAGACACTTCTACAAACATTTGTGAAAGAATGGGTTGCTCTCAGGAGCTCAGTGAATTCAAGAGTGGTACCGTGATAGGTTGCAAGTTCATTCATGAAATTTCCTCACTACTTAATATCCCACTGTCAACTGTTAGTGATATTATAACAAAGTGGAAGCAATTGGGAACAACAGCAACTCACGAAATGGTAGGCTACGTTAAAATCACAGAGCAGGGTCAGCGCATGTTAAGGCGCAGAGTGCGCAGAAGTCGCCAACTTTCTGTCAATAGCTACAGACCTCCAAACTTCTGGTGGCCTTCAGATTAGTTTCCGAACAGTGCGTAGAGAGCAGCTGCTTCCAAGCCTTACATCACCAATGCAAAGCGTCAGATGCAATTGTACTCTGGACTCTAGAGTCTGGCAGTCCGTTGGTGTGAACACTAATATAGTTTTTTTTGTGTGTGTGTTATAGCTTTTAGTGTGATTTTTTTTTATGAATAGAAAGTTTAAAAGAACAGCATTTATATAAAAATCCATATTCTGACATCACATACTCCAAACCCAAATGAAAATAGACGCACATACTATAGTAAATGTGTTCAAATAAGGGACACATGAAAACAACATGAGAGTAAATTCAGAATTTGAATATACAGAAAATTCAGTAATTTTGACATGCTTTCTTGTTATTAGAACTGTGATTGATTGCGTTGATCATCTCAAGAGCATACGCGCTGCCGTTGTTGTGCCGAATTCTGTGACCCACCGAATCACGTAGGCGCTGTACTGCGCTAATCATACCTACTCCTAATCCCAATCCTAACCCTACCATCAATAAACCACATACGGAATGGCACTCCTCAAAGTGAAAGCGCAAACATAATTTATAAACATATCACGTTTAGTTTTATTAGTATGATTATTCAAAGTGTTTTAGATGAATGAAAGTTTATGGAGTTTAAAGTTACATTACTACATTAAACTAATATACCGGTATAATGTTGAATATAAAGTATAACAATGCAATGAGGGAATATTTGTAGTAATAATACAATAAAATAAATATTTTGGCTTAAAATATCACAATAGAATTGTATCTTGATTTCAATATCGTGTCTTGTATCAATTTATTACATGACTGTATCGTTACACCCCTACCAATGATGCAAACAATTAAGATATAGTAACAACAATAAAGATAGTTCTAAAAAAAATAGTCCAAATTAAAATATTATCGTTATCGGTATAGTTGTGGTGCGGTCTCTTGGGAACAATATTGTTCTAAACAGTTTCATAATTATGTTTTTCCAGGTGACAAATGATAAAACATCGACAACCTATCAGAATCCAGGATGAGCATTTAAAGTGGCAGACGGCAGAACTGCAGCACGTGCTTATAATAAACAGAACATTATCGCCCATTGGTGTGGACGCTAATATAGTATATATATATTTTTTTTTTTTTGGTTATTGTTCTTAGCATGTGACCAGTATTCTTTGCGGAATAGAACGTTTAAAAGAACAGCATTTATTTAAAATATATATTTTTTTGTTCCATTCAATGAGTGCTTGTTGAAAATTATTTCTTTAAAAAGTATATATATTTATGCACTTTTTCATACAGTAATCATACAGATAGCATAAAATACGATGGCTGATCATTTCCTTCAGAGTCTTTTGTTGACTGTGCAGTTTCTTTCCCTCAGTTGCTGTACACACACAGTTGTCTCTCTATCTGGTGTGAATCAGAGCTTAGCAGCTGGTTTCCTTAATGTAGCTCTACAAACTGAGCTCTAAATTGCTTTTCAGTTAGGAAGCAGGTGGCCTATAAGCCATGAGCTCAATGCAAAAGGGTTACAGTATACCCAGTGACTGCTGAAGAATGGAAATGGAAAATGTCCCTTATCAGAGTCAAGGAGCGATTAGCATTCCAATTATTACAGTAGGTACGGTGTGACACTGCTAATATCAGCTGCCACAACCAGGCACACAAACCTTAATGCCAACATAAGCTCAGGCAAACACAAAAAGAAACGTATGTGCGCACAATCTCCCACACAAGCACAAATATACAATCTTCAGAACAAATAGAAATTTTTCTGTGGCTGGTATAAAAGATGTAGCCGGATCTTTCTGCCCACCTTGTATTTCAGGAAAGCAGTACAGTTGTGAGTGGCATGCGGTTGGCTCGACTCATTACCATACATGCAACTAAAATATAATTGGCCCAGCTCGCAGAACACCTGCTGAGGTGAAGGTAGGCATGCGTGTTCTAGCTGGTAAAAAAAAAAAGATGGAATAAATTCATTAAAATCAACAACCTGTCAGTAGTATACCATCATTCAGGTTGCTGAAAATCATCTTCTTCTAATTAATATTACATTTTAGACACTGAAATCTTTGGAGCAAAATGAAGAGGAACCAATACCTTGGGCCTCTTTTTCATTTTCTGACGGAATGCCTGCAAATGTGTAACAGAGATATAAAACCGACAGGCCATGGCACCATAAATGCCACTACCAAGACAAATGTTGTACACGCCTAAGGCCAGGAACACTAGGCGATCTCAAATGAGATGACAATTCATCAACAACAAGGGCTGCAATGGACCCTGGTGAAAGAAAAAAAATGAAGCAGTTTTTTTTTCTTTGGGTAGAGATCATCTACATTATTCAACACTCTTTAAAAAAAAGGTTCCTACAGAAGGTTTTCACAGTGAAGAAAAAGAAACATTTTTGATTCCCCAAAGAACCTTTCAGTGAACAGCTCCAGTGAACATAATTTTATTCCTAGTGTGGAGAACATCTAAACAACCTTTTTTACGCTTTAAAAGAACATTTTGTGCAATGTATTTTTAAGAGTGAATGTTAGTTTCTGATTGGTCAAATGAGATATTAAAATATGTCCGTTTATGTTTTTATTTGATATGTGTATAGTCAAGTCAGCCTGTTTTTATTGCAAAATAAAGCCTTCAGTGCAATGCATCCTTTACACTCCTTTGCTTCTCACTGTTGCAAAGCATTCACTAATATCACCAGACAAGGCAACATTATGACATTTCTGATATAATGAAGATTACACATTGCTTTAACCTTTTGTGGCCAGAAACCATCCGCCTATAATGAAACCCCAACATCAGTGTCCATTAGCTTACATCATCTGCCATGAATAAGTTATTCCTCATCCACTCTTGTTTCACCAAGGCGACACACTGACTCATTATGAGTGAAATGACTGAGAGTCTAACAACACACATGCAAAGTCCAACCGCAAGCTATAAAGTGCCTATATTTTATGTGTGTGAGACTCGTCACATGACCTTTTAAATGTGTCTCATATCAGACGAGTCTAAACATGTGGCATTCATGTCCCACAAGCGTAAAACAGCCTATTCTGGCAAATTCATCATGACATCAAAAGTCATATGTGAATATGATATTTTACAAAAACTTCAAATGGGAGGAACTAGTATTAAAAAAAATAAATGTTGGATTATCAAAACAGTTCTCATAGGACTTGAAGCATAACATTATGACCTAACATTGTGTTGGTCCCCGTTTTTCTGCCAAAGCAGCCCTGACCCGTCGAGGCATGGACTCCACTAGACCTCTGAAGGTGTGCTGTGGTATCTGGCACCACGATGTTAGTATGGTACTTTAAGTCCTGTAAGTTGTGAAGTGGGGCCTCCATGGGTCGGACATGTTTGCTCAGCACATCCCACATATGCTCGATTGGATTGAGATCTGGGGAATTAGGAGGCCAAGTCAGCACCTCAAACTCGTTGTTTGCTCCCCACGTGCATCAATGAGCCTTGGCCACCACTGATCCTTCCTTGGACCACTTTTGATAGATACTGACCAGACTGCAGACTGGGAACACCCCATAAGAGCTGCAGTTTTGGAGAGGCTCTGACCCAGTTGTCAAGCCATCACAATCCACTAAAATCCTAATGCTTGCCCATTTTTTCTGCTTCTAACACATCAACTTTGAGGACAAAATGTTCACTTGCTGCTTAATATATCCTACTCACTAATAGGTGCCGTGATGAAGAGATAATCAGCGTTATTAGAATGCTATGCCTGATATTATATTTTATTATATATATATATATATATATATATATATATATATATATATATATATATATACATTGTGTGTGTGTGTGTGTGTGTGTGTGTGTATAAATAAAATATAGACATTTTGTTATTGATGCGATTCATGCCTGAAATCCAGCCTGTGGGGAAAAACATGCATATAACGTATCCAATTTCTTTCCACATTTGAAAGTGTACCAGATTTGAACTCAAAATGTCAAATTCATGGTGATTTCTGCTGTTCACACTGTCACCCACAACAAATATGTGTCTCGTAAGGGTGGGCAATTTGGGACACATTCAACCATGTTGTAGATGCATTAAACCCCAGGAGGCAAGATCCACCGGGTAAACTAACTGACACACAACTGTAAATCAGATATAAACACCTGCATCTACACGTTTACACCAGATATATTTAAGGCCAGAAATCAGTACATGCTGAAATCAGTAGAAACTGGTTTGTGCATGGATGAAAGGGGTCTTCTTTCTGCTTTTTTTCTTTTCTTTTTTCACACAGCCAACTGGGTATTTACGCTTCTTATTGAGGTCAAGTGTTTTCCCATGAGGGTGGACAACTTGCAGTATTTATGACAACACCATTCCACATCTCTTAAGCAATGCCAAGTTGGATAACTCACACACACCATTACTAGTCAGGGTAAAATATTCAAAAAATAATTCATTGGTGTAGCAGTCCTCTTAAAGAGGACACTATTTATAGTCATTGCACAGAGGGTAAACTAAAAAAAGAGCCTTTAGTCAAAGAAACCCACAAGTCAAAATGCAACATATCACGCCACTCATCATGATCCGGTTAAGTTTGCACTAGAGATGCTTAAAACAAACCCTTCTGACATCCACCTGTGTTTCCCAGGCACAGCAGACAAACAGTACTCCCAAACCACAGCACGAATCAGTGTGCCTTGAGGTAAATAATTAACAGGAGAATCTGTCAGACAGATACTAAGAAAAACGACAGCAGCGTTGTTCTCCTACAAGTGCACTAGCTGACCACCAAACTCCAGCACTCTACTGTTAAATATTAATGAAGGGGGGCGGGTGAGCGATACTTCAGTGCGTCTTTTTTTGCCACAGGCTTCGTGTAAGAACATTTCAAAACAAAGGCGCGCGTTTTGATGACCATCGTTGGTCCATTCCGCCGTTCTCCATCAGGTCCGGTGACCCGGCTCTGCGTCTAAATGCCCTGCGTAAACGTCCGTATATCACATACAAGCACGCGTTCGCGTAATGGGGAGGGCTGCATGAGGTATTATGAAGGATGAAAACAACCGAGACCGTACCTTTGTTCACTCTCCGCAGTATCTGGCATCGGCATTTGAAAGAGACGGCTATCATACTAGCTCAGCCGAAGTGCTCATCCAAGGGCTGCGATGAAAGCGATTCCTCGCACATACATAGCACAAGCGCCGTGTCCCACAGGAGAAAGCCAGACTCCGTACGCGGTGCAGAGCTCGAATCATGCACTACGTCCCTGCAGCGCTGAGATCCGTGTTTTTTAATGGCAAATCATATTTCCCCCCCACATATAAAATCCACTGGAAAGCGCGCGCAGCAGAAGAACACGCACAGCGCGGCTGATGCGTCTCATCTGAGACTCGGTCTGATCTGAATGGGCTTTTAAAGTTAAAGCATGCTTGGTGTATTCAGTAGTAACCGGCTACCTGAGCACAGCAGGAAACAAGGGACTCTTTCGTCGATAGAATTATTGTTATTTGCAGTGTCAGAAATTAACTTTTCCATTAAAAGGCATTAGCTATTTGCCACTAGACTTTTTTATCCTTTATGGAGGGCAGTTTCAATTTAATCATTCATTATCATAAATTCGCAATCTGCATAATTAGATTTAGAATGTATTACTTGTAGAGCTGTACAGTTTATAGTACTAAAACCTGGAAAAGAATTACCCCATTTCAGCCATTTCCTTAGGGTTTTTAGAATGGGATTTGGGGAGATTGGATTGAAACAAATTCGAATCATTCAACTCTGAACATTACCATTAAAAAAAAAAAAAAAAATATATATATATATATATATATATATATATATATATATATATATATATATATATATATATATATATATATATATATACAAATCATTGGACATTCCAGAGGGAATACATAGCAAATTAATTTCCAAAGAATTAATTACTACATTTTACATTTGGATAGCATTTTGCTTTATATATATTAATTATATTATATTATATTATATTATATTATATTATATTATATTATATTATATTATATTATGCTGTCAGATCTAACAAATATTTTGTATATATATATATTTATATATATATATATATATATATATATATATATATATATATATATATATATATATATATATAAACACACACTGAACAAAATTATAAACGCAACACTTTTGTTTTGACTCCATTTTTCATGAGCTGAACTCAAAGATCTAAGACTTTTTCTATGTACATAAAAAGCATATTTCTCTCAAAATCTGTTAGTGAGCACTTCTCCTTTGCCGAGAAAATGCATCCACCTCACAGGTGTGGCATATCAAGATGCTGCCTTAGACTTTGCGATGCCTTAGACTGCCACAATAAAAGACCACTCTAAAATGTGCAGTTTTATCACAGCACAATTCCACAGATGTCAAGTTTTGAGGGAGTGTGTAATTGGGATGCTGACTACAGGAATTTCCACCAGAGCTGTTGCCCCATGAATTGAATGTTCATTTCTCTACCATAAACCGTCTCCAAAGGCGTACTTTTACGAGTGCTTGTGAAGGCATCAACAGGTACTAGGCTACTTTCAATAAATGGTCAAATATATTAAAGGGATGGTTGATTATGATTTCACTTTTTAAACTTTAGTTAGTGTATAATGTTGCTGTTTAAGCATAAACAACATCTGCAAAGTTATGATGCTCAATGCAAGTTCAATGCAATTGAACAGGAATTGCTTTTTAAGGACTAACAGCTGGTAGGGACTACACAAGCGTCCTCCAGGATTAGTGACATGTCTAACCCTGAAATTTACATAAATCCCGCCCCCGGGAACACACAACAAATGGGGTTTAGATTATCATGACAGAATATGCTAATCAACGACTTGAAGAGTTAACTCCACACCAGCAAATTCTTCAACTAACCATCAGGAACATCTTGTGTCATTCTACATGTTGTCACTTCTCGAGTCTCTCCATCATTGTCCGACTCCAGTTTGAACATTTCACTGCCTGTCTGCATGAAGTTATTAAAGCTGCTAACTGGAGTTCTTGAAGCACAGCAGCTCATTTGCATTTAAAGGGACCCTTAAAAAGTGACAATTTTAACATGCTATAAAAAATTATCTGTGGGGTATTATGAGCTAAAACTTAACATACACACTCTGGGGACATCACTGACCAATGACGGTTTCCGATTTAAGGTTTCTGCGCGTTCGGTCTTTTCAGCGGGGTAAAGTAATTTAATTCCAATTTACCTTTATCTGACTCCATTTTATCATGACCTTGAATTTATGCCGATTGGTTATTAGATCATTTGTATAACAATTTAACTACAAATTTGATTATTCTATTTAACTCTTTACTCTTATTGAAATCATTCATTTGGTTCTCAGAGTCGCATAGGGTCCTCGCACCCACGATCACAAACTAGCCCGTCCGATCATTAAGGGTTATGGCTAGAGCGATTTAACAATGCCGCCCATGCTTGCTGTTGTTAGAAGGTACCCATGTAGCCCTCTACAGTGGCCTATATAACAACTTAGTTAAAGCTGAAACAGTAAGAGGTTATGGCCAGTACAATAAAATAATGCCGATTTATCTCAATAGGATTTTATCTGGCCCCCTATAATGCGACTGCATAACAACTTAAAGTTGAGCAGTTAGTCAGAAATCTAGAATCTCGCCAGATGTGCCCCATGCTCCATACAATCCAGGATCTAGTATGTACTTAACCCTGGTCGCAGATTTGCGGTAACAAAGGATACACCATAATGCACTAAAATCAATCATTTCAGATTAAGTGAGAATAAATCAAATGTAACCATTTATTATTAGTCTGGTAAATGTATAAATACATGATCAATTCAAAGATAATCAACACATAACATCGTAACATCTGAAGCAAAGAGTAAGATTTGCATACCTGACCTCAAGGAAATAGGATACATAATGCATGTCATTACAGGCTGATCTGGATACAGAATCACACCCTGACTCTTCTGCAACATCCCTTAAATACTCAGACCAAGACAGAAACCGCTTTCAAAAGAAAACATGAGTTCACAATGGGAATTTGCATTAATCAAGTCCTGTAGACCTGTAATTTACACCGTATTGAGGACAGGAGGTAAAGACCAATTGGCAGAGTACACACCCATCACAATAAGCAAAATATCTCTAAACTCCTGCTTTACTTCTGTGGGAATGAATTATTTATATACACATAATAATTATACACAGTACACACTGTGTAAATAAACTTTTATTTTGGATGCAATTAATCATGATTAATAATATATACACATACATGTACATATATTATGTAAACACACTTGTGTTAGAGGCGATTAATCGCAATTATTATATTTTATATTATATTATATATTATATTAAACAACATTTAGAATATTTATAATCTTGTATATAAACATTTAGGATGGAGGGAAGTTATCATCATCGGCTTGTTCTTTTCATTTAGATGCTTATTTAAGCTGGAAAAAATGTAACCTTATATAAGAGCACAATTAAGAGCCTATCAATTCCCCTGAGGGCAGAATAATTATCATTAGAAGAAAAAAAAGTCATTTTGTCACTTCAAAAGGAGAAATACAATTGAATATGCAGCAACAATAAGACTGTTTCCCACTTTCAAATACACATTTCTGAACTGTTAATTAGCCAATACTGTCTGTTTATTTACTTCTTAAATTTGCATTACGCCAATCACACATCCCTAATTGGAATCAAAAGTGGACCGGTGTGATTCACAGGGCAGTGCCGCTGTGCTCAATGCTGAGCTGCAGACCTTTTATAACACAGACAACATGCATTTAGGTCAGTGGTGGTATCTCTTCGCATTATCAGACATTTGAGGCACGATAAGCCTAGCGTCAAGGGACTGCGCATTACAGGGGTCTGTCTCTGTTTATGTATGAAACCGGCCTGAATGAGTCTTTAACGTGAATGAAAGTATTAAGGTCATCGCCACTACACGCCGTTCCTCCCTTGATGCTTGTAAGAAGAGTCTGAAATAAGAGCCAAACTGCTTGTCTGAGATCAAAGTGTGTGAGCTCAGGGTCTAATCTCTCTTTTCAACACTCCTTGTTTTTTACTCCCTTTATTTTAATTTTGTCGAGCTTCCAGGTTGACAGTCCAGTGGAATGGATCAACGTTCCTGAAGAGAGGGGTGAGGTTTAGTACTGGGATTATGCATACTGATCAGATTACGCATATACAGGGATTTGTCTGTCCACTTGGAGAAATAATGCTCTGGACTATCACCATGTCAAGATGAAAGATGCATTTTGGGATGCCATGCATGTGGTTCTCTGTGGGCAGAGCATGCAAGGGCATCGCAAAGCCTGTCTGTTATGTGGTAATTTGATCTGCACTCTGTTGTTTGAAGGCTCAGAGGAAATGCGCTTCCTCGAAGAGAAATCCACTGGTGCGGGAGGAGATGGGAGCGTGATGTCAGCTCTGTGCAAATTTTATGGAGATGTCAGTGAACTGAAGCACTCTCCCACTGTTTAAGACCCACCAGTGCCACATACGGCCCTCCTCTATGCGCTCGTATTTAAAGAAGATGGCCCAAGAAGAGAAACGAATCGAGTAAACCAGTCATTTCCACCGTGGTCTAAGATTAAAAAAATATTTTTAAATACAAAAATTCGGAGGCAAATAAAACTTCAAATCCAGCTTGACTCTATCCCAAAATACTCTGCAAGTGCTAATTTATGCATCCCACATGAGAAACCCACAAGACAAATGCTCCCTGCTTGTGATGTGCATTTGCATATAATATTTAATCAACAAAGCATCAGTTTAAAGACTCCATGAGATGCCCTGACAAGTGAATTTTTCATTCTTTGCCGATAATATAAAAATATATAATATTTTAATATTAAAAACACAAAGATAATTTATGAAAAAAACTATATTTACATAATTTATCGATATACTAGAGCTGCACAATATTTTTTTTTTGTTTAAAATAGAGATCATGATTCTCCCACGATTCTGAATAGACAACAAAAGCAAAATATGTAATTTACTAGGTTCTGACCATAGACTGTAAAAAAAATATGGACGTAGTGTCCGTGACGTCACCCGTAGGATTCTGAAGAGCAGTTCTGAAGCGTAAAGTAGGGACGAGCTGTTGCCATCTTGGCAGCACATCACTACCGGATAACAGAAAATGGGCAAAGAGGCGGGGCGTGGGCGGGGCTTAGGTGACATGATGACTAACAGACAGCAGACAAACAACAATCCACCTGTCACTCAAAGTGTCCCCTAATTATGTAGAACTTTAAGGCTTTATATAATGTAAACAAATGAGTAAAAAATTCACCCCCCTCACAGTTGTCATGAAGGTTAAAATTAGATTCGATGAACTGCAGTTTAAGTCACTTCCGTACTGGCTTCAAGAGAAACTGGAGGAGGTTGCCGCTTGGTCACAACATGTCAGTCTATTTAAAATAGTTTGAATACTTTTTTTTAAATGAATGATTCAATGACTCTATCATAAAGACTTCACTTGTTTCATTACTCAATGAATTAGTTTTTTTTTTTTTAACAAATCTCTTGAATGAATGATTCAATGACAAATACATTTTAAAAGTCATTTGTCGCCACCTACTGGTGTAACGAAGTAATTGACTAAATCTTTATTTTAAGCGTCAAGTTACTTTCAAAAGGCAATTTACCGTAGACATCAGTGATTATATCCGAACTTTAAACTTTCAACAGAAATAATGATACTGTTTGGTTGAAAAAACTGTTTGTGATGCTGTTTCATACATACACATGACAACTGCTCTCTCTGGGTCAGCAGAACTGCCAACGCAGATTTGAATGGTCATCTTTGATTGCAGGTTACTTGTCAAAGGTTTAATAGACATTGCCAAATCATAAAGGAATAAGATCATGTGGGCGTTTCAATCGAGACCGCCATCTTTTTATGATTAATCGTATATAACATCCTCAAGGTCCATGATGACTACCTCAATCTCAATTCTAGGGACCACACATGTGCGTGAAACATTCCTAAATAACAGGAATCAAGTCTCTTGTTCGCCTCCCAGGTTGGTGCAATCAGTTTTCTTGGGATGAGCATGGCGGCAATGGCAATCAAACCAGTAGGATGCTTTATGCTTTCTCATTACAGTTGTGAAGGTGACAGCTGACTTGAATGGGAAACCTCTCCATAAGGGTTGCTGTTGCCTGTGTTTGCATTTGCGTGCATGAATGCATATAATTGGTGGGTGTTGATGTGCAAGGATGCATGCATGACGCAACACCACATACTGGTGCAAAGGTCTGTCATTAAACAAAATTGTGAAGCTGCGAAAATGACAGGAGGGGGGTCCTGGCAAATCTGTCATCGGATGCTGAGAGCGTTTATGGCGACTGCAGTTGGACAGATGGAAAATACACTTCAAATCAGTCCCTCTGACTGCTTGGCTAATCATAGAGTCTATAATTTGTCCACTAAGACGCCCATTTTGACCTGCTGTCTTGGAGGTCTTGGAAGATGAATTATTTTATAGTCTCACAGAATTTTTTTTCTTAGTAAATCTGAAGAACTGAGAAAACAGTTTTATAAAGCCATTATTGCTAAAAGGAAGGAAATGTCATTCCACCAAAAGAAGATATAGCTTAGCTCTCATCGTCATGAATGCTGTTTATCTTGAGGTTGGGATTAACCAGACCATGAAAAATTGAACCACCGTGTTTTAGACAAGCAAGCTAGAGGCAGGCCGGGAACATTTTCCCCACAAAGAGGAAAAGCAGTGAACTATTATAAATGAGCAGTAAAACCCTTCAGCAGGAGCAATGGCGGAGCTGTCCACCAGCACTGGTGCTGAAATGGCGAGGACAACAGTTATCCCTTATGTGCAACATTAGCGGCCTCTAGCGGTGGAAGTGATGAACTGCACTATCAATCAACGGGCTTAAACAGATTTAATGCACGCTTCAAGTGCACATACAAATTCTCAGCTCTTACATATATGAATATAATTTTCAGCCTACATAAACAGTATACATCGTTTTGCACCTCATCCCACTTGACTGGACTGAAAGCTGGGGCTGTGTGGGCCATTAGAGTAAACAAACATGTTTGTGGGAGCAGCTTGAAATGATACATAGTTCGTGCCAGGGAAAAACAAGTGCTGGAAGAATCTATTTAAAAACGAGTAGGGTACATGATGACTCATTTATACAGAGGGATGATAATGTGAGCCAAAATAAGTCATTCATAATGAGAAATAAGACTGAAATGAATAAAATCTGCTTTAAATAATGTTGAATATCTTTTTATTTAATATCTTATGTTAATTTTAAACATACATAACTCTTATTTTCTCTCTCTCTCTCTCTCTCTCTCTCTCTCTCTCTCTCTCTCTCTCTCTCTCTCTCTCTCTCTCTCTCTCTCTCTCTCTCTCTCTCTCTTTCATTGGTTTCAATGGATCTCCGGTTTGAAAACCCCTGAAATAATAAACTGATTTTGAATACCATATTAGATGCCAGCAATTGCACTATTATTCATTTAGATCATATCTGTTTTACTGTTCTATATTAAGTGACAACATAGCCAGCACATAGACATTTCTCTCCGTCTCTCTTGTTCTTTCACTATTGTAGTTTCAGCGAAGCTCTATATTGATTCAGTCTAATGGAAGCAAATTGAAGCCCTTGCCATTACGCACAGAGTTTGCATCACAATGTTATGCAAATGAGACGCTCATAATGCTGTCGTCAGCATATTATAATATAAAAATAATATTTTTGTTTACAAGGATATACTTCATGCATTGTCTTACTAGCTAAACACTTCAAAAGGGTGATGCAACCGCATACCTGCATGGCGACCGCAATTATCTGTGCAGCCTGATGGATAGTGCAGAAAGAATCTTGTTACTTAGTTTACTTACTTAGTTTACTAACTACAAATTGACCAAACAGAAGTGTAGTGATGATACACCCTGGACTGCTTTTGGCTCTCACTCGTGTGCATACCACTACTGCAAGACAAGACAACGCTGGGACACGCAATCTCCTGGCAGACATGACTGGACAATTTAAGGATGTGTTCCTTTATCCCAAAGGAAAAATGACTTAGCCTTGAGCAAAAAGCTTCCATCAGGACTATTTACTACTCAGGACTGGAAAGTTACTTTTAAATGTAATCGGTTACAATATTGCATTACTCCCTTAAGTACAAGTAACTGAGTTACTTAGTTACTTTTTATGGAAAGTAATGGGTTACATTACATTTTATCACCTGGACTGGGCTTGCATATTTCTTTTTTAATAACAAAATAATAGAACAAAATTAGATTTTTGTATAATGTAAATTCTCTTTCATACCAAAAGTGAAAGGAAAAAACCTTCATGCTGAAGGAAGTGCAAATTCACGTCTGTTAATAAACTGAGATTAAATACATAAAGTATATTTATTATTTTACATAATTAATGCAGATTAGTTTGTTTGTTGACTTGCATTAAATATTTCAAGAAGTACTCAGATATTTTGTTGTAAATATAAAAGTAATGCATTACTAGTTACTTGGAAAAAAAAAGTACTCTGATAATGTACCGCGTTACCCCCAACACAGGTGCCATTTACTGTCTCACATCAGACGGACGGTCCATTGAAGTTAAGGTATACAGCATAAGTGGCCTGCATCTGGCTGAAAATATTATTTTGGGAGAGCCCACAGATGTCCCTGTCAGACAGGCTTGTCTTCCAGCAAGGGTGAAGTAATAGGTCTAGTCAAGCATCACCATCTCACAGAATTGACTTAAGTGGCTTTTTGCAGATGAAAGCGCGGCAAGGGAAAAATTGACTGATAGGGATTTAAAACGCGAGAGCGCTGAGTGTCGCTACACAAGAGAGCAAAATGAGACTCTTCCGCCAGTTTGGAATGTCACTTGCAATCAGTTCCTTTGTTTCAGGCAGATTTTACATCAAGCCTGATGAAACGATGATGAACACAGAAACAGAACATTGCCCTGTTTCCCACAGGAAGCCGGCAGAAAGAGTTTACAAAAGAACCTCCACCATCCCCTCGCTTTGAAGGCTACATCAAACATCAAATGCATGCTGTTTGCTCAAGAAGTCTCTCGCTCGCTCTGAAAAATGACCCACAAACCCTCGCAGAAACTTCATGTGTATCTTTTAATATTTTGTATATTCGAAAAGTTCCATGATCATAGGTGGTAAATAAAAAATAAAAAAAACATTCTCACGGTCAGTTCAGTCGAGTCGCAGGTTATTTGATTTGCTCACCTATCCATCCTCATGTCGCTCAAAATGTATATGAATTTTGACTACAGTATTATCAATGTCTCTTGTCCATATTCATAAAACAAAAATGGTATGGCTAGACATGTTTAAAACAAGTTATTTTGATAAAAGACAAATAAAATAAATACAAAAGAAATATAATTTAAATATATAATTATAAATAATTTGATGATTAATTAATAATGTACTTATTCACTTAAGTACAAATGTACTAAAAAGAAAAATTCTGGCACTGTAAATAAAAAAAATAAAAACAATTTAATTAAAAAAATTAAATTGCACTGTAAAAAAAAATATTTTCATGATATGTTATGACAACTTTTTTTTTCTCAACTTCTCTAATTATTCACACAAGATTCATTAATGCTATTTACATAACATAATATTTTGAGTTTCTGTTTCTGTTAACCTAACTAAGCTCTAATACATTTCAATGAACTACAAATTTAGGCAACCAGATTACTTTCTTTTTTAATTTAAACCAACAATCATTTGGCAACATGAGGGTTCAGAAGGTAATACCATAGTACTTTATCACAGAAAGAGATGATACTAAATGACAAGCATATGCACATACATTATATAAATATAATTACAATGTATATTTACTACAAAACCTTTACCTTGAATGCTTCATTACCCAACTGTTGCCTAACGCTTTGAAAAGCCAACCACTCCAGAATTACTCCATGATCTACATTAAACTACAGTTTTCATATCAGTTTCCCCTACAGCTTCTGTTCTCACCTTGACTCACAACTTCCTCTCCTTCCTCTCCTGTACCTGCCGGTTCCTCCTCAGTGTGACAGGGTCTCCAGGAGAGCGGCAGCAGCCGTCGCATCCTGTCTCCGATTCTAGCCGTGATAACTGGCTCTGACCAGGGAGAACAATCCCTCAACCTCTGCGCCTCTCTAATCGACCCTCTCCTCTCCTAAAACAAGGGCTAATTGATAGATCAAAAACCATTATGCACACATAAAACCTGTCTTGCCTCCACAAGAGGGCGGCAACGTGCACAGTAATTGTAGGTGGAGGGGATTTTCGTGTGAGCATGTGAAGATGGTTGCCATGGAAATAGTGCTGTTGGTCTCAAAAGGGCGGATCTGAGAACAGCCGTGCGTGGCTTACAGGAGTTGACAGGAAGTGGGCAGAGCCGCCGGCAAAACATGGGTGCAAAGTCCCTCTTTCCAAGTATTTGTGTGTGTGTGTGTTTTTTTTACATAAAAGTGTGTGTGTGCTGAGGTAAACTAGCAAGCAACAACCGCATGAAAAGCACAGGGTAACAATATGCAAAGCATCTCATGAATATTATGAATATGAATGATTTCTCTGCAGGGTGGCTTTGTATGTCTGCACCATATGGATTTAGAGGGAGGATGGTGGATAAGATGAGCACACAGTATAATGACATGCTCATCTGACTCAGCAAACACACACAGCGCTGCTGTTAAAGCACTACATTGTGTGTGTGTGTGTGTGTGTGTGTGTGTGTGTGTGTGTGTGTGTGTGTGTGTGTGTGTGTGTGTGTGTGTGTGTGTGTGTGTGTGTGTGTGTGTGTGTGTGTGTGTGTGTGTGTGTGATTGACGCTTTCCCCATCACAGTCAACTGTTGCATGTAAACACCTCATTTAAAGGTCAGTTGACCCAGAATGCTTCCTAAACATAAGACCAGAACACAATGAACCACTGCTGCAGTAAAGGGACAGTCAAACACAGAGAGAGAGAGAGAGAGAGAGAGAGAGAGAGAGAGAGAGAGAGAGAGAGAGAGAGAGAGAGAGAGAGAGAGAGAGAGAGAGAGAGAGAGAGAGAGAGAGAGAGAAGGGGAGATGGAGTCAAAGTGAGGGTCAGGCAATTAAACAGGCCAATGTTGGCTTTGATCAATCGAGCTCTTAATGATGTTGAGTTCGCTGCGGCAAATGGATGTGCCACTGACATTTTAATAGAGGGGGTTTGTACATCATCAGATGAGATGGATGTAGAGCTGATGATGGCCAGCAGAGAGAGCTATTTTACTTGGTTAGTTCTAGTGTGTAATGATACTTCTTTCAAACTCTGAAGCATAACCTCAAAAAAAAAAGAAAAATCATCAGATTAATATAAAAGAAAGAAAGAAAGAAAATAAAAAAAATAAAAATATAAGTTTGAACCGTTCGGTTTCCGGTTAGGAGTCATTCAGTGAATACTTTAATGTAGTAAAGAAGAATTGAACTGATAAAAAGCGACACTAAAGACAGTTATAAGGTTACAAAAGAACATTCTTTCAAATAAATACTGTTCATTTGAACTTTCCTTTAACTGAAAGAATCCTCAAAAAAATACCCACTAAATAATAAGCAGTACAACTGTTCTGTTTATAATCTTTTTAGAATTCTAATGCTATTTTAGAATATTGCAATGTTTGCTGTATTTTTGATCAAATAAATGCATATAATATACAGTTAACCTAGCCTGATTTTGTTAATATCCGAAGTGTGACGGCTATGGAAACACGGCTGGCATCAGAGACAAGCGTGGCCATAATAAAGGAATGACAGACAGGGCCCATCAATCTTCGTCAATGTTATTACAGAACAATCGGCTCGGCTATCAGCATATCTCCATTTAATCAGGATCAAGGCCACCCGGAGGGCAGATGATGTGTGTGTGTGTGTGTGTGTGCCCGTGAGAAAGAGAGAGAGAGAGCGAGAGAGGATAAAGAGAGGCTGGGAGTTCAATAGACCCGCACAACCTTGAACATCTATAGCGATAAGAGCCCTGACAACATTTGACCTCTGCCGCGAGCCCGCAACATTACACAGATGCTCTACTGCCGTTTTATCCTGCACACACACCTGCTTATCCAGCTCCAGGGGTCACATGCTAGACACACTGTGAGAACTCAAGCAAAGGGTTTTCTGTGACACTGTTCACTGGTCAAAGCAGAGTTTCATGATGCATTTGACTGATTTTTTAGACTCAATTTACTTTCTTTGAATATAAACCGGATCTTTTCACGCATGATTCAGCAGTGCAGTTCCTTTCAGCTGATGTCACCCGAGAAGGTGGAGAAAATAATCTTAACCAACAGCCAAATAGCCTTTTAGCCAGGGGTTTATGTTTCTGTACTAAGTAACAAGGTTGATATTTTTTTAACTAAAACTACTACATTTAAATAAATTAATTGAAATAGAGCTGAAATAAAATAAAGACGAGATGAACATTTTTTACTAAAAACAAAACAAAAAAGAAAATGAAAAGAGTTAGTTTAGCAACTAACTAAAAAACTAAAAAGAATCACAAATTTACAAATATATATTAAACCTTAAATGAAATATAAAAAGCAAACAAAAAAATAATACAAATAATAACAAAAGCACAATTTCAAACCTATTCAAAATATTAATAAAACGGTCACACTTAGTTGTTAAGTTTGGTATGGGGCAGGATTAAGGGATGCAGTACAGAGTAATATAGTCATGTAAATTAAAACATTAATATGTGCTTTATAAGTACTAATAAACAGCAAATATCCTAGTAATATGCATGCTAATAAGCAACTATAGTTAATAGTGAGAATTGGACCCTAATCTAAAGTGTTACCATAAAAGCTATAATACCATATAAATAATACTAAAATATCACTGGTAATTAATATAGAATAACTAAACTCTTACCAAAAGTTTATTCATAAATCTAACATTGCTTACCATAGGTTAACATTAAAGTTTACTGTATGTTAATAGCAGGGTCAGAAATAAATATTGTAATTCATTTTAATTAAAATTTTTAGCTTTTTATTTTATTTGATAGGCCTATAATCCACACATTCTTATCATTTATTTAAGGATTGGGAAGCATTACAATTCTACATAAATGATATATTGATATGCTTGGGATTAACCTTCAGACTCCACATCCAGGTCAAAAAGCCTCCTCAAGATTAGAGGATTCAGGAAAGAAGCAATCAGCTGCAAACTCTCATTCACATCCCACTTTTCACGATCTAATCAATTCCCCATGGATAAAATCAAGTCCTATCCTACATGGTTTTCCTCACAGTTTTTCACTCAGAAATACATCATTTCTACGGCAGTAAAATGCTTTGCGAACACCACATTATAGTAACTTGTGGAATGGAAGCCTGGCAAGCAGTACATATCAACATTGAAATGGTTTACCATTTGACTGCATTTCATAAGTCGGTTTTGAACCAGATGTAACACGCAGAATGTGACAGTCTCTGAGCTCATGGGTTCTTTGGTCAGTCAGACACTATTTTCATAGCCTTAGGGCAGTAGGTAATTACTAGCTGGCCTCCAGCAACAGTCAAGTAAATCACATCTCCATTGGTTTTTCCCAGCCAACTGACATGAGTCTAAAAGATGTGGATGGCCTCTTTACAGCACAGCAGCTGTCTTAGTATGAAAAATACAATAATTGCAAACGGTTTATTATGGGTGCAGTCGGCATCGCCCTTGCTGGTTGTTCCTTAAAGCCACAAGGCTTTGACAGGGGAAGCCAAGCAGAGAGTAAGACTGGCATTATGCAGCCCTGCCACCCCCATGGGATATGCTGATAAGCACTTCCTGTGCAAGGGGGAAGCGGTTATTTTCAGGGCTGCTATGCACGCCTCTTCTTTCCCAACCCCCAGATCTTATTAAGACCCAGCCAGCTCCACATCAAATGAATTCAGACTTCACAGTGCCTCCTGAAAGACGCTCCAGAAGGCATTTGGGAGATTTAGGCATCTTTTGTCAAAATGGATTAAAAATAAGTAAATAAATATTTTAGAATAAATATTAAAATAGAAAGCCATGAAGGTGCACATAATAATCTCATAAACATTCCTCCCGGCCCAAATTAAATAGGTCACGCTTAAAAAGTTCAGATTTACATACACCAAATTGGAATGATAGGCCTATTTCTAGCAGTTGAGAGTACAAAACACTCCCTAAAATCTGTCTTTCACACAACAAGGGATAGTTCCCCCTCAAAATGAAAATGGTCAGCTTACTCGCCCTCATGACATTTCAAACCTGTATGACTGAGTTTCTTCTGTGGAACATTAAATATGGTATTCTGAATAATGTTTTTTAACCCATTTTTGATCATACAGTCACTGACTTCCACTAATATGGTCAAAAACTTATCTTTATGACATGAGGGTATAAAAGGGAGTAAATTATGACAATTTGGTTGAGCTATTATTTTAAAATGAAACACACATGCACTGATGTCACCCTTCAAACCATTGACATCAGTGTGACCTTGTAACCTTTAACCGCTTGTAAATTTTTTTATGGTTCTTTTGTCTTTTGTGGTTGATGTCATCAGGTCATCATGAAAACGACAGGTCTCTCATTGATTCACAAGTGACAGACAATGATAAACGTTAAATATTAAAGAGACTTACCTAAATGGCGCAGAGGCAGCAATGGCAGCAATAGAGGGAGAGAAGAAGAAAAACATTGTATTAGTACCAAAACATCATCATACAGTAACTTCTAAAAGTCTTCAGAAAAGTCTAAAATTAGATCTCTTTAATATCTCAATCATTTATCCTAGAACGATATGAGATTAAAGTCTCCTTATCCATCTCCATAAATGTGTCTCCTCATTTGCCAAGAACTTACAAAATTCAGATTTCAGTATGAAATAAAACAACACTAAATGATTCATCTTGTATCTTCATCCATACTCAAAACAATTGTCTCATTTGTCTTTTTATTAGCCTGATGTTGTCATACTCAGATTCTAGTCAGAGTCTGACACTGCTCCATTGGACTGTGATTATGGGGCGTGTTTCAACCGAACCAGGAAAGAAAATGCACTCTACACTCAATTGGATAGACCTACAACCAATCAGAGCAACGGAGTAAGTGACGCATGTTGACTTGAGCGACGCATAGTTGTCAACAGAACTCAACTGAACGCACGCTGAAAGAAGTAGAAGAAGAAGATGAGTGTAAATGATCTTTGCCGTTGTAAAAACAATTTAAGGATACATGGAGTACTTACCAACACGATCATCATTTTTGAGAAAGATAGTAAAGCTGAATTTACAAACAAGTTCTCTGTTTAGGATTAGAACAAATTCAACCCAAGCACTCTTTGGTGATGTGGATGATAATGTTACGTTATCTGTCCATCACCGTATAAAGCCCATCCTGACAATTTGATTCCCGCCCTGACAACGGATCATGTCCAGACCGAACTTCCCGATCTCAAATGTTGTGGGCGGAGCTAAGTTCGGCTGGCATCCAGGCTATCTTTTTTATTTCTCCCAAGGAAGAATACTAGAATTGATATGCTTAAATGAAACATAGCCCATTAAAATCACAGAAATATTTCCACAGGAACAGAAATGCCATCAAAACATAATCAATAAGCTTTTGGATAAGCTTTCAACTGTAATAGCACCAGTTATGTATAAAGAAAGAAAAAAACACTAGCTGCAGCTTTGTGTATTCAGAATGCGTGTGTGACCTCTGATGTTCATTCATATCATCATCCCACTTCAAATAATGGGGACATTTCTGCTGGAATAACTCTAACATCTAATAGTTTTCCATCTCAACGCACAGGACACCCTAACAACCATCTTTCACGCAACCAAAGGGAGATAAAAAGTGATTTTTTTAAATGTTTTTCTACCCCAACGACTTCAGTGCCCGTGGCTGAAAACCCTAAAGGCAGGAGAGGAGAAAATGGCACATGATTTGACAATCAAATTTGCATCTTGCTAATCCGAATCCGAGAGCACCAACAAATCAAATACAGCACGCGTGCAGTGAAGAAAATTAGCTCTGGGTCAGCGGGGAAGCACTTCTTGAGCTGCCCATAATGCGGCCCATTTTAATGACTGCATAACTCATAAAAAAAAACATCTTAGCGTAATCGTGCCCTAATGTGAAACGCGGCTTTAGCTTGTTTACTCTGTGCTCACTGCAGAGAGGTAAGAGAGTCTCTGCTAAAGATGACTCAATATCGAGACATGACAGCTGATGTCATCTCTCACCCGCTCTGGTGAGGATGACGCTCAAACCTAACGGAGGATAAAAATGCCATTTAATAACAGCGCAACCTTATTTACATGACATGACAGCTAGTCCTTAAACTCCATATTGCAATCAGTTGGATGTCGTCCTATCATAATCACATATATATATAGTGCGTGCGCATGTGTGTATATATAAACAGACGCACACGCAATGTACATTGTGTAAACACAAACTTTTATGTTAGATGCAATTAATTGATTAATCGAAGAGTAATCGATTTGATAGCACTAATATAATAAATATAACTAATATAATTTCATACAATAAAAAAATTAATAAAATAGGCTCTGATTTTATCAATTAGGAATTGATTGGATTGTGAAAAGTGGTTTTGATATAATAGATGGGTGGAGGATGGAAGTTATTATATCATGATGAATCTTTCCAAAGATGACTACAAAATAAGTCAATTCTGATTTCATGTTGACATTAAACTAAACTAAATTTGTATTGTCAGATCAGTGCATTGTGATGCATCATTGCATTTTCACATCTCTAAGTCCAAGATCTCTGAGAACTCTAAACCAAAATGTATGTACAAGACAAGGCATTCAAAGAAAACAACAGCAGGAAGTGTCATTCAGAGAGAAAAAGAGAGATAGTGAGAGAAGCAACTAAACTACTAAAACTACCCTTTCAGTTTCATGGATTTCTGCAGACCTTCAGCGTCTCTGCTGTTAGTTAAAGTGCAATGAGACTTAATGCAGGATATTGGGCGGCCAGTAAATCCAGCGCTTCATTCTTAAATGAAAGCCAACAGGCCCTCAATTTCCTTCGAGCAGTACAGTTAGGCGAGGGTGAATGCAGTCCTTGAAAGCGTGCTGGTCTGAGCAGTTTTACTTGGCAACAATGTTAGTTTTAGGTGTCTTATCCGGAGTTTATCGCAGAGGGAGATTGTTCTGCCAGTAGAGATGGCAGCGACTCTTTGTCCTTTGGACATGGAGGACTGAATTCATTTTCCCCTTCAGTAAACACTGTCTTGCTCTCCAGTCCAAGCGATTAATCCAGCATGGGTAACTTCTACTGTCCAGGGAAATCAAAAGTTAAAAATAGCACTTGCCGAGTTATCAGTTGACAGGCCAGTTACATGGTTGCTGTGCATCATTTGTATATACTTTACAGTGGGATCCAAAAGTGCAAGACCTATGAGACTGATTAGTTAAAGGTGCAGTGTGTAGTATTTATAAGGATCTATTGACAGAAATGCAATATAATATACACAACTATGCTTTCAGTGGTGTATGTTTTTATTACCTTAGAATGAGCAATTTCTATCTCCATACACCACAGGTCCCCTTACAGCGAAGTCACCACTTTTCGCAATCATGTTTCTACAATAGCCCTAAATGGACAAACTGCTCTACAGAGGGCTAGCTACTCTCTGCTGTCCTAGACAATGACATGGAGGAGAGAGCGGTCGGCGGTTGCAATTGGCAACCTCACCACTAGATGCCACTAAAATGTACACACTGCACCTTATAAATGTATATCTGCATCTAAAATCATTCTTTTGAATAAGTAATTACTGCGTGATAAGTGTGACCGTTAAAAAAGCATGTTCTCTATAGTATGACTGTGTTTTATGAATTGAATCCGGCCATACTAGATTCCCCATGTGACCTATCAGCGTTATTTCACTGCCATTCACAAATCCTCTCCTGTGGCCTCATCGGATAGTAAAAGTATGTGAATTCAGACATACTGTTTTTTTTTTTTATACTACTAATTTAGTAGGGAAGTATGCAATTTCAAACGCAACCTCAATGTATAAGACTGTCAATGCGTAATTCCCCTGGAGACACAAACATAACTTTGGGTAAAGTGAGTAACTACTGTGATACTAATCTACAAACAACTGCTTGTGTGTGACACATTAGTTTGCGCTTGTGTGTGAGTGTGTCTGTACGAGGGAGGGATGAGGAGAACACAGACGAGCCCCCTGGCTTTGAGATGTGGCCGCGCATCTAAATGAAGAGCAGAAAGAAAAGCACTCCAGTTCCTGTGCTAGCGTGTCAACCAGACTACAGTGAGGGAGAGAGGGAACGTGAACGTGCTAGCCACTCGCTATTGAACCCGACCGTCCTCGGGAGAGATGCCGGGGGGCTAGACGTTAATTAAATCTGATCCTCTGCTTGCACTTGAGCCACTACTGCAATCATGTGCATCTATATTATAGCACCAACAGCCAGTTTCAGAGGAAATGCCTGATTGAACTCGAGACACGTCCTAGTGCAAATATTGTAGACCATATGCTGATTTGGAACAATGGCAGATCTTGCACCCAGAATGAAATGTGTTGAACTCTTCAGTTACTGAGGAGTGAAGGCTATGTGGACAGGAAGCTACCATCTGACTCACATGTAATGCAGCCAATCACAGAACAACGGGATCAGAATTTGTGCTTGTCCAAACATACATATATTTCACAGACATAACTTAGAAACTAAGCGAAACATGCACACAAAACTCGTACAAAACACGCTTAGATTAACTCTTGTTTTGGTCTTGTTTTATTCCCTGCCAGCATTTAAAAAAAAAAAAAAGTTGCCAGCCAGTTTTTGATATTTTTTTACAAAAATGTAATGGCCTATAAAATATTTTGTTGTATGAATATCTGAGCATGCAACATATCAAAAGAAAGAGCAAACCCTCTGCTTTTAACAAGTTAAGCCAGGATTAGGCCTTAGTTTAATTAGGACATTTAAATAGGTTTTATAAACACGCCTGGTGTGAATCTTTAGATAAAAACATATTTTAAGATTTGCCAGTTCAAGTTGCTTTCAGTTAAAACAGCTCACACATGCATTTTAGTCTGGGACTAATCTTAAACCGTGTCTGTGACACCAGGAGTAAATCTTTTAAAAGATTTGACACCACTAACATCTTACATTTATCTAATACTCCTCTATCAACCCAGTATATTTGTTTCCAGGTGGACTGTTTTGAAAGAAAAAAGACAAATCAGTTATGTAAAATCAGCCAATCAGATCATAGATTACCAGATTGAGAAAGTCCAAAATGTAAGGAGATAAAAGACAACAGTCCCAATGATATTTCTCTCGTTTTTATTGAGAGTACAACAGCCAACCACTTTATGGTAACAAACACGGTAGTGCCAATATGTTTATTGAATGTATTAGATTTATGCTTAAATTTTAAATGATCTGAATTGATTTGCATACTAATTACTACCAATATGCATCTAGTCCATGTCTATACTGCATCTCCACACATCCTTTAAGCTTTTTTTATATGAAAATATAGCACAAAGGTGAAATGCATTGCATGCTGGGAACAGCACATCACCTCTTCTCAACGGAATCAAGGCCAACATCAAAGGGCCAGCGGGGTCTCTCGATTCCCTGTGGCAACCTCTTACATAATAAATGACCACTGAATGATCTCAGAATACGTTTGATTTTAGCACAAATTTATTTTCTATTTTCTGTCAAAACGTAACACTAAAAAGCAATTCATACTGTGATGGCCCAAAATTACAGAAGTAAATATTTCCAAGTACAGTATATCCAACATACTGTATGGAGAAAAATATTACTGAATCAATTTAAATGGACAGTTTATTCAATATTGCATCAACTTAGTTCAAAAATGCTTCTCTACAACTTGTGGTCAAGTTTTCCACACCAAACCACGAATAGCAACATGCATAACATGCAAATCTAAAAAAAAACATAAAAAGCAAGGGGTCTGACATATTTATCATGTCATGTAGAATTTAAGGCTCTGCTAAAACAAGGCTTTGACCTACATGTAGACATTGGCTGTGGGTCAATCGTGTAAACCTAGGTCAGGAGAGACCACACAGTATGGCAGAGACAGTGTGACGCATGTTGCCGTTTTGGACTTAATAGCAAGCTTGGGTCAGTGTATCCCTGGAGACAACAACCTTTTTAATTTTATTTTTACAAACGTACCAGTTTGATATTATCTTACTGCTACAGTCCCAGTATGTGTCCTGTTAGATTAGGAAATAACAAAATATGTATTCAAGTCACTACATCAGAAATGCAATGATAAGCTAACTTGACACAAAAAATCCAATTAAAACCAGGCCAGAAGATAACATATCAAACAAAACAAAAAAGCTATGCAGTTGTTGCACTATCATCCAGTTATCTCTACTGTGCACTAAACAGCAATAAACAAAGATATATTCAAAGCATAGTTGAACCCCCACGCTAACAGGAAGCCAAACAACATTACAAACATGTTCTCTACACATTCGAGCCATGACATCATTAAACAAGATATCTAGGGTTTTCAGAGTATCAAGTGTTGTGGTCTGGCGCTGCTGAAAACATAAGGCACAATGTCCACAGTTCCAGCTGACGCTGGAGGCCACAGATCTGGCTGAGGGTCTAACATTATCATGTCACCGACTCATCAGGGCTTCCTACGGGTTTCCGAAGACTGCAATCTAAAGCACACTCAAAGATTGAGCAGATGTGGCAAACATGGCAGCTCCATTATCAACACTCACTGAGAGAATCACACGGGAAGTGACAGAAAGATTGGATGGTGGTCACCAAAGACACAAGAGATGCAGAAACACAAAGACGATGATGAAAGATGAGCAACACCTGGTGCTAAATGCTACAAACGCTTTATTATCCTCTGAAAACAAGGGCTCCTTCAAGAGCTAGTTAGAGAGAGTAGCACTTCGCAAGATTAATATTTACACAACAACCTGTTGAGAACATACAGCTTGGAGGGTTTCGAGGGTCTGTTAGCTGATGTGATAAATACATTAAGAAGAGAAGTAATCGATTCGATTTTTTTCAAATAGAGCATGGCTACATCCCACATCAAGTGCTAACTGCTGTTCTCATTATAGTGAGATAAGCTTCTGTGTTGCATCCAACAACAGAACAAGTGCAAAAGGCTGCAAAAACGTGGTTAATTGTCTATTAATTACAGGCGTCTAACACATTTTAGGCTCTGGCCTGTTTCAAGAGCTACGCTTCAATGATAACGCAAGCATTGTTAATACTATTGCTCACACTCATGGTAAGGGATATGACCAAACTTTTGTGTGTAACTTGTCCTGCACTCCTCCTCACCCTGTCTTTTCTAGGTCCTTGTTAAAAACCCACACGCTTCCTCTATTTACAGCCTTGAAAATTACACATTGCACAGAGAAAAAAGGACAGATGTCCTCTAAACTTCGAAAACACACAGTTGCACACACAGACACACAAACTCGCGTCTTGATGAATAGCGCACACTGTTGTGACAGACTAAGCAGCTGAAATAGCAGCACTCTCATTAACATTTCACGACTCGCAGCTATGCAAAGAACATTACGTTAATCTTTAAAATTACTACCTCACAAGAGCAACAAAAGAGAAGTGTCACAAGAACCGTTGACATAAGTTAACGGTTCCCAAAGGGCCTGTAAATGCTGAAACGGATAGCAACCCAGGGGGGTCAGAAATGTGCATATAGGACATTTGTATGCCTTGTTTATGCCAAACATACAATCATATCATATAACCATGGCAAAACTGGTCAAAACAATTGAGTTATCAGTTAACCTGCTAAGTTGACATTCAATCATGCATTCTTTGCCATTAGCATACTAATCAAATACTATTCTGGGGTGTTTCCCAAAATCATTTTCTGTAGCAATTTCTGTTGGTACCAACATATGATTAAGTGTTTCCTGAAACCAAAGCGTCAAGAAACATTTGCAATACAGCTGACTAGCTAATTCATTTTTCCACATCGTATTAGTTAAAAGCAGCAAGTTACACCACTCTGGGGAAAGACACCCCAGGTCTCTCTGCATTTTGAATTGTCGGTTAAAATATAAATACAACCTCAATGTATCTCAATGGGTTTGACAATAGAGCCACCGGATGACAAAAACGGAAGAAGCACAAATGGAAATTTCGGACTCGGTATGCAAAGACATTAGCACTGAGATTATCAGTTGTCCACACTGAATGCACTCAATTGCAATCCAGTCTTACTGCATCAAAGTACTCTTAAAATCAACTGCAGTGCAGGTCTAAAGGCCATACTAATGCCCACGCATAACTAGATTTACTTATTTTCTCAGAGTCATAGTCGGCAACATTTACTGTTTCGCTGAACTCACAAAAAAAAAGCAGTGAGTAGGCTGAAACTGTGTCCACATGTTCACAGTAGCAAATGAACGAGTTCTCTTTTCAGCAGCTGAACCTGTGGCAAGTGGAGAGCCCATATACTGCTTCAGCCACACCGAGATCCAGCAAGCCACTTTACAGCCTCTGTTGTTAAGAGCAGCAAGAATTCTCCCCAGCGCCTGAGGGGGTGGTAACAACCTGAAACTTTTTGGTTCAGTGGACAGACCCCGTAATGGCCTCCGACAGGCAGTTAAAGGGCAGGTGTGACAATGACTCAGGGCTCTTATCAATAACCACCCTCACATCCTTGTGTCTGTTTACAATCTAGCATAATTATAAACGTGGGCCTGCTGCTACCAAGAGCTCTGCAGACAGAGATAATAGGCGAAGAGTTGTTTACCGTGCAAATAGTAGGAGCTAGAGAGAAAGAGTGAGGAAAGAGACAGGAAACTGCTACAGAGAAGCACAGCAGTTCTAATGAGGTGAGCAGGGCAGCTAAACAAGGCAGCACTTTAGGCACTGCAGGCTTATCCAATAAGACTGGAGACCCGATCTGAGTCATTGCAAGCTATAGATTTTATTTTATTCAATTGATGTGTGATCATTCTAGTTACAATATCAGAGTTCACAATTGCCCAAATTCTGAAGTGAATAACATGCATTCTGACTCAAGCAGCTGAGAGGATATATCACTTGACGACATCTGCTGGGGCTGTGTCCGAAATCGCCCCCTATAACCTTGAACAGGTCACTATTTGAGGGGACCGCCATTTGTAACGGTGCCCGAACCATAGTGACTCATTGAATCCCACAATGCACCCCAATAATGAGCGCATACCGATGTACGCTCATTGGCTAGATAATACCCATAATGCACTGTGATGGTCGCGCCGAACGAATTCCCGCGTCGAGCCAGAAGATGGCACCCGCAGCTGAATCATTCAATCCATTTTTCGAATCAAGGTGGCTACAGCAGAATATCACGTCTGGTATAAATTCCTTTTTACTTGATTATTAAATTGTTTAATTAGGGTTTAAACATGCTAGTTTCCATGACAGAGTTCAAGATGCATCTTTTCATCTTACTGAAGCTGCCAGGTTGATCAAATGATTATTAAACAGCAAACGCAAACTATACAAAAGCGGCAGCCCTTCTGGTGCATTCAGTGTCTGAAATCGCTCACTCGTTTTCATTCAGACCCAATGTTTAATTACATTTTAATGTATAGGCCTATTGTAAATAAAGCATTAAAATTGTGAACAAAATTTTTTTTTAAACTGAATTGTTCAAACTAATATTGTGATTAAAATATATTTACATTAAACATAATAAAGATAGAACCATATATAGCATGATATACAGATAGATGTAGATAGCAGACTCACGGAAGTCACATCCGACAGACCAATCTAAAGCATAGAGGCAACGACTGAGCACAGAGGACTGAGTAGGAGTTTAAAGACAGCCAAAAATGGACTAAAACTGACTGAAAACAGAGGGAAAAGAGAACAAGGAGGAAGGAGTCTGAGGAGGCGAGCAGGTCTTGATGTTTCTGCACAGAGAAAATGGCTGGAGGTAAAGAGCGTTTTTGAGGAGCGAGTGACGGGTTGTTCTTTGACAGCTCCGCACCAGCCCTGGTGAAAAACGAGAATGGCAAGAACAGCGGTGGCAGATACGTGATAAAAATATCAAGGTACAATAGGTTTCAGACTGAAGAGTAGAAGGCAGGCGTTCAAGACGTTCAAGAAGACATTGCTTCATATTGAATCACACCGTATTCTTAATGAAAATATATCAATAGTTTTTTAATGATTCATCGTATTACAAACTCAAAATAATCAAATAGTCTTTTTAGTTTGCACAGGTTGCTAAGCTATATGCATTCCCTGCTGTTATCATGCTAACCAATTAAACAAAAAATAATAAAAAGTTGATGTTCAACAGTCAACAATTTATTAGTGTAGGTAGCACAACATATCTAATACCTCACAAACTATATGCATGATCCTTGTTTAGTCATTAAATAATGACTATTTTGTGAAAAACAGCATTTGCTTATTCTGAAAATTCTCATAAAATAAGCTTTTAAGACATCATATTAATTAAGATGTCCAGTTCATGATTACTCTTTGAAATCCAGTTGTCACACCACATGACTACTTAAAAAGTACAAGTGAAGAAAAGTTGATTAAGAATATAAAAAAACTCAAATGGTGTTCTGACACTTTCCCTTATGCAACATTAATTTCAAGTTTAAACTATATTCATGTTGATTTGAGAGAGAGAGAGAGAGAGAGAGAGAGAGAGAGAGAGAGAGAGAGAGAGAGAGAGAGAGAGAGAGAGAGAGAGAGAGAGAGAAGAAAAAAAACCTTACCTCCTGAGTTTATGAGATAAGCTACATCAGGATAATGTGAGACACTTCTGACCAGTCATTTCACACAGCTACCCTTGGGGATTGAATCTCACATGACACCGGAAAGGTTTGAGAAGCAACAGAGGTGCCGTATATTGGAGGGGAAATGGCAGCCTTAATCAAACTACACTGAAAGAAGAAAACCTTTAACAATTTTTTAATGAGAAACATTAGTTTTCGCCCTGACAAGAGTTTCTGGTTCACTCACAACTTCCTCTCCAGCTAACCAGCATGAGGTTAACAAGGGAAAGTCTAAGGCAGGAGAGAGTGTAAAGTGATGTGAAAAAAGAAAATGAGCCAATCAAATGACTAGATAAAGCCATCAAAATCGGACCAGGTTGAATGGCTTGTTTTATACTATTCTTTTGGGGCCAGTTTAAGGTTTTGCTCAGAATCAGACTAATTTCATTACAATTAATGCAATGAAAAATTTACATGAGGCCTGAAACAAAGTTCTGATTGACATTTTTTCAGAGATGTATCAGACTGGATAGTCTCATCTTTCAGTCAGTCTCTGCAGGAAGCCTGACTGAAAGGAATCAGCTGCCATATGCAATTAACCAACTGACCTGCAAACAAACAGGCAGGTCAAAGTACTATCAGGTTTTTGTTAAATAAATGTTATATAAAGTAGACTGATTTATTGTCCTGCATACTTAATTTAACTTTACTAAAGTCTTCTAAATCCATATATCTTTGAGAGAGAAACATTCAGACACTTAATAAAGCACACATGTTTGGTGCTAAAAGGGGACTGATTACGCCCATTTTTACAAAATGCAGTTTAAGTCTCAGGTGTCTCTAAAATGAGTCTGAAGTTTCAGCTTAAAATACCTCACAGATCATCTATAAATCCATGTTGTAAATACCCATTTCTGACTACCCTCAATTATAGGTTGTTTTTGTGCCTGTGCCTTTAAATGCAAATGAGCTGCTGCATGCCGCCCCTCTCCACACAGTTCCTGCCGCAATGGGACTCTCTACCAAATATTGACAAGACATATTGTGATCACTCTCACGGATATAGTTATTCTTTCATCATTAAAGTTTATTATTTCCACGCAATATTAAAGCTATATTAGTTTAAACTTCTAATGGATCGTTTTCTGAGCGCACTTATCTGAAGCACACATACAATGTCAAGTCTCGCGAGTAACTTCTCTTTCACATTTGTTGTGTTTAAACTGTCAAATACACACATGGGTCTTGTTCACTGTTGTCGCTTGTGACAACTAAATAGCGGTGCTGTGGAAACGTGCAGATTAAAGAGCAGTAATATTAGATATCTGAGCGTCTATTTTTTTCACGTGCTTGCAGAGAAAGGCTTATCAAAACAAAGGTTGTCATTTTTCACATTTTCTGGGCCCAATTATAGCTCTTAAACATGGAAAAAGACAGATTTTCATGCACCCTTTAATTGATAGAGATGCACTACTATTAAAATTCTGACCAATACCAATAAGTTCATTATATTCATACTTTAGCTGCTTACTAATAAATATCCAACATTAAAACTCCATACACAAGGCCCTGAAAGCCAAATGAGAGTCTAAACATCATCTAAGCAAACGATGAATGTCTAAAACAGAACAAACCCTAAAGACTGTCTCATGAAAGTGTTGGAGAAAACCATATTTACAGTCAGCCACACTGAGACACACTGTAAACAAGTAACTTGCAGGTAATGACCATCTTCGGAGATGCCCAAGGCGAGAGCATACCTAACAGAGAAGCCTGAAGTAATTGTGACCTCTAAAACGATGTATATGTGCTGTATAATCAGTCCTAATCACAGAGCACATGGAAAGAGCCTTTGAAAGGCCAGTGTGTCAATAAGCCAGCAGCTATGCTGTCAAATGACTCATGTAATATGTGGAGAGAGGTAGCAGCCACAGGCACCAATGGAATCTGATGTAAAAGGTTTAGGCCTCAGGTAAGCAAAGAATTCTTAATATAGGCTTGTTTCTGTGTTCTGCTTTTGAAACAGGAAATGTAAGGATGAGAATGTGACCCTAGATTAATGTCCTGTCTCGAATTTCTCTATTCTGGTGCAGTGCTGCATTACAAGCCACAGGTTTATTGTGAGCAGTGTGTGCGTGCGTGCGTGTGTGAGAGAGAGAGTGTGAGAGAGTGTGTGTGTGAGAGAGAGAGAGAGAGAGAAAGTAAAACACATGAATGTCAGCAGTTGAGAGAAAGTGTATGTCTCGGTTTGGGAGAAAAGCGTGCGTGACTGGACTCTACAGAACAAAATGATGTCCATGACCCATGAGCTGTCCATGAAGCTAAATTATCAATGATCCTCTCCGATTAATATCACAGCCGAGTGCACTGACCTTTAATCCGCCTCTACAGCAAGCGCTGTGCTTTGCCATTCCGTCACCTCCATGGAGAGGCTAGCTTGAGTGAGATTATGATCTAGCATTGTTTTCCACACAACACAGCATGGATAATATGAAAATAAACATATGAAAAGCAAAACCAGTCAGCAGTCAGAAATTTTTATAATACACAATATTCTGGCAGATCAAAGTAAAATGTTTCCATGTTATGACCAATATTATAAATCGACACATTTTACTACTTAACTACTAGACTAGAAATTATAGTTACTATATGTTATCACTGAGCTCCTGAGAGCGACCCATTCTTTCACAAATGTTTGTAGAAGTGTCTTTGGAACGCCTGAATTCAATGATTTGGAGGGGTGTCCCAATACTTTTGGGAATATAGTGCATCTTTTGTGGGTATTGTTCCAGGAAGCTCATTACAAACAAAGGAACATGTCTGATAATATCAACATTTCCATTTGTGACTTTTTGTTGTTTGGAGTAGGTGTGAAATTATTGACCACCATGTTTTCTAGAGAAAACAGCTTAATATTTTGTGTGTGTGTGTGTGTGTGTGTGTGTGTGTGTGTGTGTGTGTGTGTGTGTGTGTGTGTGTGTGTGTTTGTGTAAGTGTGTAGGGGGGTGATTCGGGAGCCTATTAAGATGAAATAACCCGATGTTGTTTTTTTCCTGACTCGATCTGTCGCCTCTTTCCCTCTATCGCTCTCATCGTTTCATGCTCCCCGTCTCTTTCAGACCTCATTTCCTTCATGTCTGTCTTTCACAGAGCTTATCCTGTCCTTTCATCCACTCTCTGTGTATCTCTTTCTAAGCGTAAAGTGTGTACTGAAATATCTGTGGGTGGTTAACATGACTTGTTATTAACTTGCTTGAGAAATTGGAGTCATCATTTAAAGCAGAAATACCCAATACACATCACTTGATTGGAAAACGGAGCACTGCTGTGTTAAAAGAACCTATCATATATTCTTTGAGCAGTGTGAACATTTTTCAGAACTTCATCTTATGCTTTCAGAATATGACTAAGTCACAAAGGATCGAAACAACATGATTATTCTCTGCACTATACTGAGTGATTGTTTTTCATGGGAAACATTTTCAGCATTCAAGTAGATTCAAGCACTCACTGAGAACAATTTCCCACTGTGTTGCAGAGAAATATCAAGCTGTTTTCTCTAGAAAAACAGGGTGGTCAATCATTTCACACCTACTCACAAATGTAAATGTAAAATGTAAATGTTGATATTATAAGACATGTTCCTGTGTATGTAATGAGCTTCCTGGAACAAAACCCACAAAAGATGCACTATATTGCCAAAAGTATTGGGACACCCCTCCAAATCATTGAATCCAGGTGTTCCAATCACTTCCATGGCAACAGGTGTATAACATCAAGCACCTAGGCATGCAGACGCTTCTACAAACATCAGCTCTCAGAAGCTCAGTGAATTCAAGCGTAGTAACGTGATAGGTTGCCATCTGTGCAAGAAGTCCATTTGTGAAATTTCCTTACTACTAAATATTCTACGGTCAACTGTTGGTGGTATTTTAACAAACTGGAAGCAATTGGGAACAACAGTAACTCAGCCACGAAGTGGTAGGCCACGTAAAAATCACAGAGCAGGGTCAGTGCATGCTGAGGCGCACAGTGCGCAGAAGTTGCCAACTTTCTGCAGAGTCAATTGCCACAGACCTCCAAACTTTGTGTGGCCTTCAGATTAGCTCAAGAACAGTGTGTAGAGTGCTTCATGGAACGGGTTTCCATGGCCGAGCAGCTGCATACAAGCTTTACATTAACAAGGGCAATGCAAAGCATCGGATGCAGTGGTGTAAAGCACGCCACCACTGGACTCTAGGGCATTGGAGACGTGTTCTCTGGAGTGATGAATCACACTTCTCTGTCTGGCAATTTGATGGTCAAGTCTGGGTTTGGGGGTTGCCAGAAGAACGGTACTTGCCTGACTGCATTGTTTCAAGTGCAAAGTTTGGTGGAGGGGGGATTATGGTGTGGGGTTGTTTTTCAGGAGCTAGGCTTGGCCCCTTTGTTCCAGTGAAAGGAACTCTTAAAGCTTGTTTCCACTGAGCGGTACGGTTCGGTATGGTATGGTACGGTATGCATTTATTTGCGTTTCCACTCTCAAAAGTTGTGACTGGTACCAAAATGCCGAACCGTACCGTACCACTTCGGTACCCTTCCGTTGGGGTACCTAGCGCAGTGGTACGGTACTAAAGGGTGGAGCTAGACTCACTGCAGAACGCTGATTGGTTGACAGAGAATCGTCACTTGCACGTGCGACAGGGGGATCGACAACGCAAGAGGCGTCATTTTTAAATCACAAGATTGCAAAACAAAATATCACGCCTATCAAGTGACGTTGATTACTACTTTCCGGCATACACCACGCCTATCAAAAAGGGTACTGTTGGCAGTGGAAACGCTCGCCGAATTCATGGTTACAGACCCGAACCGTACTGTACTGTACTGTACCGCTCAGTGGAAACGAGCCATTAATGCTTCAGTATACAACTTTGTGGGAAGTTTGGAAGGATGTCATTATAGTTCATGTGCAAGTAAAAGCATACGTCCCAAAACTTTTGGCAATGTAGTGTACATTTGCAACTGCATGCAACCGTTTCAAAAACCTCTTAAAAGTATAGTTTACCCTAAGATGAAAATTCTGTATTCTGTCCACCAAAATGTTTATAGCCAGCTGAAAATGCCAGGCACTCTTCTAAAAACGCCAAGCTGTGCACTTGAGATAAGGAATATCCACGGAAGTGTTACTATTGTTGCTAGAGAGTTCGTTTCGGAATATAAAAATGTTTACACAATGTAAAGTACTTGCTCTGGCACTCGTTTTAAATTATTTTGCTGTAGTTATATTTGTAGTTGTTGTAGTCTGTTGTCATTGTACAAGCAGGATGTGATGGTTGGTCAGTGTGATATTTGATCCGCCCTTTCTCCACTGTGATTGGACGGCTGAGTAAAAAGTGACAGTTATGAGTGCTCCGTTTTACCAAAAGTTTAAACATTTTCAACTCTTGGAGACCAAATTTGTAAAAAATACTTTGAAATATGTGGCGTTACCATTGAAAACAAACAAAAAATTGTCTGGCCTATGGAAAATATGCTTTGTAGACAAATGGCCTTACTCACCCCTCATGTTTTTCTGAATTTGTATGACTCTGTTCTAAGGAACACAAAAGATGATAATTTGTTCGGACCCTACTGACTTTCACTGTGTGGGTAACATCATTGAAAACATTATTCAAAATATCTTTTGTGTTCTGCAGAATTGAAATGCAGGTGTTGGGGTGAGTAAATAATGACATTTTTTTATGTGAACTGTACCGTTAATTCTTCCCGCCCTGTAAAGTGCCAAGCTCTCTATGGTAGCTCAGTATGAGGTGCTTCCCTCACAAAGGCTGCATAGAGGGCTGCTGACTCACACCCTTTTGTGTGGGCTGATTGAAGAGAGCCAGGTATGTAGGAAATGCACTACAAATTGGTTTTGGTTTAGAAAAGCCCTGATGCTTTCCCCTCCCAATCTTAAGCCATCTATTTGAGCTGGCTGAGAAGTATAAGTCACCGTTCGAGAATATCATGAAAACCCACAACAGCATTTTATGAACACTCAAACTTTATCATGCAAAAACATACACTGCATTAATAAAACATTTCCTTAGGAAAAAAGAAAAAAAGAAGAAGAGAGAGAGAGACTTAAAATACATTACATATCAACAAACAGTTTACAATTCCTTAATTTCCTGTCTTCTTTCTACGAGACCTATGTATTGAACTATTGAAGTCCGGGTGAAAAATCACAAAGGTGTTTAGTGCAGGTTTTCTGAATAATGCATGCCTGAACAAATCCCATTTAATACCCGAGTGCATATGGGGGTTTCAAGCATGGCCAAATTCATAGCAATTATCTTTTTTTCCTGCCATTGCCTCTCCATCCAATTGAATTAGTAAAATAATGAGGTGGAATTGGAAACGCTTAATGACTGTCGGCACTCTGCATTTCCTACTCCTGTTTTATTTATTTATTTACTTGCCAACTTTGATGTTCCAAAATTAAATCCTTTCATTACATGTGACTGGCATTTAGATTTGGTGCAATTTTAGAAAAAAAGAAAGCATAGTAAAACACAGTTTTGCTTCTGTTTGTATTAGGGATGTAACAATATATCGTGTCACTGCAATACAAAAATGCAACATGTATCATGGAGAGTGACAGTGTAATATCAAATGTAGCATTTAATCAACAGAAAAAAAATTGCAATGTATCGCAAAAATATCATATCGTGAGGTCAGTATCATGATATGTATCGAACCGTTACATGTTACATAAAGTACCATAAAAACCTTATAGTGAAAAGTTCTGTACAATTTTATAAGAAAATAATTAAATACAAATAAAAAATGTATAATTTTAGAGTGAGAGATAAAATGCATACCACAAATGCATCAAACCAAAACTAATGGTCCTTACCAAGTAGGCCTCATCAAAAAACACGTCTTGAGATGAGTTTTAAACATGTTTACAAAGGTACACTCTAAAAAAAAATGTTAAGAAAACTTAAAAGTTTGAGGCAACCAGCTGCAGAATATTCCGCCAGTCCAGTCACGCACGAAAATGAGTTTTCTCAACTTATTTGTTTGAGTTACCTCAACTTTTTTCATTTTAAATAATTGAATAAACTTTTAAAGCTGAATTTGTCAAAACATAAGTTGGATTTTTTACAGTGTAGAGGATGTAATACACATTGGTAAACCATTCCACAACTTTGGGGCAACAACTGACAGTGCAATCTCTTTTGCGAAGGAATTTCAAGGAGTAGCTCGTTTTGCGATCTAAGAGATCTCTGAGCAATTAAAATTTATAAGCTCAGAAATATAGTTTGGTACCAGTCCATCTGAAGCTTTAAAAAGTACCTTTATACTTTATCCTAAACTGAACATGTAGTCAGTGTAAATATGCTAGAAAAGGGGATAAGTGATCTCTCTTTCTTGTGTTTGTCAGCAACCTTGCTACTGCATTTTGTACCTTCTGAAAATGTGACTGAGAAGACTGATTTACACCCAGGTACAAAGCATTGCAGTAATCTATATGTGAAGAAATAAAAGCATTAATTACTTTCTGCAGACCACTGAAAGATAAGACATTTGCAATATTTCGCAGTTGAAATAAAACATTCTTTACAACTGAATTTATTTGTCTGTCAAACTAACTAATAGATTTTTAACATAAATATTCAGATGACAGAGGGCCTCATTACATTATTTATGCAGCTACTTTTCCTCATTTAACTGCAAAAAGTTATTATTCATCCACCATTTTAGACACTCAAAAAGTGATTTAATGAATATATTTAGAGGAAAATACATCGGGTGTCATCAGTATAAAAATGATACAAAATCCTATATTTAACAGAACCAACATGAAGTATATATATAATGAAAATGACACTGGTCCCAAAATAGAACCTTGAGCGATCCCACAGGTAACAGAAGTTATTGATGACGAGAAGTTTCCAATTTCAAAAGAAAAGGTCCTGTTTAGAAGAAATAAAACCAACTAAGAGCAGTTCCTTGGATGCCCAAATGCTGCCTTCAGTAAGGATGGTATGGTCAATCGTATCAAATGCTGTGCTAAGATCCAGCAGAACTAAGGCTTAAAGAAAAGTACTAAAATCAATACTACAAAGCCATGCGCAGTGCTTTTAAATCCCTTCCTTTTTTAAGGACATTTGATATAATTATAACAAGAGCCAATAATAGGTGAGAGATATGAGTGTTTGTGTGTGTGAGGGATGTTTTTTTTTTTTTTACGGATTATTTTGCACTTTCTACAGCGATATCACCATAAGGACAAAGCCACGGTTTGAAAATATCATACGTCGGAAAGATGCTGAAAGTTCAAAGTGAAGCAGATGAGAATGGTCACCCATTCTGACTGCGACGACCCCTGCTATAGACTCTTCAGGCAACAAAATGTGGAAAACACAGATGCACCATTTAATGAAACCCAATTATTAGACACAAATTTGCCTATAAATATGTATGAAAACAGAATCGCAGAGATGCTAATGGTTTTGTCCGACCCTGTGTTTCACTTGCTTCAGACCTCCCTTCAAGGGTAGCCCACGCAGTTTGTTGGAACATTAGCCTTTATTAGCACAAATTAGTTGATTTGACAGCCAAGTCCGTAGCATGATTTGGCTAACCTTCATTCTTTGAAAGCACATCTCATTTTCTTCCAAAAGTGAATCATTACTCTCCTCGGCTGGGCTAATTAAAAACAATAGTGTCTGTGTGGTCATTCAAAGTCCTTTGGCAGTAGTAGGTAGTCAGCTGACATTTAGAAGAATTTCCTTTCAACAGTTATATTGACCAGAGGTACACCTTCATATAGATCACTTTGTAACATACTGTATGGTACTGATCTACTCGTGAACCATGTAATGTCTGTCTGTCTTTCCTGTAAATACACTGATTTCAATGAAGGGCTGTTAAACGATTAATCGTGTAATAATATGTAAGAAATTCATGGGTTTATCTCCCCCAAAATGTTTTTAAAAAATCCCAGGCACCATTACAACATTGAGAGCTGTCCACTCAAGTCTGTCAATCTTTTTCCTATAGCGAGAGTTTGGAGCGTGGCTACTGGAGCAGGTGAAGTAAGGGGTTGTTTAGCTGCTGTGGGACCATGAACGACAGGGAAAAGACATTCAGCTTTGGTTACAGAAGTGCAAGCAAAAAATTACTGCATTTAGACCTTCAAAGATTAAACGGATCATAAACAAGTCAAAGTGAACAGGTCATTGCGATGCTACGGGAAACAACAGACGCTTCAACACCATATAGCATAACAAATTTGTGCAGAAAGACAAATGTACTTTATGTTTATGTTTATGGTTTATAATAAGTGAGATTTGAGAGTTTGCCAACTCGAATGCTTACTCATGACACAGAGCAACGCAGCTAAAAGTATTCCTAATATGTACTTTTACTGAAAATAGCCTGATGAGGCATGTCTTCACAGTACTACACTTTGCTGCTGTATTAATTCAATTGTTGTCAACCAGCAGTGATCTACAGATAGTAAATATAAGTTTAATAAAATAAAAATGGTTACATCCATTCTATTGTAGCCCAAACCATGTGATGTCAGATTCAGAGTTCACTCAGGAGCAGTGATAGTAATTACAGATGGCTTTGACAGCCACTCAGAAATAAGAAAGAAGGAAGACTCAATGTGAATTGATTTAGAAAGCGTGAGTTTCTCTAGAGGGGGAAATGGGCTCTCCATAGACCAAACACAGAGTGAGGAGATAAGAAAGCAAAATGAGGCCACTGCCTGAGGGTCTCAGAAATCTACTGGGACAGTGAAGAGAGGAAAAGAGGGGGCAGAAGAGAAGAGGGTGGCTTTCTGGTACAGCAGTCGACAATCAGTCAGAGACATTGTCAGAGAATGCATGGACACTTTGCACAGTCAAAGCAATAGTCACTAATAACAGATGAATGTTTTATAAAGCTTTATCAAGAAGTCTGACTGTGAATTGATTTGAATGAACCGGTTCAAAAAGGTCCCTGACATCCCGGCATTAATTATAACAGTTCTGTTAGCTGTATCCATGTTTCTTAAATATTTTTTTGCAATTACATTATATTTACATATGCTCAAAATGTTATTAAACTGTAAAAAAATTAATAATAATTGCCTCCAGATAAAACATACATTGGTGTACATTTTACATAACTATCCCAGTGTAGTTATGTTTTTAAGCTCAAGCTTGTCTATTGATCAAGTCCTTAAATAATACGAGTTATCTGCTGAACAGCCTGTCGGTGTACATATGGTGTAAATTTCAGCAACAATTTTCCTCTCCGTCTCCATTGGTTCTCCTTGTTCTCACCTATTCCCTGAAATGACCTGCAAGGCATCAAGCCCTCAACAGCATGCCAAACTGCAAAGTGCACTTCTGCTGTCGAGGATACATTTTACTCACATCTTGATAATTGTAATTCCAATCCACAGCAAAACCAGCCTTTGTCTTTTAGAGTCTCTGTAGACTCAATAGCGCTGAGAACAAAGATGAGATGACAAGCTCCATAATGCTTTACGTTATATTACTGTAAGGTGCAGCCTTCTTTTTGACAGTCTGGATGAGCAGTAAAGGCTCAGAGTATTACATCTGAAAGAGAATGCAATATCCCATCCTATGAAGCAAACAAGAGGACTGCACTGTGAGAAATATCTCTGATGAAGGCTCTGAGGTAATGCTAAGTGCAAAGTCTACTCAAAAACACTCTTTGGAGTCTTTTAAACAGAAATGAATTTGCTGTAAACAACTCTCAGAAGCATCTGCACCGTACATTTTTGTCTGAAAGTGCAGCTCAAATCAGAGCTTGAGGGACCTTGTCTCATATGCTCTGGAAACATTAGTTTGCTGTTTAGGGTTAATTAAAAAAAATGCCAGAAAAACTGATCTAAGATCAGCAGTTATAGCTTAAGAAATCCACAGGCATTATGAGGCACTGCTTGTAGGTGAATGTGTCTGACCAGGCTTGAACTAGAGGTCTGTCCTCGACTTGACTGTCCTTGAAAACTCAGTGCGAGTGACCAGGCATTTAACATCATGATGCGTGTCTCCTGTGAAAATCAACGGAAGGAAATTACAAAGTGCTTGCACAAAACTCCACTGCCGTAAGGACGTGACTGAGGTTTTGTTCGCTGCCCCAAATGCACCTTCCCATTTGTGTTTGGTCAGCAGGAAAACGTCCTTTCACGACGCTAATGATAATTAATGAAAAGATTTAATGGCAATAAAGGTTGTCTGCGATAATTAACTTTGGTGTGAAATGAACAATTAACTTCCTGCTCTTCGCCCCTGGCATGCACACAGTCTTTAACCCACTGAATGAGGATGCTATTCTTAACCTTTAATATAAATGAAGACAAAAAATACTCAATTGACCAGATAAAACAACATCATTTGGGATTACCACGCAAGTAGTTAGTCCAGACAAGTGGAAATTATGGTTTTGAAGTGGCTTGGCGCTGAAATTGTAGCTTGATAAGGCTAGAGGGGAAAATATACCACATTAATCTGGATCGCCTGTGGATATTTCTAAATGTCCACTCAAATTATAAACAGGTTTTCTCCTTCCAGATCCAAAACCCTCAGGTTCTGTCAAATCGATGTGCAGCCTTCTGCATCTACATCTCGAACATAGAGGTTAGAGTGCTGTAGGTCACAAACACGGCCAGAAAACACATTCTCTAATCCTTCTAGGCAAGACTCTCAACGACAGGATAAAATCCATTAGGAAAAACGTGAAGTGGACCAGTAGTCCTAGCAAATGCAATGTGACAGCGGGAAGAAAGGAAACAACAACAAAGTGCGGATACTAGTTTTACTCAGACCTCTGTAGAACCATATTTCAACTGTACTGAATGCCATTCTGTGCAAGCCTGCCAACATAGCGAACACGCTCAGTAACTCTCAGTCATCGCAATGCACCTCCAACTGCTAAGAAAATAATTGATTGATTCTGACTTGGGCCGTTCAATAATGCAATGCAATTAATCTCTATCCCTAACAGCAATCACTACGTGCTTACTACAAGTGCTTGAGGTAGAGGCGGACAGTGTGCTCAAAACTGTCAGGAAGCACTGGCACTACTGTGGAACTGGCAGCCAATGCCACATCTCCTGCAGAAAGAGCAGATATCATTAAGAGTCATTTTCCTGTATGCCATGAAAAGTTTCAGTCAACCTGGAACACTGAGACAAGGCAAATAACACACAAAGTTAGTAGAAATACAGTCAGAGTCTATAACAGCATCCCCAAAACACAGCTGCCATCCATCAAGACCAGTTTATGAAGCCGATAGGAGGCCGCTATTCCCAAATCTATTCCCAAATCTCGTATACAGACCATGTTGTGGTCAATTCATCTTAATCTGCTTTCATACTCATACACCACACACATATTAACCTTTGCTGTGAAAGAACATCTTTACCATTTGCAACTGGCAGATCTGACCAACCTTCGCATTACAGACGAGACAGACTTTTTCCATCTTAAAACAGTTAGAAAATAATGATAATGAAATGCTGCATAATGATTTAGCACAACACTTGAAGTGCAATGGCTTAATTTAAGAAAAATTCAAATTACAGGTTACAAATTACAGATCAACCAGGCAACAGGTTTATGCCATAAAATCATAATGCTTTAAGAGCAAGATCCCACGTGCTGTGGCTAAAAGTAGCTGCCAGTCTGGGGCAATTTGGATGGACTCATTTTCTGGCAGCCATTCATTTTTCTTCCCGCAGTCTAGAGGGTGATGCCACTCAAGTTTTCAATCAGCAGAGAAATACAGTAATGAGCTTGTGGAAAGGCAATCAATGGTACATGTTCCGAGAGAGACACAGAGAAATAAACTTGGTTAATACGTAAGCCTTCCTATAATAAAGCAATGTTGGTGAGGTTATTGCACAACAGATCCTGAGTACTGTAAATGCTAAATAATCCCTAAAACTACAGATTAATGAAGCATTTGATGGTTCAAGCCCATTAAATCGTACAGGTAAAAGCATACTCTTACGAATCTAGAAGTGTACATCATATTTCCTCACAAACATTTTCCTGCAACTTTCATGTCATGTAATGGTGCTATTGCTAGGGCAATCTCCTGAAGTAACTAATGGCTCAAAGATCATTTGTTGCGGAGATTGAAAAAAACACAAAAACAACAACCTTCCTATTACCAGAGTTTTACCCACTATGTTATATCATATTTGTTTTAAAAATATAACACTTAGAGCATTTATAATGGCCTTTAGCTAATGTTTAGCAATTATGATTCTTTGTGGTTCTGTTAATATATTGATATATTGTTAATGATATAAATGTATACAAAATTATAGTATGACACATGGGCGTCGGAACCATTGTATGTGGGTGGGACAAGACCCATCCACTTTTTAAGACCAATGATATTGGACCCACTCACTTTTATTGTCTCTAATTCAGCACATGTCTGTTTACCTACGCCTAATTGATAAACACTTATTACTTTTGTAATATTTTTTTTTTTTTAAATAAATGCCTTTCCAATCAAACCCAGCTATCTCATAAGTCTAATTTACAGCCACTCTGTTTTGGGGATGCCTTGCCAATCTGATATGTGATGGGAAAAAGGAGCAGAGCGAGCTCGGCAAAAGGCGGATTCGAACCTTGGTTGGTTTGAGTCAAAATTTGATGCCATGCGTTTTATTATATAAAGAACAGTGAAGCTTCTAATTCCAATAACTCATTTTGGACCAAACCCAGCTGTCTCATAAGTCTAATTTACACCCACTCTGTTCTTGGGATGCCTTTCCAATCTGATATGTGATGGGGAAAAGGAGCAGAGCGTTGGTCGGTTTGAGTCAAAATTTGATGCCATGCGTTTTACCCCTACACACTATTGTTGCTGTAAATGATCCTGTGTTTTCCATAATTTTGCCTGGCCCAACCAGACGAGGCAATATATTTTTGTACTTAATGTAAATGGCATCAACTCTTTTACATTTCTGTTTTCATTGTTGGGAATGGCAATGGCAATGGCAATCCCTTCTCTTATGATTGCACATCAGTAACAGTATTAGAGAATCAGAGACATAAAAAACATCCCATTTGAAGTTATGACACAAAGATCTCAATGTATTCTGAGCTAAGTGCATTCTGGGTACTGCAGTCCTGCCAGCTGCGTGCTTTGAGAAAGAGGCCCGTATTGAATTCCATTATGATTCATCCACCTAGGAATCAGGCTTTCATCTGCAGAACATAATTACTCTATAAACTTGTCTCCCTGGATTCATTGTCGATATGAAATATGTACAAGCTGTCAGATTTAAAAGCTCCACCATAAACATGCACTTTGCAGCCATTGACCCTTTACCTATTCAGACCGACCTCTGTCCCTTGCCTGCAAAATCATTCGAAAACCGGGACACATCCAGGATTCACTGTGGTTTTAGGAGGAATACAAGTAGTTGATGAATGCACACACACATTGTCCTGTTATAAAACTCACATTATTATATAAAGAACAGTGAAGCTTCTAATTCCAATCACTTGCCATCTCATTTTGGACCAAACCCAGCTGTCTCATAAGTCTAATTTACAGCCACTCTGTCCTACGATCCCACACTAGAGCAGTAAGGAAGGAAACCATAACTTTAGGACTCAACAAAAAGGATGGTCTGCTGGCCCAGGGTCAGTGTGCAAAGGTTTTGTGCCAGCTAACAGAACCGTCACTTGATGTAAAAAGAAAAAAAAATCCTTATTGTTGAGCCCTGAACTCACTAAGCACTTCTGATAGCAGTGGCATTATACGGCCCATCTCTGAGTGCCCTGGCCACATGAAAACAATGGCTTTTCAGAGTTGCACCAGAGCAAAAAGAGTTGGGATTTTTTTTACTCGCAAGTGCCAAAAGCTCCTCAAGCTTTTTCTCTTGGTTGTCCGTTAAACTCCTTCCTCTGTTAACAAAGGGATGTGATTTTCAGATGTGGAAGTGGGGACAAAGCAGCATGACCGCTGGGAACGATTTCCCAGGCAATTCTCAGCAAAAGCCAGAGCACTCACCCAAAGTGCACCAGCAATGAGATGTGCACGCACGCACACAACGCTTCCAAGCACACCGAGCCACCAAGACGAGAAAGAAATGGTGCATTAAAGGACAATGTGAAACTTAACACGGAGGACTTGTAAATGCCAGAGAGATATATATTAGGCAGCTGCATTCTAACCACGGAACCTCACAAGTGACTGACAGGAACAATCTACATAGGCAAAACATATGACGTGAGTTTGATTTCAACAGATTTAAACAACATTATTATGCTGCTAAGCAAACAGCATGGTACTGTACAATACTAGGCATAAAAACAGCACATTCATACAGTTTAAAGAGCAAAACATACCCGTAGATCATTTGCTTTGTTCCAAAACAGGGACATCATTTGTTACAATGTTCCATTTTCTTCTTGGTTCGGTTTGCTTTCAAAAGGCTACATTTCAAAGAGTGGCAATATGTATTTTTGCAAGTCACATGAGTAAAACTTATTGGTCAGTGTTCACCTATTTACGGTCCTCTTCATCATCCATCAAAATTGATTGACAATTTCGCTCCATGGGCTTATTGTGGCTCCAGAGTTTGTTTTCAATTGGGCTCAAACCACCTCGTTCAGCCAATCTCAGAACGATTGTTTTGGTACAGATCTGAGCGTGATTGCGGTGTTCATTTATGCCTAAACAAACCAAACGAAGGGAAAATGCAGTAGGTTCCGAAACAAACGCTCCAAACGAGCCAGGTGTGAAAACAACCTTAGTTATTTGCATAATTTACTGACGATTTAGGTTTAACAGATCTTCTCTTAAGTGTAACTATCCTTTTTGGCTCTGCATAGAGTTCAGGTTTAGCTTCTGTATACGCAATAACAAAAATGTAATAATTTTTTTTTTTTTTTTTTAAACCTTGGCTGTGAATGTCCACATCCAAGACTCAGATCTTGTCTTGGATGAGAGAAAAAGAAATCAAGCACAGCTGGGAAGAGGCCGGGTATTAGGCCAGCATGTTACCACAGTGTCACACACTGCAGCACTTTTCTGCTCAACTGAACAAAAGAACTCCTGTGCCATTTTCCTCAGAGCTAATTTTCTCTAATGAACTCCTTGCTGATTAAAAAAGTACAGAGAGATCCTTCAAAAACAAAAAAGGGCTGTACTGTATAATATTTTGGCTGGTTGAATTGCTCACTTGAACATCGAAACCCATAGCGATTGAAGTTGAGAAAACTTTGAAGCAATACATCATGGTTGAGCTGTTCAGATCAGATTGAAAACTGATTTAGCGTGTAAACGGAACACACTACAGGGATGGATATTAGCATAGCACCGCTGTGAGCCTCACCATTATGTTATCTCAAAATCTAAAAAAAGAAAGAATCCCCAAGAGATTCTCTCCCCTTGTGCTAACACAGCCCCCAGAATCGGTTTACAAGGCTAATCAATGAAGCTCCTCATGACGAAGCTTAGCAGCCGTAATGAAGGAGCAACCGTCAACTGCTTCATGTTGAACGACGTTTGCCATGCTCAGACAAAAGAGCTAAATGATTCTCATTTATTCTATGCCATGAGGGTTTGACCTGTCAGTTACTGCAATAAATCACCTCATATCTGCAGCAAAGGCACTGAATAGTAATTGGTCAAAACATAATGAGCAAAGTTAGGAAACAGAAAGTTATTAGTAGCAACAACGAGAAACCAAAGAGTGGTCAAAAACAAGGCCTTTTGCTCAACAACCTTGAATATAGCAAGTGTATTTTGTGCTATTAAAGAAAAAGAATTGTATCTACGAGAGCTCATAGGCAAATAATTATTTAATATCTGCTCTTCAGCTGTTGTGCAGTGCACCACAAACTCATAGAAACATTTAGTAAACAGTGGCATGTATGAGAGAAAGAAGTACACAGACACAAACCCCCACATGCACACACGCTCTGGCACTCGCTCTACTGCAGGAACCATACACAAAAAAAAGAATCTATCACTGGGACGGTACCCTTTAAAGGGTACATAACACACAGTTTCTGCCAATCTCATGTGAATCTTGAGTACCTATAGAGTATTATTGCATCCTTCATATCTCCGAAGATTCTTTAGTTTGATCTATTTATAAAAGACAGATACACTGTTCTAGCCTAGAAATCTAGACGCACCCTACATCTAGAGTGTAGTATAGCAACTCTCGGTAGACCTCCGAGCTGGAAAAACCAAACTCGGGTCAGGCCAATCACATCGTGTACAGAGTTGGTGGGCGGGCTTAACATAATGATGGCAGATTTGCGGAGATTCCGTGCGCTACTTGTAAACAAAGAAGCTGGCGAACGGTGGTCTTTCGAATCAGCTTTGGCCGTGACTCTGGAAGACTTGAGGTTAAGCCTTTCTTTGAGAATAGAACAAAAAACGGCACTGAAGTCATTCTTAAGAAGGAAAGATGTGTTCAGAGTTTTGCCGACCGGATACGGCAAAATTTTTATCTTTCAACTAGCTCCGATTCACTTTGCTCTGGTTGGTTGTAGCGCTATCCAATTGCGTGCAGAGGGAATTTAAAAGACAACTGTTTATCCCGCCCCTCAGATTAAGCCCTGTCAATGGTGAGTTCCCAGACCCAACATCTTGATGTGGGTCTGGCTTATCAGGCTAACACTGGGCCAATTCTTTCTGAAAACAGCCAAGCTCGTGGACGTGTAGTGGGCGGAGCTAGAACACACTTCTTTAGTGACATTGTTGATTTCGTGTTCTAAAAACAAAATGACAGTGCTTCCGACGGCTTCCATAACCCGAAGGAAGCACATTAATGGACACTCATCTAGCAGAAGTGCCCATACAAGGAATTCCACCATTTATGATGTCATACAGGGCCATACTCTGAAATTGTGTATTTGGCACAGAAATACGTCTAACTCATTATTTTATTTTTTTATCCATGTTAAGCATAATAACTGTAAATAAGTCAGAATTCATGAAATGGCATGCCTCCTTTAAAGGGGTTCTAATATCTACCACTAATACATACAATGTTGGTACCAATATGTACCATATGTAATAATAGGCACTCTTTAGGTACAAAGGTGTACCTTTAGAAATGGTACCACCTCCAGTGACAGCTTTTGTACCTGTTTTTCTGAGAGTGTAGCTACTTGGGTATGCTCACTCCAGAAGCCTTCAACTGCATACAAATATGCATACTTTGCCTCTACACAGTATGTAAAAAAAAACAATACTTCATATGAGCAGGATGTCTACAGAATTTGCAATACTGTAGGCAAACAGCTAGTTGACTTCTTGTACAGCATATGCTCAGATTCAGAAGTATGTAATCAGTGGATACTTTGCTATCCCACGAGAACACTGAGGAGACACCAGATTCAAAAAGACGGGAAAATGTGGTGTAGGACTGTGAACCGAGTGACTTATGTTAAATGCTGAGAGAAAATGGTTTATATTGCACGTTTAACAACACTCATGAAGATTTACATGATTGGTATGTCACATGGGTCAAAAGGACAATGCAATTATGAGAGATTTAGAAGGGAGTATACAGTAATTCAGACACAGCCCCTGTGAGTTCCTCAGAAACACCTACACCGATCCTCATATCTCATCTCCAATTCAATTGCACATCTACAGCTCCTTTTTCTCTATTCTTCACTCTCAGCTAAAAGCAAGCTTATGAATGATTGCAGTTCTGCACTGATTAATCATGTTAGGGGTGATTTTGAGATCACTCAATTATGTTTTGCAAACGCAGCCTGCAACTAACATCCAACAGAAACGGATAATAGACAGAAAGTGCTGATGTTGGTGTGATGCAAGGTGACACAAATGATTGTACTAAAAGCAAACAATTTTATTAGGCTGTACTCATTTTGCCAATTGAACAAACGTGGTGTCCAAGACAAGCTATTTGAGAGCTCATACATCAACATGATAGGTCTGAAAAAATTAGAGACTCACATAAATGAGTTTAATGACCTTCATGATCAGTTCTTGTGTCTTTTCCAATTAAAACACCTGACATCTCTCTCTTATACTAAACATTTTTTGTAGCCTATTGCCAAGTTTTTCTTTGTTTTAAGCACAAACCTGGATTTATGCTTAAAACAAAACAAAAAAAAACTAAAAAATCTCAAAATATATCTTAAGCAATTTTATTGTTTTAAGGATTTTTGCAGTGTAATTCACATTGCACCACACTTACCACACTGTGTGGGTCACCTAAAGCTGGAAAGTACTTTAACAGTCCCCAAATGATTTTCAAAACCAGTAATTCAAGTGTAATTCGTTCTATTTTGACACTTATCCATATGCTGTGAGCAATCAGGGCTAAGCAGAGCTTAACAAATATCTTAAGACTTCCACTGAAGCTCTTTTCAAATAACCGAAGGCAGGAGTAATAAGAAGCCTTAATAAAAGACAAGAGACGCACATAATAATAATAATAATAATATTTAAAAAAAGTCAAAATGACTGGTTTTAAAACAGGTAATTCAGATGAATTCTGCACAGACGTACTGCCATCCAGAAAGTGCAGTGTTGGGAAAAGTTCCTTTTAAAAGTAATGTGTTACAATATTATGTTACTCCATAAAAAAGTATCTAATCGCGTTACTTTGTTTTCAATAACAAAAAAAGTTCTATTTTTGGCAAATGTCAAGACACTTTCACACCAAAGATGAAAGTTCAACTATTTCACTTCAGCAATAAAAACTAAATAATTAAACACAAATGTGATGTTTAAAGGCACAGTGTGTTGTATTTATGAGGATATATTGAAATAAATGCAATATATTATACATAACTATGTTTTCAGTGGTGTATAAAGACATTGTATAATAAACTGATATGTTTTTATTACCTAAGAATGAGCCATTTCTATCTCCATGGGACCGTGGGACCCCTTACAGTGAAATTGCTATTTTGCACCGTCATGTTTCTACAGTAGCCCAAAACGGACAAACTGCTCTACAGAGTGCTAGCTACTCTCTGCTGTCTCAGACGATAACATTTTTGTCATGTGTTGGCCACCGTAGCTTCTCGAAGTGCTTTGAAAGGGAGAGGCAAGTGGTAGACGGTTGCAATTCAAAACCTCACTGCTAGAGGCCACTAAAATTTACACAGTGCACCTTTAACTTAATTTTTGCTTAGTATGGTTGAATTGGATCATTGAAGGTGATCAACAGCAAAGACATTGGTTAATAAATTGAGATTAAATGCATAAATTATTATTGCAGGTTTGCTTAATAGTTCGCATTTTACTGTTTTCATTCATTTTGAGGAATACTACATTTGTTTTTGTGCAAGTAAACGCATGCAAAGTTGCAAACATTTAGTCCAGAACTACAATAACATGTTTACACACAACACCTTACTCACTTAATCCAGATTTCTCTCAACATGTGTCAATAAATAGGAAAACAAAGTAACTTACAATATATTACTTATTTGAAAAAGTAATCTATTTTGATGTAAATTTTAAAAAGTAATGCATTACTTTACTCATTACTTTAAAAATAATCTGATTATGTAACTCGCATTACTTGTAACGCATTCAAACGCTGTTCAGGTGGACGGATAGAGAAATAGTTACAACCACAAACTACAACTGTGCTGTTTGTAACAAGGCATTAGCTGATGGATGAGATTGGTGTAATCAGAGACACTGAGGTAGAAAGAGATGGCAATAAAAGAGGAGTTTGATCAAGCGAAAGAGAATACGAAAGTAGAAGATGGGGGAGGGGATCTATAGCCAGGCATCCCGTATACGTCTGAGAGGCTGCAGGCAGAGTGGACCATTAGGAGGGTCCAGAGCTTGATGATGAAAGCTGTGATAGAATGTGCACAGCCATTTCACTGAGTGCTGCATAGGATGCCACACTCATGGATCCAAGTCACATGTCTCTTACCTAACCAGAACATGGATACATTGTGTCATTAAATACAATATATAGTAGCATGGAAATTAAAAACAAAAGCAGCTAACCTATATCAAATGTTCAAGAAAGCAAGCAAATGTAATGGTTTAATTGTGTACAAATTCCTATTCAAAGAAAAATGCATAACAGAAGAAAAAACACTAAACACTTTTAATAATTTAGAATGTTCCTTTAAGAATTTAAAAAGTTCTAAAATAACAGAAAAACATGGTCTAAAATAAGGAGGAAAAGGAGAATGAAAAAAAGCTACAAAGAAAACAAGATAGAAAGATAACAAAAATAAAAAAAGTTGTAAATGAGAAAAGTACTAAATGGTGCATCTACCTTTATTATACAATTAAAGCCGTGTATGCATCTTAACCTAAATGAGATTATGCTCATAATTAGAACCAACATAATCACAGTAAAATATGTTGAGCACTTCGAGTTTGCACAGACGTTTCCGACAAAATGAGGGAGGTTGGGAATCGCATTAAGAACTCCATTAAGAAGGCAAACGAAAACTGCAACACATCTTTGTGATGTGGGCTGTGTACAAGTAAACATTGACAAAATGGTAGTAAACAAACCACATTTCTTAGCATTTCATCAAAAATAATGACAAGTAGCATGTAAACAAGAGTGAAGAGGTTTGCCCATGCCATGTAAACATCTTAATCCAAGTAATTCCTTTCTCTGATAATCGTGAATAATCCCTAGATGTGGCTTGAGTCCCTCTTTTAGTTGATGGGGTTTTGCCCTCTTTTTATCACCCACCAGGCAAGTAATCAGTGATGTTTTCATTGGTTGCTAGACTGGGTAAACCCAGCCCGATCTGCCGGCGATTTGATTTCCCCCTGGAAACATGTACATTCATTTATCCTGCTTCTTTTACATTTTTGCAGGAAGCAATCACAAACTGCCGTATCCACCTGGCGCGCTATTGGCGGGTTTAACACAATGACTGATAGAGAAGGATAGACTGATGCCCGTTGATCACGCCTCTTGTGGTCTTATTAGTTGAAGAACTATCCAATTGCATACAGAGTAATTTAAATTATGCTTGATCATGCCTCTTGTGGTCTGATTGGTTGAAGGACTATCCAATTGCGTACAGTCATTTGAATTATGCTCGTTGATCACACCTCTCGTGCAGTAAAAAATACATAGCAGACTCCCCAGACCAATGTTCAATCTTAAAATGAGCTTGGTCTGGTGATAGCCAGACAAATTGGTTGCAGCAAAAGTGTGAAAATTAATTTAAATTAAATTATAGCTCTATACTTCACACTCTGTAGCATATTTTCTTTTTGTAAAGAATGAATATAAATATAATGACACATATAAATAGTCTAGTGTGAATATGGCTCTTCCCTCATGTAGACTTTTTTGCAGTAAACAGAGCTACAGAGAAGCACTTGCTGACCATAAATTGAACAATAACACTTGATATTTAATCTGACACAATAATAAGAAGGATGAATTCCCAGTGGTCTTTGCCATCTGCAGTGAAGAGCGCTGTGATCACTGGGGTTAAGAAGTCATTACCAGAAGAGGAGTTAATATTTCTGCTGATTACTCTGCTTACACGAGAAAGTCAGTCTAAATGACAAATAGTGCTGTCCCCATCAATTCAAAAAAATTCCATGACTGTAAAGGCCTGGCACATGTTTGACTCACACCGAGATGAGTTGCGATACTCATGGGAAGGATGATACGGCACTGTCATTGAAAATTAATGCTTAATGCATTCCTTAATGGCTCTTACACAACACATCAGAATTTATCATGCCTCTTTGAAGCTGAAGGCTCCATCGCATGCAGAGAAAAGGGAGAGATAATAGGTTACGCGTTTGCTTTCAGCGAGGACATTTCCAGCGGGAGGATGAGGTGGCCTTACAGTACACGGTGTAAGGAGGGAGTATCAAGCCCATTGTAAATGAAGCAGTGCAGTGACGTGATATGACAGCCCTAGTGTGATGGGATAGTCTGAAGTCCGTGGGCAAAAAAAACCCCACAGTAACATCTATAAGGTGAGGAGAAGGCAATAAAAAAACAAAAACAAGCAAGCATTAGGAGACAGGGCCCACATTTTCCAGTGCAAGTCACTTTCCTCAGCACTACCCTACAAAACAATGAGAAAAGGTGAACAAGGGATATGTCCTAATATGGACAAATCAGGAGGCGTACGCTTGACAGGAGCTCATGGAATGGGCTGTATGCCCTGCTAAATCAAGCGTAAAGGGATAGTTTATCCCTTTTATCCTCACCATCATACGGATCCATAACAGTTTCACTTTCTTTTATGGAACAGATTCAAAATGAAATGAAATAAATATCCTATGTTCCTTAATAAATGTCAAAGAGGACTGGAGATCTCACAACATACTAAAAGAAAACAGAAAACAATCAATCATAATAAAATCTTCTGGTCCGTGAATGTTCTGTTTATTCGTTTTTCAATGTAATATTGAAAGTAGAATGATGAGAAAACGGCTCATTTATTCATTTATTTATTTATTTCGCGCATGATTGTCTTTGCTTAATGCTTTGAACAGCAGCTACACTAATTATTTTCCTGTTCGGTTTTATCTCGGGATGCCAAATCCCAAGGTTACTAGAGAGTGTCAGCTCCAGTCTGGATCCAAGACTTGAGATGACCGTCACCTGTGAAGAGATTACTCCAACTCCTGCAAGGACTTCAGATGACGCTGAGCCAACACGCACCCATGATCAAGTTCTATACACCCTAATCATTGTTAACAATATGTATTCTTATTTCACATAGCCCATTATCTGTGCCTTCATTTATTTTTATATTGAATAATACTACATTGTTAGCTAAGTGTGTGCTTTGTATATGTTCATTTCTGAAATACATAACTTGGACAGTCTCCTTTGTTAACAAACCACTTGAAATTGTAATGTAGACTTATTCATTTTCTGTGAAGCTGCTTTGAAACGATATGTATCGTGAAAAGCACCATAAAAATAAATGTCAATTGAATTGGTACACTGACCTCTTCTAAATAAACATGCATTTCATTTATTTTTTTATAAATAATATATATATTCTGTGCTTTATTCCAAGCCTGAAGTCATAGATTTGTGTGTGGAATTCCAGACTTTTATTCATTGTGAGAGTCAGTGAAAACTGGTGAAAATAAATCATCCACGGCTGTTCCCAAAAGCATAAATCTAAGCAGATTGTAGAAACTGTTGGCACTACAGATCTCTACGAATCACTCTGGCATGAAACGCTTTTGGGAAAAGCAGCCCTGATCGGTTTTATGAACTGAATCGTTCAAAACTCATTCAGGAGATCAGACTTAAAATTAACTGAATGGAAACGAGCGGCCAGGATGCTTTTGTTCTTCAGCAAGTTCAACAGATTCAAATTTTTAACCATGATTAATCACACCTCTTTTTTTGTATGATTAATCGCACAGTAATGAAATTAAGCATACACCAATTATCTTGTTTAAAACGTTTATTTTGACAATTTGATATACCCAGCAAAGTAAACCATTAAAATTTAAAAGGGGATTTTCACAACACTGTATTTTCTGCAAGCTTTTTTCAAGCTAAATTTAATTTAGGTGTCTTTCCAAAAAAGAACACTTGGAGGTTCCAAAAGGACACCAAATAACCAATTGATAAGTCCATAATTCAAATATTAATACAAACCCTAGGAAATTATATATATATATATATATATATATATATATATATATATATATATATATATATATATATATATATATATATATATATATATATATATATATATATATATATATATATATATATATATATATATATATATATATATATATATATATATATATATATATTTGTATTAATATTTGAATCTATCTTGTTTACACTGAGTGAAGTGAAGGCCAGTTATTGTGCACACATTAGGAGCAGTGAGTAGGAGCACATTAGGAGCACTGCAAATCATGGATACACACCCCCAGAGCTCATTTTTGCTGGACTGCCTGGGGAACGATTGGGGGTGGTTTAGCGATTAGGTGCCTTACTCAAGGGCACCTCAGGCATTTCCTGCCAGTATTGAGAATCGAACCCACAACCTTCAGGCAGTGTTGGGTGTAACTAGTAACTAAGTAATTAGTTACTGTGATTTAATTACTTTACCCATGAAAAAGTAAAGGGATTACTCTTATCGTTTGTGTAATTTAATTACAGTTACTTCTCAAGTAATTGAACTAAATACTGTAGAACAATTATACATAATACAATAGTGGAATTAACATCAAAATTTTAAGTCTAACATTAAAATGCATGTTTCGCACATTTGTAATACTTTGATCAGTTAATAAGAATAATTGATGTAGTTATATATTGCGTATTTGAATTAATTAAAAGAGCTATTTCATGTTTATTGCTTAACTCGAGGTTGATATGATTTGGAAAATAATTCATAATAAGTAATTAAATACTTTTTGAAGAGAGTAATTTGTACAGTAATCTAATTACACTATTGAAGATGTAATTAGTAACTATTAATGAATTACTTTTTTAGAGTAACTTACCCAAGAGTAACTTAGCTTTGAATAGAATTCTCCACCTTGAGCCAATTTTCACGGTGCTTGCTTGCACAATTGTAGATTTCACATGCTTCCTTATTTTATTAAATCAAATTATTTTAAAGCGTTAAGGATTTTAAAATGAATTGCATGCATTAACATAGACATTGATAAGTGTATTAAAAAAGGTTTAGATCTTGTCCTGCTAGTCAATTGCTGAAAAAGTGCAGAATTTATCAAAGGATGACCCTGACTAACTGTGACCTGATCCAGTGCATGGACGAACAGTACAAAGTGGTTACTGAAAGTGGAGAAGAATATCCAGTGATTATAACACCAAGACAGTCCTGCATTACGTGCAAATAAAAACAGAAGACACAAAAAGATGAATTCAGAAAGTGTGCCAAGTACTTTCATCTCATTTTATCCCAAACGGGAATGATGAGACAGTATCCTCCCGCTATTCAACAGAAGGCCTTAGGTAACTATCTGTTTTTTGGCATAATTGCTAATGCGTAGAGAAAAATCAGCTGACTGTGAATGGTGACTGGGGAGGAGAGATGATTGTGGAGGGACCGTCAGGCTTCATTATCACCTACTAACTGTGAGCAGCTTGTTAAAATACCAGACTTCATCCTTCTTTAGCAACCAAAGGCCTAAAACAGCTGCCGCTGCGCAACAGACGTTCCCCATAACCATATTTCAAGAATCGCTGCCATCTTTTCAGAAGATTTTGAGAGGGTTATGGGTGGATTGTAATTTGTGTTTGCTTGAATGTCTCTTCGGAAAGCAAAATCTTGTGACGCACAAATTGAAGGGACAGTAGAAGACATTGCATTTAGATTACCAGTTGTGGTTTTGCTTCTGTGAAATAATTATTTTGTCTGCTTTCTATTATCTGCCAATATAAGGGGGTCTGATTATAGTTGGGAAAAGAAAATAACATTTTATCAGAGGGAAACATTTTGTTTCACTTTACTGTCAAAATGATGATATCTGGTATGCATTTATTTTTCCTTCAGGGTTTCATGTGACCTACTAGAGGAATCTCTGCTTTGATATAAGGCAGATCCCTGATTTAAGCTCCCAGCTCCTTTGAGACATCTCTTAGAAGTGCTGCCACTTTCTTTTTGGGAACCAAATGTATTCTGTCATAGCAGCCTTAGTGGCTGTCATGAAGAATCCAACCGAAATCTGTAAATCACACAAGAGATATTTCCTCTTTACCAGACAAATGCAAATTGCCACTTTAGTTTATAAGCAAAAGCAGTATTGCAATGACAACTATTTTGCACATTTAGTGTCACATTGCTGTAAATTAATCTGTGCCCCAGAAATTAATTTATTATTCTGAAAAAGAGCACAAAATAAAGTCATGTTATTTATAGAGATGACGCTATGTCTCTCAGACAAATACCATAACATGCCACCAACAAAAAGAGAGGGTGACATTAAACAACTCATTCACAGCATTCACAAGGAATTTTACTTCCGTACTGTGACATGTGATTTCAAACTAAATAAAACAAATTGAAGTGTAGGAATTTCTCATTTCTCATTAATGAATCCTGAAAGTAGTCTATACATGACAAGCAGGAAGGGGTTGAAATATAAGCGTGTTGGTGATGTCAGATAAAAAGCAAAGTCACTTCAGAGGCACATCCAGTTATGTATGATGAAATATTACTAAAACATATTTCTTTGTACAGTTGTATGCCTGGTGCTATGATGATTTGCATTTTAAAACAATTGGTACTGCAGTGATACTTGAGTCTACTCCTGTGATCAGGAGAAAACAAATACGCAAAATGGATGCTGTGCATTAGGTTTCTGGGAACCTCACAGCAGGGAAAGGCCACTTGCCCTGAGCTAAAAGAAGGCAGCTAATGTTTCATTTAGGGAGTCTCTCTACAAGAAAAATAGTCCGCATTTAAAACAGTATTTTTTTTATACTTTTATGCTCAGGAAGATACCAATTTGCAGAATAAAGGGGTTTGCAAGTGTTGCTTTATTTTGTTGAAAGCCGTTTGTAAGTTAATACATAAAAGTAGTACAAATTAAAAAAATTGTCATTAATTACTTACCCTCATGTTGTTCCAAACCCGTAAGACCTTTGTTTATCTTGGGTACACAATTAAGATATTTTTGATGAAATCCGAGAGCTTTCTGAACCCACATAGACAGCAACACAACGACCATTTTCAAGTCCCAGAAAGGTAGTAAAGAGATTGTTAAAATTGTCCATGTGTCTACAGTGATGCAATACTATAATAATAATTCAATACAATACTGTGCGCAAAAAAACAAACAAAAATAACGACTTTATTTAACAAATGTCTTCTCTAACTTTTACTCTTTTTACACTATTCACGTTGTTGGCCTATTCACACAGTGCAGCACTTCCTGGATTTACGACAGAATGGCAGCTCACTATTGGCTGAGCACCATATGCCTGTGGGGTCAGAAAGCTCTCAGATTTCATTAAAAAATAGGCCACACCAGAGCATTCCCTATTCGATCATTTTTTTTTCTCCCTCGTTCTAAAGAAGAAGAAAAAAAAAGTTGTCTCCAGAAATATCTGCGTTCACACAAAAACCACTGAAACTGACTCAAAACGATGTAGTATACATCATGCCAGATGTGGCACTGTAATCCTGCTACAGACAAAAAGGAAAAGACTTGGAGCATGCTCGTGCAGTATCTGACTAGGGTCATGACATAATCGTTTCACAAAATATACAGATTGGCTATACACACGAAAACGTGTCGTTTTCAGATTTATTAATTCTGGGATCTAGTTTGAAAAAATTTACTATTATTTATTATTATTTAATTTTTTTTACATACACAGCTAAACACGTCTCCGTGTGTACACGGCCTCAGTTTGTCAAAGATGAACAAAGGTCTTATGGGTTTGGAACGTCATGAGGGTGAGTAATTAATGGCGTTACAGATTAGCAGAGATCTGCCATATATCTCACTCTAGAAATGTGAAGGAATAAGTGGTTTTATAGCCAAACTATGTGTGAATGCAACTGCATTCATCCAATAAAACAGGACTGAAAACCGTAGCCATATTACCACAGAAAATCAATGAAACAACATTACATTGGGTCACCTCCACCAGAGCGTCCTACAGTCCCTGAATACATCAAGCAAACATATTCTATCTTTCCACTACTCTTTGTTATGGTGATATGGTCCATTTATCAGAACATAGTCCTCCCCCAAATTGTGGGTCCTGCAGTGAGCCCAGCGGTATAAAACTGAAGTGTATCATAGAAGGAATGACAGCAGGCCACACGAGGGAGAATTTGATAAATGAACGAGAATGGACACACTAAAATCTCACTGTGAATTATACATGAGAAAGCAGAAATGGCGAAGAGAGGCAAGAGTGAGGCGAAACAAGGTACCCAGGCAAATCGAAGGGGGATGTGGTTGGGCTCGGGGAGCACACGCGTGACATTTCCAGGGTTTTGCTATGGGTTAATTAGCAGTTGATCCCTTTGTGCACGCCAAGCTGCCATTATGTTTTAAAAGCAGCATTGCTAGCTCAAAGATTACATTTAACACAGACCTGAAGCATTAAGCTAAACAGAAAATGTTAGTGACATCTCTACATTCTACCAACCTAAAAATATTCCAAATGGCATTTATTTCTTTACTTCCTCTGAATGACTCAGTCAGACTCCAGCTGGGCCAATTAGGTGTCTAATTCTATGTTTCGTACAGAGTGCTTTGCCACTGCATATCAAAGTGAATACCTGACATTAAAAATAAGGCTTGAAAGAAAGAAGCCATTAAGGGAACAGGTTGCAGCATTCAGCTGACATCACAATCATCACAACTTGCTTATCAAAAACAAATTATTTTCATTAACATCTCCCCACAAAGAGAAACCAAAGCAAACGTAGGAATGAAATATGGCTTCAGTCTCACAATTAATTCCACCAGTCATCCTCAATTCAAGCTAGCAATGTCTTACAACATTACAGCTCTGCAGGTTTAAATTCTAAAAAATGTTGTTCGTGCAGATCAGTGCTTTCATGCGTGGTGGTGATGACTACATCACTATTGCTAATGGTGATGAGTAAGTATCTTGGACATTGCTTTGTCTGACTAACATGCCTCCACTGATTCAGCACTGTAAAAATTCCTGGCACACAATACAAAACTGAAGCCGTACCTATAAAACAACACTTAAACATACACATTTTTATAGCATGGTGGAGACTTTCCATTCACTTTTATTGTTTTTATACTAAGCTAATGACGGTTCAATAATTCAACCTCTAAACACAGAAATCTTGTGTCATTATTTAGTTTAACCCATTTGGGAGCCCTTGCCTGGTGATATCAGTGTATACTATCCTTGTTGGGATATTTTGGTCCCTTTAATGTAAACAAACCTTAACTCACACACATTGAATCAAGGTTCAAGCAACGTTAGCATACTGTAGAAAATTAGACACTATCTCATTTTTTAATCCTGATCATCTTCCTTTGGTTGCTTCAAAGCTTTCATGCAAAGTGCATATAAAAATCTAAATTTTTTTAAATAACCAATAATACAAAAAGACAAAACAATAACAAAGCATTGCTAACACCTGCATTAAACCACTCTTATTCCGTCCATCTTTCACCAGGAGAGCTGTGGAATGAGGATTACAGGACTCCCGGCTCCTCTCTTCCCTGTCATTACCCATGCTGCCCCAGGGGCATCTCATGAAGGGGAACCTGCCTTCTGTATACAGAGGAAACTCTGAAACAACTTGAAATGAAACAAAGGGTAGCTTGCTGCAAGAAGAACACCACCAGAATGTATACAATTCATTACAAACAAAGGCAAAACAAAGGTTTGGAAAGACGCTAGTCAGTGGTGTTTTTGAAACCTAGCACTACAGCTACCTGAGACCGCTATGCTGTTGAAAACGATGCCCCGTTACACAAACACACAGGCACACACTCAAACTTCTCACCTGCGATTAAAGGGGAGTGTGCTATCTAAACACAGCAAGTAGCACTCAAACAGCAGCAGCTCAGCAATGTACACCAGTATGGCCATAAATGTCCACTCTAGTGCACATTTAACGGCCAACACAGCATTAAACACACTCTAAATCAATAGAAACAAATGGTGACCGACTGAAGCCATCCATCAGACAAGGGTAGTGGGGTGAAAACACACCCATTTCCTTACAAACACACTAGCACTGCAAGCAAAAGTCCCTCCAGGAGTTTACGGTCTGCAGATAAACCATTCATTCATCCCTCAAAGCTGAGTTGCTTATGATGTCTGCCCTAGGCTAGTGATTTATGCAATAGTAAAACAATGACTGATACCCAAGCTCTAATCCGCCCCCCTTTCTCCTTCCCAGCCAGCTAGCGGGATCACTTACGGTGCAGGTGCTCGGAGGCATAGTAATAGACGTCCTCATAACCCTCATGATAATCCTCTTCCGGACGGTACTTTTTGCCCTTTCGTCTCCTGGACCTCCGGATCTGCTTGACGAAACCAAGGAAGCGATCCATGCCTGCCCAGCGTGTGCAGCCCCACTGACACAGGCGCAGAACGCTGCACTCAGCCAGCGTGTAAAGGTGTGCGTTCGGTTTCACAAAGAGCACAGCTCCGAGAGATCTCCGAAAGAGAGAAAGAGCGAGACAGAGGTGGAGAGGGAGAGAAGGAGGGGTAGGGAGTTGCAGGGGAGCGATGGATTGCAGTCAGCTGGAAGAGATGGGTCAAATATCAGTCTTCTGTGGTGCGCTGTTCTCCTTTAAGAAAACTGTGCGTGGATGGGTCCTCAGCCGTACAGCTGAATGGGTCTTTGTGCATGCGTGCACGCACGTGTAGGTAAGGAAGAGTGTGCATAGCGCAGGAACAAAAGAGAGAGAGCGACAAAAAGAAGAGGGGGGGAAACACACAGGGAAGTGAGAAAGACACAAAGTTCAAAAGGAACCGGCAGCAAGACGAGGAATCCTTGACTCATTCAAGAGTGGGACCAGGAGCAGAGAGTTTGTCTGCCTTTAAAATAAGCACAAGGGTTTATCATAAGAATGAAAAGCAAAGCAGTGGGGTGTGGATAGTAAATTCCATTGCCAGACAATTGGCAAAGCGATAATTCCTCTAGATAGAAGGAGCACTGTGGTCACATGTATCCGGCATTGCACTGACAAAAAGCGGAGAGGATTACAGCAATCTCCAATTCACCGCCAACACTAGCCGATGCTGCCTGGATCAGTGACTAATAGCATTAATGGGACCAGAGGACTTGTTAATTGAGCTGTTTGCCAACAATGACACCCAGGCGTGTGTCAGTAACCCATTCATTCAGAAGGGGTGTGTGCTATGTCACCCCAGGGTGATAACAGAACTCCCGAGAGACCTGATTCCTATTGTGCTGATGTCATTCTACTGCCTTGACAAGTAAAATGGTCAATGTCTGTTCTAACCTCCCTGTACTTTTCATCCCAGCACTGGAGATGGACAATCATGTCAAAAACACCCTGTGATTCTTTATCTTATGAAATCACCCATTGTTCTATTGCCAATTCTCACAGAGGTAGATCATCATGGTCTAAAACATATCATGGGACAATAAAAACCCTTCACAGAAGGCTCGCTTGTCACATGCAAGTGTATTTTTCGTGGTGTCAAGCCTTTTCTTTTGTGCAGCGCACCAGGGGTTTCTTTGTCTGAGGTTTGTCACACGCACAAGCACGTAAGAGGTTAAATCCCACCCCATTCGATCACTCCTTATGTTGTGATTTCCATTTAGCAGCTATAGACAAGTTTTCACACGTTAAGGATGACATGCATTATTTGGTTTTGGAAGGAGGGAGAGAAAGGAGAAAAAGAGGGTCAGACCGGATCCATCATCCAGCGGAAAACACACATGGTCTAGACATGTCATGTATCAGTTTGTACAGGAGACATTCCCATTGAGTTCCCATCGTTTTGGGTTACATTTCTAATGCTATTATCCAATCCAATCCAATCCACTTTATTTATATAGCACATTTAACAAACAACAATCAGTTTCCAAAGTGCTGCACATACAAATATTAACAATACAAGAAAAAATACACAAAGATATATTATCAGAAAAAAACTAAATAAAACAAAATTTATTTAGAGATCGAGCGGCCAGGAATCGGCGATGATCGGACAGGATCGGAGATCAGTAGGGGTGTCGAAAAATAATTGTTTCTTCGAAGCATTGCATTGCAGACGAGGACGATTCGGTATCGGTTCAGTAATAAACCATAACCGATTATAATGTACTGATTCTTTTCTGACATCATTTGTCGGAGTAGCATACAATGGCAGAGGGAGGCAAGACGCAATTGAGAGTAATTAAAATTGCTCCTACTTTAACTACTTTAAAAGCCGACATCTTAGGCACAGATCGGCTTTTATGAACAACCGGGTAAGCATAACCTAGAGAATACACATGCTGTGTGTAAATCAAAGCATCTTATTTATCAAAACAATTTCATTTACAAAAAAAACAACAGACGAAAACAACAGATATGATCTGCAGTTTATTGATCATCAGCTAATTTCAAATTCAAAGAGCGAGCATGGCAACAGCACTGGAAAGATCATTCAGTTTCTTTACTTTTAATGAAGATGATTGTATGTTGAGCACCTACGACTTTACTTTCGGTTTAATTTGCGGTATTTTACGCGTTGGCTTAATGAAGAGATACTCATCTGTGGCAATGCGTGCTGTGGTAGCTCTGTCATATCTGGCTAACTTGACATATAACCTATAACACCTATGTTCATTTTTTTAGCATTGTTGGGAGGAGTAAAATCTACATATGTGGTTTTAACAACCAGATGCATTTAGATTTAAGTTTTGACTGTAAGGTGGCCCAGACCTCCTCTTAAAGTGGCTTTTAGCATTTACTTTTCTAAATGCTCCTGTTGTCTTCTGTGCCCAGACTTGAGTTTTGTTTGATGTTTGATACAATTAAGAAGCTTGTTTTCTTTGAGCAGGTAAAATTTAAGGTTCAGTTCATATATCTGACTGCTATTTATTTACGAAATTGTATACATGAGGATGCAGTGCATCGTCAATGCATTGTGATATCGAATAGAACCGAATTGATGACATGATAATTGCAATTGTACCGAACCGTGAGACCAGTGTAGGTTCACACCCTTAGTGATCGGTGAAGTCTCAGGTCTTACCGAATCCTAGTCCCAAAAAGTCCCAATTATTTTACTCATTCCCTGCAGGTTTCCAGCACACACCAAAAGCGTGTTCACCACTTATTAATACAAGTGGAAAACACGGACGGAATCCAGTCATAAAAACGGAATTTATTGTATAACGTGGAATTTGTCAAATTTTGAATTAATAAAGCAAAAGTAGGTTAGTACACCTAAATCACATCGCAATATACTGTCTCTGAGTGAGTGAGTGAGTGAGTGAGTGAGTGTGTGTGTGTGTGTGTGAGTGAGTGAGAGAGTGAGAGAGTGAGAGTGAGAGTGAGTGAGGAGTGAGTGAATGTGTGTGTGTGTGTGTGTGTGTGTGTGTGTGTGTGTGTGTGTGTGTGTGTGTGTGAGAGAGAGTGAGGAGTGAGTGAGAGAGAGTGTGTGAGTGAGTGAGTGAGTGAGAGAGGAGTGAGTGTGAGTGAGGAGTGAGTGTGTGAGTGAGGAGTGAGTGAGGAGTGAGGAGTGTGTGAGTGAGGAGTGAGGTGAGAGAGTGAGTGAGAGAGTGAGAGTGTGTGAGTGAGTGAGTGTGTGTGTGTGTGTGTGTGTGTGTGTGTGTGTGTGTGTGAGGAGTGAGTGAGTGAGGAGTGAGTGAGGAGGAGTGAGTGAGGAGTGAGAGAGAGGAGGAGTGTGTGAGTGTGAGTGAGAGAGAGTGTGAGTGAGAGAGAGGAGTGAGTGAGTGAGTGAGTGAGTGAGTGAGTGAGGAGTGAGAGAGTGTGTGAGTGTGAGTGAGTGTGAGTGAGAGAGAGTGTGAGTGTGAGGAGTGGAGTGAGTGAGAGAGAGTGTGTGTGAGGAGGAGTGAGTGAGAGAGAGTGAGTGTGAGTGAGAGTGTGTGAGTGTGAGGAGTGTGAGGAGTGTGAGTGAGAGAGAGTGTGTGAGTGAGTGTGAGTGAGAGAGAGTGTGTGAGTGTGAGGAGTGTGAGAGAGTGTGTGAGGAGGAGTGTGAGTGAGTGTGAGTGAGTGTGAGTGAGAGAGAGTGTGTGAGTGTGAGGAGTGAGTGAGGAGTGAGGAGTGAGGAGTGAGGAGTGTGTGGAGTGAGTGAGGAGTGAGTGAGGAGTGAGGAGTGAGGAGTGAGAGAGAGTGAGTGAGGAGTGAGTGAGAGAGAGTGTGAGGAGAGAGAGAGTGAGGAGGAGGAGTGAGAGAGAGTGTGGAGTGTGAGTGAGGAGTGAGAGAGAGTGTGTGAGTGTGTGAGTGAGTGAGAGAGTGTGGAGGAGTGAGTGAGAGAGAGTGTGGAGGAGGAGTGAGTGAGGAGTGAGTGAGGAGTGAGGAGTGAGTGAGTGAGTGAGTGAGTGAGTGAGGAGTGAGTGAGTGAGAGAGAGGAGTGAGTGAGGAGGAGTGAGGAGTGAGAGTGTGAGTGAGAGTGTGAGTGAGAGTGTGTGAGGAGTGAGAGAGAGAGTGAGTGTGTGAGTGAGTGTGTGAGTGAGGAGTGAGTGAGTGAGGAGGAGTGAGGAGGAGTGAGTGAGAGAGAGAGAGTGTGTGTGTGAGAGGAGTGAGGAGGAGTGAGTGAGTGAGGAGGAGTGAGTGAGGAGGAGTGAGGAGTGAGTGAGTGAGTGAGTGAGAGAGAGAGAGTGTGTGTGAGGAGGAGTGAGTGAGTGAGAGAGAGTGTGAGTGTGAGTGAGTGAGGAGAGAGAGTGTGTGAGTGTGTGAGGAGTGTGAGGAGTGAGGAGTGAGTGAGTGAGAGAGAGAGTGTGTGAGTGAGTGAGTGAGTGAGAGAGAGTGTGTGAGTGTGAGTGAGGAGTGAGAGAGTGTGTGAGTGTGAGGAGTGAGTGAGAGAGAGTGTGGAGTGTGAGGAGTGAGTGAGTGAGGAGTGAGTGAGGAGTGAGAGAGAGAGTGTGAGGAGGAGTGAGTGAGAGAGAGTGTGTGAGTGTGAGGAGTGAGTGTGTGAGAGTGTGGAGGAGTGAGGAGTGAGGAGGAGTGAGTGAGGAGGAGTGAGGAGTGAGTGAGAGAGAGTGTGTGTGTGAGGAGTGAGGAGTGAGTGAGAGGAGGAGTGAGAGAGAGAGTGAGTGAGTGAGGAGTGAGTGAGTGAGGAGTGAGGAGTGAGTGAGTGAGGAGTGAGGAGGAGGAGTGAGTGAGTGAGTGAGTGAGAGAGAGAGTGTGTGTGAGTGAGTGAGGAGTGAGTGAGTGAGAGAGAGTGTGTGAGTGTGAGGAGTGAGTGAGAGAGAGGAGTGTGTGAGGAGTGTGTGAGGAGTGAGGAGTGAGTGAGAGAGAGAGTGTGTGAGTGAGTGAGTGAGTGAGAGAGAGTGTGAGTGTGAGGAGTGAGTGAGAGAGAGTGTGAGTGTGAGGAGGAGTGAGAGAGAGAGTGTGTGAGGAGTGAGTGAGTGAGTGAGGAGTGAGTGAGGAGTGAGTGAGAGAGAGAGAGTGTGGAGGAGTGAGTGAGAGAGAGTGTGTGAGTGTGAGGAGGAGTGAGGTGAGAGTGTGTGAGTGAGTGAGTGAGTGAGTGAGTGAGGAGGAGTGAGTGAGTGAGGAGTGAGTGAGAGAGAGTGTGTGTGAGGAGTGAGGAGTGAGTGAGAGGAGTGAGTGAGTGAGTGAGTGAGTGAGTGAGTGAGTGAGTGAGTGAGTGAGTGAGTGAGTGAGTGAGTGAGTGAGTGAGTGAGAGAGTGAGTGAGTGAGTGAGTGAGTGAGAGAGTCACAGACAAAACGTTTCATTTTCCACACAAACAAACAAATAAATGGAGCCCTAAATTCTCAAATGGCTTGTGAGTCGCAAGTACCAAAATGAGTGGCTTACCTCGCTTAAACAGTCAAATACACACAAAATGATGTAAAAATGCCTGTCTTGGCGAGTAGTCAGCTTAAGAAAATCACTTTCTGCTCAACTGAATAACTTTTGTAACTAATTGTAAGCATTAATTTAAAAAAAAAATTAAAAGCCTATCCGGCTTTTTACTTGTTTTTTTTATTAAAAATAAAATTTTGCATTTAAGAAAAGTATATTTTTTGTTTGTATATGCTGTCAATTATAGTTCTTTGAAAGAAAACCGAAATTGCCAAAAGTCGGTATCGCCAGGTCACACTTAAACATTTTTTATCAGAAATTGGCCCAAAAATTGCAATCGGTGCATCTCTACATTTATTATTATTACTATTATTAATGCTTTTATTGTAATTAATCACATTACATGATCACATATTGACAGACCATTTACAGCTGTACTAGAGCTTACTGCATGACTCTCAAACACTGAAGAAACGTCCATTTATAGGCTGTCAAAAATCATTTCAGCAATTAGAAAAAAACATCCTATAAAATAAGACATTGCCTCTGATTGTCTACTGATGAGCAGACGCATGCTTTCTCATCAGGGAATGGTGCATCCAGGGAATTCACAGCTCCCACACTTTGGAGACCCAGACTTGTTTATCCAATCTGTCTGCCACCTGAGGCAATCAATGCACATTCATTATTCTTCAGGAAATACAAAAATCCAGACTCAATCTAGCTTGCAGGTTGGGTGTTTAATTAGCTCTGTGGTCGCCATACCTGTAATTAGACGTTCCTCCGTCCACATTGGGAAGCTGCTCTTTGCAAAACTGCAGAACAGAGGCAGTATTCTCAAGCAGGGGCATATGAATCAGCATGAAGAGAATTCCTTTATAAAATAATTCTCGTCTTTATTGGAGATGTGCAATTCACAAAGCAGTAACTATTATTATTCATGAGGTACAGTAAGTGCATTGTAATTAAAACTATGGCTAGGAGATGGTGTAATTAGGACTAATTCACTATATTTCAAATTATTCCATCTGGTACTTTGGAATAAGAGCTGTAATGCGAAGCATCAAGGTGTAATAATGTTGTGATGGTTTGCGCTTATGTTATGAGGATTGTGGCAGTTTTCCAGGTGTGAGTCTCTCCTGAGATTGTTTTCAGATAAACCACTGCAGTAAAAGCCAGGCTTTAAACACTGAGCATGTGCCAAGCTCTTAGTGTATCTGCACCCAGTCAGAGCTAAGCATTTGCTGCAGTCACCTATTCTCCTGTCCAGCTCACAAACCCAAAATATAACTTTGCGTCTTATTTCTTTTTTGGCTCAATTCCATTTGTATGGTAAATGCTGCGGTAGGTGCAGAGCTGCAAAGGGAGTCGTTTATAATGGCTGCATGATGACTTCCCTTAAAGGAACAGTTCACCCAAAAATTAAAACTAATCATTTTACTCGTTACTCCATCTTAATTTTTTTCATGAATGTGCCAAAAAGGACTATGTTCAATTAATAAACAAATCATTATTTTTAATCAGAATGAAATGGTTTATTCAAATTCACAAAACTGGTCTAAATTGATCAGCATCTCATCTGATTTGAGAATGCTTGATCGTTTCAGAGAATTTGAAATATAGTGCTTGAGTCATATGGACAGCTTTTATGATGTTTTTATTATAGACCAGTCCTCATTCATGTCATATGAAAAACAGAGAGGCCAGGATTTACTTCAAAAATTATTATTTTTTTGTATGTAAGAAAGAAAATCATACTGGTTTAGAATTAAATGAGGTAAATGACAGAATTTTAATTGATAAAGGTGAACTACCTTAGCAGTGAAAGGCAGACTGAAAGTGTGTGGATATGAGCAATCCAGGCAGAACTTCTTAAAATCCTCACTTGTGCATCCATTTGAGCGTGAACTGCCTGAGGCTTTTTCTGGAACCAGGGATGTGCCAGTTTGTTGCAATATGGTAGCTCCTCTTTGGAAGCAAGTCCATTGCCAGGGTAGAAAAAAGGCTGTCCAGACACTACATCTGCTATGAGCAAATGCTTCAGATGGTTGAAACAGCCTCTCAGTAGAGGCAGAAGGATGCTGACAGGTTAAACGTTTGAGTTTTCACAGTTATTTGAACTGAGGCATTCAGAAGGCATGCAGGATTGCTGAGTCAAGTGCTTCACAAACCAACCCACACAAACAAAAATCCAGTCTTTTTCAATGTTCTGCCTTCTTTCCCAGCGCCCACAGTCTCCCTCTTATAGTTGAGTGAAGCTCTTCCTTTACTAATTTATCACATCTGCAAGGTTGCATTTATTCCGCCCGTAGCAAGTTCCATGAAGTACATTAGGTCTATTTTCATACCTTTGGAGCTTTTGTGAGTATTCATTTTGGACCTTCACCACACTGCATTAAAGTCTTGGAAAGACAATTGTGTGGTAAGAAATAAAGATTCTATACTGTGCCTAGAGGAAGGTGAGATAAGTTAGAAATCAATTATGAGTCAGAACAACATGGTATATCTAACACAGTCAAAGCAGCAGTAAACCTGTATAAATGTGCCTCCCCATCTCAGATTAGATAGGAATGTTATTTACTCATCCCCAATGTCTCCAACTATAATTGTGAATGTGGAGCTTATGGCTTATAAATGTCTACCTCAATCTTCCATCATGACAGCCCTGATGTACTGTTATTACAAGAACAGGAGCATTTTAGAGTGCAGGCCTGAGCATGGATCAGCTAATGGAAGGGTTAAAGGTCAGGCCTAAATGCTCGCCAATATGTGAAACATTCCAAGACCTCCATTGACATTAGTACATACTTAATCCTTTGCAACAGTTCCTTTCCGGGCCTGACGTCAACATGAGATTAGGGGGAACCTCACAATGGTTGATTATGTTTGGTCGAGACGGTAAGGAAACCCAGAGGCGATCAAAACAAGCCCACCAAATAACTCTAACTATCTCAGACCTGTTTATGAATGTTGTCAAGAAAGCAGGTATTCAGTGCCAGAATGACAAGAATAGAGAGGAAGAGATAGAGTGAAAGCAAAAAAAAAAAAACTAGGATTGAAATATGCTTCTTTAAGTATAGCATTGCTGTCAAGAGAGGGCCAAAAGAAGAAAGATTGAAGGATTTACTCTTTCACGCCCACCCACTGAGTCATTTCACGCCCAGACGGTTAATGTTAGCCAAAGCCTCATGGGCTGACACCGGCCTTCATTCAACCTCAAAAAGCAGTGGGCAGAACAAACCTCTGACCTTCCCTCCACTGGGAGTACTCTAGCACTATAGGGGTAGAGGACAGAAAAATATCATTAAATCATTTAATTCAAGTGTCTCCCTTTTCATGCATGGAAGGCTAAAACCAATATCAAGTAATTATGTATTTGATTAACAAAGAACACTGAAAGTCCAATTAAAGCACCACATATATGATCAACAAATTAACTATGGGAAATAAGAACTGTAGCTAATTTTGTACTTTATAAAGTTGTGCTTTATAGCCAAATATAGAATCTACCAGCTCACTGACGAAGCAGAAGTTTTGAGATAAGATTGAGAAAAGAAAGGTGAAAAAAAACACAAAAAAACCCCAGCTCTGGCGTGTATATGCAGCAGGTAATACACAAACTTCATGCCAAGTAGGTAGATATCCATTAGTATTCTAATGCAGTCATTCATTCGTCTGGTGGTCACTGGTGGGCAGTGTTAACCAGCAAAATTCTGATGTTATCCACACCGATTGGTGTCAGAATACAGTCAAAGCCACTTAGAGTTAGTCAAACATCAATGAAAACATATGGAGTGGGGAACATTTTTTTGATTTATTGAGGAAAAATGCATGAGTGCCTGGCCCATCTGTGCGACCTGTCTAGTGTTCTCAGACATGATAGAGAAAGTCGCGCATAGAACTAAACAGCGATGACAGGAAGAAGGCCTCCAATACAGAGATAAACTTCTCAAAACTGCAATCAACCAGAAAAGGTAAATCTCATGCCTTCTACTTCCACCACAGAATAAAGCATGGACAAATACGGGTAAAATATGCAGTCTTCATACAATTGATCTTATAATGATTCTAAAATTCTCAAGATCGGATCTTTCAAATATTTTGTACATATAACAACAACAAAAACGTAACAACAGTAATTAAATAAAATTATAAAATAATTTAAAAAAATTTTTACTTCTACTACTACTACTACTTATAACAATAATAATAATAAACATTATTTATTTTGGAAAGTTATAACCGTTTTTTTTTTTAAATGCTCATTCCAAATTTGGAGAAATTCTGTCATCTGCTCCTCTGAATAGTTCTATTGCAATGTTAAATACAAGCATGTTAACTTGTAATGGTCAAAAATATTTAGAAATATGCAATGTGAATTTAAAGTGAATCTGCCATGCATAGCAGTCACAAATGCACTTCTGCACTGCTTCAATATGGCGATTATGTAATTAAACAGGCCTCTGTGTACATAAAATATTCCCAGATAAATCCAAATCTAAATCAGAATTGAACCCAGCCAATAGTTTCTGATCTGAATCAGAAATTCAGTGACAATGCACAGCCTGCATAACAGAGACCCAGTGAGCCAAATGTATCCAGTAAACAGAGTTGCATTCATTTCATGGTGGGAATCCTTTTATTGATAGCAGTCACGTGAAAGGCGTTCACTGTAGAAACTCATTTTAAAGATGTATGTGAAAAAAGGCTGAGTGGGAGAACACAGATGGTGACGACTCTGAATAAAACATAAGGGGAGAGGGACACAGACTGCTAAAAATCACATTCGGATCAGAGCACAGATTCAGCATGTCACAAACAGCATTTCCGAAAGTAACAACGTCAAGTGAAAGTGTCCAAATCCTGCTTTGGGCATCTAGGCTGACCCAGGCTGACCTCGGACGCCAGTATTGTCCCCTGAACCAGTCAACCTTTTCAACCGCCATCAAACAACTGCCAGCACTGTGCTATAACTGTGAATGTGTGTACTTCTACAACACTTCCTGTAGGCACTCGCATTCCCTAGGCACCCCCCATGTGTCATTCCTGACAGAGGGAGAAATCTTCCGCCAGCCTTGACAGACATGTCCACATTATTAATGTACGTGACATGACTTCAAATGGAGTCGATTGTTTTCCTCAAGCCTGTCAGGGGTGACAAAAAATTCAGCATGGTATTTGGCATGCTTACTGGCTAAAAAATGAGAAGGTAAAAAAATGAAGGTAGAAAGAAATATTTGTGATTATTTGAATTTACCAATTGTTGCATTGTACTCCAGAGGAACTGATTAGAGTTGATTCTGTATACGGCTGTGTTATGAGCAGAGTCATTTATTAAGTTATCCCATCCTGTTGTCCTGTGTTTGTCTTGTGAATTTTCTCTGTTTGTGTATGTGCACATGCATGTCTGTATTACAGGTGGGCAGTGACTTGTGTTAACCTGTTGGTGGCTGCAATTGGTTCTCCCTCTCACCTGATCCAGATAAAAGGACTGCCCCTAACACACTGAAGGGGCCATCTTTGTGCCATTGTGTCTTTGATCGTGTCGCAGCTCTACGTATCATTTGTTAGAGTGTCGTGCCAGAGAGATTGATTATGAGTGATTATTAGTTTGTATTTGTGAGTGTGACTATAGTATCTTGATCGTTGTTATTTCATGATTACTTGACCTACGCCTGTTTGACTATCGACTTTGGATTCTTATTTTGCTGTATTTGCTACACCTCTGTATGTATTCTCTGCAAAGAGTTCTCTATATATATATTTGCGAATCAAGGGATGTAGGGGGTTTGACGCCATTTTATTTTTGTACATATTTTCACATTGTTTTGGTTAGGGAGGTAGGTAAGTTTAAACTGTATTTTGTTTTCTTTATTTTCAAAATTTAGGAATTGTAGAGGTAAAACAAAGGTTTCTTCTGTTTGTTATTTTGGCCTTGTCTACCCGAAGCTAAACCCTGAGTAACAAATAAATGTTTGTTCAATTTTATCTCTCTGGTAGTGAGACTCTTTTCTTCCTCTTCCTGTTGCTACTGACCCTAGACGGTCGTAACAGAAATTGGGGCTCGTCTTAAAGTTTTTTTTTCTCCTTCCCTCAAAAAAAAAAAAAAAAAAAAAAAAAGAACGAAATTAGGTACTTCACAAGTAGATTAAATAAATATGCTTGCTGCTGTTCATCACCTTACATGCCCTTGCTCATAGCAAGCTCAAAGTGCTCCACAACAGGCAGAGGCATCTGATTAAAAGTCTCTTGTGCATGAAGCCACTTTAAGATCTTTGGGAAAGACTCCAACTGCCAAAAGTGCCATTTTGTTGAGTGACAGTTAACATTTTCTCCTATTCATAGGTCGTTCACACTGCACCCAGACTGTCGTGACAGTCCAAACGTAGATACATTTTTGCAGGCCACGTCTCAAATGAGATGTGTGACTCTCTCAGATTGCCTACAGACTGAAAGGTAGACAAATGTGGCAGGCAATCACAAAGACAATTTTTGGACTACACTATTGCAAACAAATCAATTATCACTCGCAGTTAACCAAGAAAACATTATAAACTGTGTTGAGCTAACAACGATTCGTTTTCTGTCGATGAATGTATCCAAACAGTTTCTCATCTGTCTAATAAAACACATAATATATTGAAGCGTCTTTGGTGTTTCCATGGTTTCGAGGGTAACACATGTATGATGTCATTGATAGGTGACACATGGACACGGTCCGTGTCCTAGTTAAAATAGCTTATTTCTCTGGATGGAAACATTTAGGATAATGTAAATACACAAGTCAACAAAATATATATCATTGTTCTAGTGGTTTTTAGATATTTTAACGAGTTAACCCGCACCGGTTCGTGGGCGGGGGGGTTGACGTAAGTGGGCGTGTCTCTACTTTTATTCACTTTTGTTTTATACAAACTATTTAATCAACCATCACAAACTATGCATCATTTGAAAGCTAAAACACTCGAGATTCATGTTCTGAACTCGTTTTTGCAATAAATACACCAGAGAGGAAAAGGTTAAATGAAATGCTGTAGCAGTAGCTATTTAAACATTAGCATAATGAACGCAGTACTCATCTTTCATCTCCTATCGTGCAGATCAGATCGGACCAATCCAAAAAACAACCGCATACATGTCCGTGTAAGAGTCCACTCTTCCAAATGCATCCCACTTTTTAATCCAAAACAACAAAACAATAAGGAAAAAAACTAAAAATACTCCTTTGTTTGTTTGAGCGTTTTGAGTTAGAGTAATCAATCGTGTCCATTTTCAATGAAATAGTGATTCAAATCCGTTTCTGACGATCTCCCCTGTGCTGTGGACTCTTCCTGTCACGTTAAACCCTCCCAGGTCTCTCTGCTTCAATCACAGGCTTTCTGACGAGTCATTACACAGAGTTGCCGCATTACTCGCTCCGCCAGCTGTCAATCAAAGCGCTCATGGTTTTCGTTGGATGAAGGCAATCAATGCCTAGCCAATGCCTTGCCAGCAAAGGTTTGATTGAGGACGTAGTAACTAATCACAAGGCATTATCTTACGTTGTGTTTGTAAGCATTATTGGTGAATATGCCTCTAGTCACAATCTCCATAGCAGCCAGGCGCCTGCCAGTCAGATTGCGCAACACTGCAGTGGAGCGCAGGCTCTATGACAGACTGTTTTTATCAACTAAATGAGTTTTTACACTTTCAAAATTCTGTAAATAGTTCATTTAGTTTTTTAGTAACTGTAAATTAATCATAATCAGCAGTTTATTGCAGATTTATTTGAATAAAAAAACTACTCTTTGCAATTACAAATGTTCTAAAATAAAAGCCCTTTTGGAAAGGACGCCTAGTCTTTTCTTGATATAAAAGCTTACAGAAGCTACATTTTTGACAGAATCATCCTCAAATTTGAATCAAAACATGATCAGACATTCAGTTTTATATTATGCTTATTTTCAGGACCTTGACATTAAAATCTCATAATTTTTCCCTAAGTGAATAATAAAAATAAAAACGCGAGTCACTTACATGTATATTTACATGTATATTACTCTGTTCATATACAACTCTGAGCTATTATGACTCTTGGGTAACACTATTTGAAGTGTCTAGTTTAAAATAAGACCAGATTTATGAATATAGACCATAGGGTTTAAGAGCTGCAGACATTTTCATTTGGGAATGTCGTTTCAGAAAATTTCAAAAATTGGGGCGCTGGTTAACAGGTTAATGGATATTTTAATAAAAAAAATCTTACATATTGTGCCTTTAAAACATTTAACAGTTAAATTTGTTTAGGTGTAAGTAAGCATTAGATCTAAATGTGTATCCTCTTTTTTTTACAAATAAGTATTTAGTATTAACCAACTGAATCAAATAAATGTTGCCTCCTCGAAGAACTCTAAAACAAAAACATGTCATACTTTTCTACCAGTGTCTCTCATTTGAATGGCTGTGGAGGATAACATTAGCGTCTAGACAGCAGCCTGCTTTCTTAAGACAACACTACTACTATAAAAGCATCCCATGATTTATATATAAAGCACAGACGGTAGTATCTCTCCCTTGGGAAAAACGCTGTCCTCACAAAGACATTAAGTCTTCATGTGGCACACTGTCTTTGAATGGTGAGGAATGTGTTTGTGACACAATGCCCTGTAGGCCACTAGTTTTGTCTGCCGCAGTAAGCACAATCATTCCTCTGTCTGAGGATCATGCAATCGCCACTATCTGTCTTCAGCTGTTGCGCCAATATATCGATTCGACATAACCTGCCTAATGGAGTGTGATGCGGCTCAAGTGCCACTGGGGAGTAAGAAAAATTACAGGCACCTCAGATGTCTCTTGATTTAATTTTATGTAAAATTCGAACCACATTGCGATGCTATAATTCATCTGCTTATTTCAGACATAAACGGCAGATATCGTACTGAAGATAAAAAAAAAGTGAAGATATAAATGTGATGATTTGCCAGAATATAAAGTGACTCTGTTGCAGGCATCTGCTGCGGTGTGAAGAGGGAAAGATAACACCTCTGCTGCTGGTGGGTCTAAAAATATATGTTCACAATCATAATAGACCTCTTGTGAGTTCCTGTTATCATACCACATACTTGTAGATGAATAGATGACTACAGGGCCTAAAGAGTGACAAACCGGATTTATGCCATAAAATATATTAAAACAGGTAAACAACTCGCAGCATTCAACTGCTTACTTAAAGGGAGATTTGTATGCAATTCTTTCATGTAGAACACAAAAAAAATGTATCCATTTTCTGTTAATACAATTATAGTCACTTAAGTCCAGTGTTTTTGTGTTCTGCAGGGGGGTAGGGTCAGGGGCGCCCATTCAAACCGAGGGCAACTTTTTTTTTTTTTACATTTGATAATTCTCCCTTTGAAACGTATGGTCAAACCATGTTTGATTACAATGTTCACTGCATCACATCATCGACTGCTAAATAAAATCTCAAAGCGTTTGCGCTTTGGCTAGTGCTGAGCCAGAGACAAATGCGCTCAGTTCTTGTCATATATCACAACTGTTCAGTGTTTTCAACCATATAATGTTTATTTTATGTGTCTGGCATTTAAATACAGATAAGTACTAGAACATAAACAGTCACAGTTAGCAAAATATACACTAACATGTGGAAGCTGCAATTGTCCTTTCAAATATAATTTGACAATGTATTTTATTGAAATCTTCTACACATTGTGTAGGTAACTTTAAAGTTTGCTCTAAACTTAGAATATTATAGGTACAAAATTAATAGTGCCTAAAAGTTGTCGTCTTTTGGTGAATTTCTTAGTTTTGAAGCTAAAATATATCACACAGCCTATAGGCGATTCATGCAGAATTTTTTTTTTTTTTTTTGCCTTTGTTAAAATTACTTTTACTTTTGGACCAAACTCAGCATACACTAGGTAATGGAAGGATGTTAGGTTTGCACTTTGCAGGACTTGAAAGAACAGCCTCTGATTTCACAAAATATGTCGTCAATCGCAGTTTGCCTTGTGATTTCAGTGCTTATTTGTCTGGCTATCACCAGACCAAGCTCATTTTAAGATTGAACATTGGTCTGGGGAGTCTGCTATGTATTTTTTACTGCACGAGAGGTGTGATCAACGAGCATAATTCAAATGACTGTACGCAATTGGATAGTCCTTCAACTAATCAGACCACAAGAGGCATGATCAACAGGCATCGCTTCTCTATCCATCACTGTGCTAAACCTGCCAATAGGCCAGGTGGATAAGCCAGTCTGTGACTGGTTCCCGCAAAAATTGTAACAGAAGCAGGATAAATGAATGTACAGGTTTCCAGATTGAGCTGCAGGGCGAAATCAAATTGCCGGCAGATCGGGCTGGGTATACCCAGTCTACGTGCTTATGATTTAAATCGATTAGTTTCTATGAACTGCAAAATATGAAGAAGACTGAATCGATGATGGAATTACAGACCTAATAGTCTTACAATTCTGGAATAACGACACCAAATGCGTTAATATTATATGTTCTTGCTTCAACGATTCAAAAGTATAATCGAATATGATGACATTGCAGTAATTATTAAGTGAAAGCTAAAGTAAAGTTTTATTATAAATAATATTTTGTGTGTTCAAATGTCTGTAATAGTTACGTGCAGGAAGTGAACAAAATGGAACAATCTCAACTTTAGTCCAGCATGCCTTTCTTTACTTTAAACTTAGGATGCAATCTGAATTCAAATACGATTCAAACAAACCCCAGCCGAGTGAAGCTGCTCTTACAATCAATTAAGGTGAAGGGAACTCATCTAGGGCATCTTCCTAGATTTAACATGGACCAGCATGCTGGTGGACGTCCCATAATTTAATTTTGATTGGCTGACTCTATGCAGCATTTTATTTCTAAATATTTATAAAATGGTGGCATTATAAAAGCCTCAAATCAATAAAACATTAAAGGTGTGCTGTTGGCAAGCACTTTACGGGGATAACCTTGAAATCTACGAGGACAAGAAACAGAAACCTGTTTTAGGAGACTTGCACCATGCTGCATAGAGAAACGTTATCACCGTCATCTAGACACTGACTGAAATACAGGAAAAGCACAGAATAAAAGTCAAAACTGTTCAGTGTAAAAGCCTAGAAAAGTGGGAAGGCTGTTTAGATCATTCACACTGCCAAATATTTAGCCCCCGCTCCTGACATATATGTTAGAGCTCATAATTGCTCACTTGTTTCCTTACTCAGCTGGCTCTAATTTTTAACACACACAAAAAAAACCATCCCAATTATGCCAAAGTCAGCTGGGCGCCATGAGTCATGATCCTATCATTTTAATAGTTACAGCCATAGAAGTCAACGTTCTTCTGAAATTATGAAGAAATCACTCAGTGGACAAAAAGAATATGAAATGCTGTGAAATCTATGAAAAGATGGCAAACACTACACAAAATAAACAAAAATGATATTATAAATCAAAGGTTGATAAGCAACAGTGCTGGCATTTAGTAGTCTTGAAATCACCAGCAGGTTGCATTAGAGATAAAGCCTGTTTGAATCAGAAAGGTTGGAAAGTGATACGCCAGCACAGAAAGAGCAATTTGCTCCTTTTATGGTAGCAAGTACACTGATGAAATCAGGAGTATCACTGCAGCGGTACACAATCATACCTCAGACCCTTGAGTCTGGCCAAAGCCTAGACTCTTGGAAGGCCTAGAAATGAAATGGAGAGAAGAAAGAAATTGGAATGCATGTGTTCTGTGGGAGCTGAAAGAAAAACACTTCACAGGATAATACAAATATCATAAAAGAATATCCCTTTAGACGTAATACTTTGGGAGATTAATAGAAACCTTTGTTTTGATGGACAGAACAAAAGTAGCAAAGAGGTCAGTGTACAGTAAACAGGTAAGCACAGACTGTCTGGGTTTAGTAATTGCTAAAAATATAGGTTGAAATGTAGGTTATTTGTCTGTCTATAACCTACTTTACCAATCTTAATCAAAAATATGAATGATGATGATTGTGGTGGTGCTGAGGATAAATATATGAAAAATGAATTAAGACTAACATATATTTTCAAATTTACTGTATGTATGTGTTTGTTTGTTTAAAGCAGAAAAAAAATAGGGATTCCATTTAAATCAAATATCTTTGTTCTTCGAGTCATTTAAAATAACACCTTGAAATTGCCCAAAAAAAACCTATTCTACAGAATGACAGAGCATGTCGTTAACCCTGAGAGCTAACTCATAAAACTACTCAGTGGGTGGAAAGAAGAAAAAAAACACTACATGAATCTTAATTATATTTAAGACCTTTCTGAGATGTAAATATGCTGCAAATCATAGCTCACAGCAGGCTAAGTGATAAGATTGGTTGGTCTTAAAACGTGGTCTTAGAGAAAAGTGCTATATGTTTGAAAGCATGAATATATCATTTTATGTGTGGGAGATCATATCACCTTTACCATGGAAACAGTATATACAGTAGCTAAGTCAAAGCCTGCATAATTTTACCATAACATAAAAGATAAAGTACAGGGAGCTGGTTATTACAACATAAAATCAATGACGCTAATCATTTTGTATCATTGCTAAGGGATTTGTGATAATGACTATATTAACCACATATACAACTAGTAAATAAATACATGGGCATGTGAAATATTAATTTCAGTTAAAATAATTGTATTGTGTCAGTAAATATAGTGATATGGTATTACTAGTACATGTTCTACACACGTTGAGTAAATGAGCAGCCATTTGCAATGCTTGCTATCCCATAACATACTCTGTTAGATAGACCAGGTATCCTCAAACTCTAACATTAGAGGCCTAGAAATGTCACAGTAAGTGACAAGTAACCTAAAAGCCCAAAAGGGCTTTTTAGGTTTAAATAAAACTGTTAAAAGGCCAGTGGAGGTTAAGCCAGCAGCCGCTGGAGGTGTAAGTGAGTGTTTCTTGTGTTTAACGTTACACTCCAAGTCTCCCTGCACACGCTAGGCTGGCGGAGTCATTGTTAACCTTGCAGTTGACCCTTCACTGGCAGGAGATGAGACGAAGAGCCTCTCTGTAGGTCAGTGTGTAACACATGACTCCCTGAAGGGTCTAATGTCCTACAGGTTACTTCACACAGAGGCTCTGTAGCTCTGCAGGACCAGATAAGGATGGATTTGCACAGTTTGCGCGTAATGTGTGTGGAATGGAAACCTCACTGGTTTCTGACGAAACAAGAAACCTACTACAGAGAAAATCCAATTAGGAGTCCAAATTTGAGCATCAGTATGTTTTTTTTTTTTTGATGGCACTATGAATACTACCAGTTAAAAGTACAGCACTTTATTGGCTATGAGCCATGACCAAAATAAATGTATTTCTGCATTTTAATTTATAAAAAAAATATTGTTAAAGGGGTTATGAATTGAGAAATCATCATTCCCTTGAGCTTTTGATATATAAAAGGTCATGGTAATATAAGAATATCCTGTAAGTTTCAGAGTTGAAAACTTCCTTGTTAGTCAAAGAAATGTTTTTCATTGACACCAGGCCCACCCCTTGCCAACCCTTGACGTCATTGCGTGGTGGATGAGATAACATGAATGAATGAAGCAACACACTAATGTGAGAAAAACTTCTTTTTTTGTGATAGTATTGCATTGTTACAGGTCGTTTGACTGATTATAAGTACGTGTCTAACTGAACATACCATAGCATGCTGTCAAAGGCTGGAGAATACTTTATTTGTGGTGCTGTTCGTTCATTGTGATTCGGGATCAGACTCGGCTACGGAAAGCCCAACGTCCTGCTGCTATGCGTTTTCCAGACGGGCTACCAAAATGTATCACCGGCCTTCTTAAATCATCTTAAATAGTGAAATAACATTCTTTTCTTGATGTGCGTTGTTCACACTCTCGACGGTTCGCGGTTATATCCTCTGGCATAGTAATAAAAAATAACATTCCAATCAATTGCAGGTAGATGAGATATATTTTGCGAGCTCTGTGGGCGATTAATTCCGGTTGCAGTTTCCCCACACGCTTTCAAAACAATTCCCACATGTACTGACCATAGACTGTAAAAAATATGGACGTAGTGTCCGTGACATCACCCATAGGATTCTGAAGAGCAGTTAAAGCAGCGTAAAGCAGGGTCGAGCTGGCCGTTGCCATCTTGGCTGCGCGTCACCCCCGGATAACAGAAAATGGGCTAAAAGGCAGGACGTGGCTGGAGCTGAGGTGACGTGACTAACAGACAGCAGACAAACGGCTATCCACCTGTCACTCAAAGTGACCATGGCCCTAATTATGCAGACCTTTAAGGCTTTATATAATGTAAACGAATGAGAAAAAAATCACCCCTTACTGTTGTCATGAAGGGCAAAATATATAGACCAAAACCACAATTCTGTACCAGGCTTACATGTTTTTTTTCTGCTGTAAAGTTTGGCATTTTAACATAGGGCTCAATGAGATTCTGCTCCCTTTTGGAGCCTGTCCCTAGCGGCCAGTCGATAAATTGCAGTTTAAGTCACTTCCGTATTGGCTTTAACAGAAACTGGGGAGGTAGCTGCTTGCTATTGACAGGGGAGCTGAAGCTCATTAAAAATGCAAATCTTATCCAATCCTAGCCGTGGGCGTTTACGTACAAATCTTTAGTGCGGCATGCCCATAGAAACCAAGCTTTTCCAGAGAGAGGCTCAAAACCAGTGTAGAAAATAGCATAAATTCATTATGATGTTTTTGAATGTAAAAACCACACAAACGTCATAAGTTGACCTCAGACAACAGTATAAAAAAAAAAAAGCCAGTTCATGACATCTTTAACAGAAAGTAAAAATTGACCATGGTATTAACACCTGATTAAATCACAGTACCATGGTACCACCACAGTATGTTACTTGTAAAGGGCTTTCAGAGTGTTTCAGGTGAGTTTCACAATCTCATTCTATAAAAAAAATGAAGAGTGTTAAATGATATGATTGTAACATACTGCAATTTGCTTGTGTTCCTGGCCGCTCACTCGTGAAAGGATTTGTTTCCTGTGACAGCCAAAGAGTCTGGCAGGCATTTTCTCTTATCTGTGGCCACAGGTACGAACACGGGCAGCCCTAGGAAGGGGGAAGCTGTTCTGCCTTGGAACATTTATAATTTTAGGAGACATGCTCTAGTGAACCAACTCTTATTGTTTGCCCAATGGCCACGGCAGAAGGTTTGGTGTTCAGTGGGGAGAAAAACATACAAACAATATGACATTTGGAGAGACAGGAAAAATAGGCACAACTGGAGCAGATAGAAAAAACAGGCCCCAGGTATTATCTCAGATGCCCTCAAATAACTCGAAAAACTAGACATATGAATTTCTGACAAATCCCAGTAACATTTCAATATTGCATTACTCATTCATTCTCATTAAAAAATAATTGTTGGGGTATGTTATATGGAGATCTGGGACAAAATATTCTCCCTCCTTGCATGTATATGACAGCCATTGTTTTACTTTTAAGGTTGCAACACGGAAGTTTGAGTGACAAAGTATATTTTAAAAAATCTATTCGGCTCATTCGGTGCACTTTGTCAAAACACTATATAACAGAAACACAATAGTACCGAAACAAGTGTAGCCAGTAGCCTCAGGCTTAAAGCTGAAGAGACGTCTGTTCAAATCTTCAAACTATATAGGTTTATTTTTAAGTTAAAAAGTTAACAGGTCAACAGCCTTTTTTGTTTCACAAATTACATGCATATTCATTTTTCTGTCAGAGAATCATGCGTTTCACATCATTACTCAAGATACATTACTCAATATCATTATCCAAGATGCATTTCTGCTCAATCATTAGAGATAAATACTTCATTTTGTTTCTCTCTTTTTTTAAGTGTCAAATAGCATCAGCACACTAGCCAGGTTTCATCCATGTATTTTTATGCAAATTTCGGGATATCACATAAAATAAAGGATGGATGGAAACACAGAATGACATTTTTCAGCATAAAAACATATTTGCTAAAGACATGCATAAAAAACATAAAATAAATATTTCAAGAACCCTTTGCTTATTTAAATCTTTAGTTGTTTTGAACATCAAATTGTCACTACGAGGAAGGATTTTGCATTAATTTTGGACTGTGGGATTATTGATCCAGATTTAAGCTTTGTCTGCAGCATTCTCTGCACATTTATGCAGCTTCTGCTCCATGTGGAACACTGATGGGAGAAATCACATGGGAAGCCAGTTACTACTATACCCCTAGCAGCACACCCAACCTCAATCGCAGTTTAACCCTAGACAGAGACTCCAGCATCAGCATTAGACAGTATCATTGTCTGTTCCACATGCCCTACTTGCGATTCAAAACACACGAGCACACAGACACACACACAGTCCATATTATCATATTACATGCTCCGCCTCAGCAACCTTGTATATGGAGCATCTCCGCCACATGCTGCACCATCTGACTTGGTGGTTGATAGCGTGCAGAGATTGCACTGGGATCATGATTTTTTATTTATTTGGCACACATAAGTGCCATACCAAATTACAGCATTGGATATGACATGGTGTGACAATTGGATAACTACATTTCACCATGACATTAGATCTAGCTGTTGAAGACAAATGTATCATACAGGTGGATTGCAAACATCAACACTCAAACTGTGATCTCTCCGAAAAGCCATCTTACCGGCTCATACAGGCAGTAAGACAACTAATCATGAGAAACGAGTCACTTTTCTAAGGATGAACTTTTTTTAAGGTAGACGGTGCTGCATAAACATATTAGGACGGGAAAATACAAAATTAGAAATATAAAAAGATAGAATGATAGACAGACACACAGATGAACCAACTGATGGATGAACTAATGGATGGATGGAATGATGGAAAGAAGGAAGGATGGATGGATGGATGACGGATGGCGAAAAAAAGCTGTACACTGTTTGAAGCAATTTCTTTGGAAGCAATGCAAAATGCATACTCTTTATTTTACTACATACTATATAGATTTTCTTCTAATAAACAGTATATTCATTTAAACAGCATAATATTGGCTGATAGTGTAATGTAAACAGAAACCAGAAACCGTGTAAACCTCAAATGGAAAAAGAACATGAATAACATTGGACTAAAAACCCAAATCCAGAGAGAGAACTTTGCCTCGTTTCAGAATTCAACCACACACAGCTCCCTCATTTAATATTCATTTCGTTGCAATAGTCACATTTAATCACTCTATTAAATATAACGCAACCGATAATGGATAAACAAACACTACTGGCTGCTTTTGCAAAGTACATTAGAAAAACTTGTGCTTAATGAGAGACGTTAATGCTCATGAGTTTGTACTAATAGACCTCTGATAACGGTTTCATGGAATACTGCAGGAGTTAAATAGAGTTGGAAGAGCTTCCCCAAGATTATTAAATAAAGAACTACTGGAGGTCTACAGTGACACATGGCCTAGAAAAACATTCAAATGGAAAAAGATATGCAGGTTGGGTTTTAATATATCCTAGAGTGCTTTCTCTCAGATGGAAGGAAATCCCTCTGTCCACAAATTTAAAGTCATCTTTCCAGTAGAGACTGATCAATACAAATCACATTTACAATAAAAACACTCTCGCCAACCATTTATATTTCCAAGCCACTCATATTTCATAATTATGTAAATGCTAATATAACCGAAGTCTCTGTGCTCCTCTACTTTACCAACTACGTCATCTACAATAGTCTGTAACCGTAAAAGATAACGCATGACACAAGGCTGTACTTGCATTTGTGAAAATTACTGCATGCAAATGTGCGCATATATATATATATACACACACAACCACACCAAAAAACATTTTAGCTAAAAGCTATTTTTCACAGAACAGTGATCGCAGTACAGCCAAGGAGAAAATTCTCTTAAATTAAGACTAATCAACACATTATTAAATAAACATCTAAAAAAAAAAAACAACATGCACAAAAAAAAAAACACTATTCCAAACACTTTACCAAAAAAAGTATGCTCCGATACAAAATTATTAAATAGCGCATGAATATTAAACATTAAGCATTTCTTGGTAACCTTCAGGGATCATCCAGTCAAATAATTCAATGCTTCCTTCTATGATGAAGGAATGCCTCATGAATATTTATTAAAACGCCAGCTGATTAGCGCAAACTGAGTAAACAACTCTTTGTGATTAATATTCATAAGCAAAGTCTGTAAAAATGACATAATACAGACCCAATAAAAAAAGGTAGAAAAAAGATATAAAAAGATAGTAAAAGTGTGAAATATTCCATGCATATTTCAATATACTATTAAGGATCTGTTAATCCTTATGCAATGCATGTTAATGACTAATGGAAGTTATAATAAAGTGTTATGTGACCCAAAAGTTAAAGGGTTAGTTCTCCTGAAAATACAAACCCTGTAAGCTTTGTTATTAAATAATTTTAAATTATTCAATAAAATTATTTGACTGTCAAAATATCTTAATTTTTGTTCCAAAGATGAACAGAATTTTAATTTCTGGACTATTTGGACAGTTTTGAGCCGAAGTTTTTGTTTCCGAATTCTGTACTATTTCTTAATTAAGTTTTTAAATGCATGCTTCTGCATTTTTGTGTTGTATTGTGACACATTATAATAACAGTCTGAACTTCGACGGCACACCCAAAGGAAGTCCCGCAATGGTATCCGGCATAATGGAGGAACACAGAGGTAGCGTTTAACAGAAATCCTTTATTTCTATTTAGACTCAGAAGCCAAAGAGCTTTGAAGCGGAATAAACAAGATTTCGATTCTCCTCTATCTCTCCCACTCTCTTTCTCCTGAATACACCACTTCCTCTGTGGAGGGGTAATCACAGAGGAACATGCACTCAGATCCCCTCTCCATCACAAAAGCTCGTTGCTTCTGGAACTGGCAAAAGAAAAATTAACAGTAGGCTACAAAAGGAAGCATGTTTTCTGCAGCATACCATCTTTAAAAAAATCTTTTAAAAAACTCATCAATATTCACAGGGTGGGTTTTTATAGAGGGAAGTTTGATTTGCAATTTATGCGATAGCAGTTCGAGAGGGTCAAATGTTGATCCTCAGCAGACAGAAGAGATTAATTTGGACTAGAATGCAGCATTAAATCACTGTAATAAAAATCAGCTGACTGGACAGTTTACCGTATAAGCATACAAAGGAAATGGTTTGAGCAAAAATATTCATTTGAGGACACTGCTAAAAGAGGGTCTCAGATAAGACTGACGATTACTTAAAGCTACACTGTGTGATATTTTCCCCCATCTAGCGGTGAAAAGGTATATGACCATCCAGTAAATATTAGTTTCTGTTCCTCTCAATTCCGATTTCGTTTTAACTCCTACGGTGGCTGATTTAGTCCAAGATTAATATGGCTTCCAGATCAATCAAGTGATGAGGTTACTTTAGAAAACTATTATAATTTGCAGTTATTTAATTTGTCAGTTAACATGTAGGTTATGACATCTATGTAAAAAGAATAATAGTTTTACCTTTTCGTTATTTTTTACCATTTCATTGCTAACATCAGCGATCAGGTTCCCAGACGAACGCAAGCTAATCTTAGTAAAGTAACTTTTATCGGTGCTATCGTTATTCTGTATATTGTACGACATCACTAGCGTAAGGCAAAGGTTACATTGTAGGCTATATCAGTCTCAAGCAATCCCCCTCTTCACATTCGTCACAGTGCCATCGAGTGTTAAAACGCGAAAGGCAAAGCTTGAATTTACGGGTATGTCCCTCTTTGGCTAATGTACTTTCAAGATGGAGGGGCAACATGGCGACCGGCATTCGAACCCCTCACCCGTATGTATTTTCAATGGCATATTATACACTTACGAGAATACTTTATTACGTGAAAGAAGTAAATATACATTAATGAACACATATATTTTTGAAAGAACTAAGTGTTTTTTAAGCTAAGAATAAACTAAAAAAGTTACACAGTGTAGCTTTAAAAACACCAAACAAGACACTTATGTTAACTCTTTCCCCACCATTGACGGAATTTTCCGGCGTTCCGTTTTCACTGTTATATAGTAGGGGGCGCTATTATGCATCTCCTGAAAGAGTTCAGAATCTCTGGATCAAAACACAGGAAAAAGCAGCATAAACAAGCCATAAAAAGCATTGTGCAAGTTATGCACTTTGACAAAAACTTGATTTTCTCAGCTTTTTGTTCAAAATGTAGTGTGTGTGTGTGTGTGTGTGTGTGTTCATGTTTTTTTATCCTGGTGGGGACTTCAACCTGACTGCACACAGACTCATGGGGACTTGTGTCACCGTGGGGACATAAATTGAGGTCCCCATGAGGAAACAAGCTTATAAATCATACAAAATGAGTTTTTTTGAAAATGTAAAAATGCAGCATGTCTCCTGTGATGGGTAGGTTTAGGGGCAGGGGCAGTGTAGGGGATAGAAAATACAGTTTGTACAGTATAAAACCCATTACGCCTATGGAGAGTCCCCACAAAGATAGTAAACCAGACAGTGTGTGTGTGTGTGTGTGTGTGTGTGTGTGTGTGTGTGTGTGTGTGTGTGTGTGTGTGTGTGTGTGTGTGTGTGTGTCCTTAGCTCCGCCCGCTGTATGCTTCCACAAGCTCGGCTGTTTTCGGGAAGAATTTGTACAGCATAACTGTCTTTTATAAATATGATAAAACTAAAGACTCTTCAGAGATATGAAGGATGCAATGCTATTCTATAGGTACTCAAGATTAACATGAGATTGGCAGAAACTGTATGTGTTATGTTCCTTTAAAAAAAGCAAGAACCGTTTTAAAGGCAATCCAATTCTATTGCAGACAAAATAACAGACTGATATCACAGAGTTAATAAGAAGCTATTTGATTTAATATGACAGCTCAAAAGAAAACGGTTACGTTTTAAATTAAATACACCTGGCTGGCAAGTTGCATCACATTTAATTGCAAGAGAACTATTTGAGGAACATCTGACATGTGTATGAATGTAGTGCATATTTCAATACTTGCATAACAATAAACACTCTCCCTCAAGAAAAATGCACATGTAGCCAAACACAAATGGCCACCATTAGTAAAAATCAGCCCAGTCATTTCCAACTGCCAACAACAGAAGTAGTGAAGAAAACGCTTGATGACTGAAGCTATTTCCTTTGTACTCGATTGCTCTCTCCTCCATTATAGAGCAAATAAAACCATAGAAAACACTATAATATACACCACTCTCCATACACCACTCAGTGCTACTCAGTGTCTTTTTTTTATTCTCCCAAGGACTCAAATAATTTTCAATAACTCTTTCATAAAGATAGAATATGTTAATTATGTCCATACCTTTCCAAAAGACACAGTGCCAGTATCATTCATTTATTCATTCGTTTCTGGCCTCTCACTCAATACACTTGTCTTATTGAAATAACAAACCGGCTGGCTGATACCGAAATGAGATAGTATGCAGAGGTAAACTGTTTCCCAAGCTGAGTTCCACAAATCATAAATTAAAATGACAAAACTCTGCTTTATTTTTTTCCACTAAAACGAAGGAACATGAATTCATGACTGCGTCAAATCCAAGCGTGCAGCTAAAAAGGACAAAGATAGATTTTGAGGTTTATGTGCCGCAATCAAGCAGAAGCGCAGTACATCTGGATAAAACATGACTTCGCTGTCAGCACCTGTCCAGAACAGCACTGTGAAATCGTCTAAAGGAAAGTGGAGATGGAAACCTTAGTCACAGAGTCTTTCTCGCACATGCCACCTCTCTGACGTCAACCAGCACCAACACTTCTAATTTTCAGAGGTTGTGAGAAGTCAACGCTTCTTTTTATATTTATCTGCGCAAAACGGATGCAGAGGTAGCTTCGGAAGCTTTCAAATCGACAGATGTCTGCTCTCAGTGCATTTGTATATGAAGATGAAGCTTATTATTTATAAGCTATCTACTTCGAGTCATAGAAAGGGCGAATGTGACTCCCTCCCTCATTTGACTTTATAAGACTCTGGGGTATATTGGTTAGATGAAAGCGTCAAGGCTTCAAATATAAGAATAACTATAAACACCTCATAAAAAAATAACAAGAACACATTTCCGTTATTATTGTCCAGGAAAAAAAGCTATCAATGAACTCACACTGACATTTTGTGACGACATTCATTGGAGTCAGCAATATTTATTTATTTTTGTTATCTTATGTCCACCAAGGCTGCATTTATTAGAACAAAACACAGTAAAATTATATTTTTAAATATTTTAATTTGTAATTTATTCCTGTGATGCCGATCATTACTCTAGTCTTCAGTAACATGATCCTTCAGAAATTATTCTAATATGCCGATTTGCTGCTCAAGAAACATCTATTTTTAATGTTTATTATTAATAAAAATCTGAATTTTATGGAAACCATCATACATTTTATTTTTCAGGATTCTTTGATGAAGAGAATGTTCAAAAGAACAGTATTGTATTGTATTTTGTATTATTATAAATGCCTTTACTGACACTTACGATCAATGCATCCTTGCTAAATAATAATAAAAAAAAGATATATAGCCCTTGTGACAACTAGATTGCTCCTTTAATCCATTAAAACCTGAGCAGCTCATATGTTTATGAAATATTAAAAACAAATAAGATTTGTTTAATACGTAATAACGCAAAACAGCTGAACTTTCGTCTAGAAATCTTTGCAAACAACATCATTTAGACAGCTATGAGTTCCATAAGATAAAAAACAGCATGGTAAGGTAATATATTTGAAATCACACTGTAGTGTAATCAATTTTAGAAGTGCTGATACTTTAAGCATTATGAAGAATTATTAGTTACAGGTTGCATAAGATGAAGCCAAATGAAACCATGTGAAATTTAATTTGAAACAGCAAAAAACTAAATCAATAAATATGATAACTGTTTATGGCTTAGAGCAGCACACTCATCCATCATGCCGTGCGATAAGGCCTCTGGGTTTGTGAGGTATCGTCTTACTTGAAATAAATTAACGATGGTGTGGAAACCATCTGTCCATGAACACAAGCCTCCTGGTTAATGAGCAAGTTTTTGTGCGTAACGCGGCCTCCCAGCATGCCATGGGAACGTGATCAAAATACCTCAGGGCCATTTGCACACTGCTCTGATTCTGATAGGAGGCTCGAATTAGCATGTACCTTTCAAATCGCTCATTCTAGTGACAGCTACTGGCAGGAAACGGCTGGCTCATTAGAGGGCGACTGCGGGTGCTGCGTCAAATGCCTGATGCAGCCGCTCGAACCCTGCAATCGCAGAGGCTGTCTGACTTGAATGAGACACGTTCCAAGTACTAGGGGTTTTCTTTTCCAAAGAATATGTAATATATTTCATTCAGAGGATAAGACGTGCTAAAACAAAGCTTTTTGCCACTGGTGGCTTTTTGATCTACACCAATTTCCTAAAGAACCAAGATGATCAATATCCATATTTGATTCATTAGCTCTTTTGGCAGTTATTGGCAAGATAATAATGTATTGCATAGGACGACAAAAACTAAGATGCAAAGTTCATACAGTAGAGTTTAGTGAGAAAGGGATAAAAAGTATTTTTTAATAGCCAGTTTTCCATTAAAATGCAAGATTATGGAAGCTTGTTTCTGCCACAGAATAATAATAAAAAGAAAAGGTAATTGCTACTTTTTCATCTCACAATTCGGATGTTTTCCCCCCCTGGCAATTGCAAGTTTACATCTCGCAATTCAGACTTTTTTTCCTCACAATTGCGTGATATAGGAACGGTTTCACAGACAGGGCTTAGACTAAACCCGGATTAGGCCTTAGTTCAATTAGCACATTTAAGTAGCTTTTATTAACGTGCCCTAGAAAAAAAAACATTACTGGTGTGCATCTTGAGACAAAACCCTTTATACAGTATTTACATCTTAAGATATATCAGTGCAAGATTCTTTCAGTTAAAACAGCTCAAACATGCATTTTAGTCTGGGACTAGCTTAAGCTTTGTCTGTGAAATGGGGGGATAAAGTCTATCAATTGCGAGATATACAGTAAGAACTGCAAGTTATAAAGTCAGAATTGCATGTATAAAGTTCCTATTGCGAGTTTATGTCTTGCAATTTTGACTTTTGTGGCAGAAACAAGCCTCCATACATAAAGATATTTTTGTTTTCTTCTATTTCTATAGCTTCCCTAAAGCTGACAATTTTGTTCAAATAAATGAAAAAAACATTATGTAATGAATCCATTACTGTGTGTGGGATAATAATGTCATAAATGATACTTAATGGATTTCATTCCATTAATAAAAAAGAGGTGTCACCTCTCATATGGATCTGTGGTTTTGTTTACATTACGAATATTCACTGAATCTTCCTCCTCAGACAGGCCCAATTTATTTCAATTAAAACAAGAGCATGCTGACAGTAGGCGCTGCGGATCCAGCCTTTCATATGGAGAGCTTTTCATCCAGTTGGCTGCTCTGATATAGACACCCGCCAGGACGGACCTGAAGTACGGTCTTCATCGTGTGCTCCTTAACCACAGGTAAGTGAGTGAGTGATCAGAATAGAGACAGATAGTGAGGACGGATCAGCTTCGGAATTAATTGCCCATGAAAAGCAGCAGCTAAACGATAGACATTCTAGGCTAATTTTCCAACCGACCGAGACAATTCATTCCCACCGGTGCAGGGACTTGTGCAAACTAACTGTGGCGTTTATGCTGTTGATCCGGATTATGATAATGAGTTGCCAAAAGATTTTGTGAAGAAGATCTTTCAGTCCACAGATGAAATGTTAGCCTGCTAAAAAACAACAAAAAAACAATAGTTGTAATTGATATGAGACATGTCCAAAGAGTTTAAGTGCGCTTCTCCCTGAAAGCAGTGGAGCAGAATATGATCTCAGGAGAAGGAAAAAAAACAGTGCTCCTCTAATCGCATTAGCTACTTCACTGCGGTTCAGGCTTGTTGAAGCCTGCATGAAGAACAGAAGACCACCCATATATACCTCCATCACTGTGCATTTCATGCCTCCAAATCAAACAAACATATAAATGCCACCCTTCACACACCTGGCTGGGTAGTCATGGACAGGAGTGCATGGCTGTCAAAATAATGGTCGGACTGACTTGCAAATGTTTATTAGAAGCATTCATGCCATCAACACAGCATCATAAATGTCAGATTCAGCCACAAGCTGATCTGACTTTAAACTTGATCAAATCCAGCAAAATTTGATCAGGCCATCAATTTGATTTGATCATACTTATGCTTTACTCAGTGATTGAATAAAATATATTTTTAATGAATAAGGCGGCGAACATTTTTCTGCAACACATCAGCTGGATTGTTTTTCCTCACACATGCTCACAAGGAAATATTTGTAATGAATAATTAAATATTTTGGTTATTAAATAATAGACTTTCTGAGTTAGAAGCCCCACACTCCTTAGCAACCCACTAACAGAATAAAACGCATTTAATGCAACTCTGTGTTTTGACAGTGTCTTACTGTATTCATCTGAAAGCTGAGTTTATTTGAATTTTATAATGTAATTTAAATTCATGCAGAACAGTAACCTAGTGGTACACACTCCCCACACGCACACGTATACTCAAGCAAACCTCATAAATGGGCAGGGGAAAAAACACAATAGCTTGCAAGCAAAGTCTTACGGAACAGCACATACCAGATCTTGACTGCCTTTCCTACACTTATCTCCTGCTGGCAGTATAAAGTGAGCTTTTCTTTTTACCAGAGATAAAAATATAAGCGCTCCCACAGTCCTTTTGAATTACTATCAGTTCATCAAGGGCCAAGAGAGCAGCAACTTCCCCTCTGTCTTTAGTTTTTGCCTTTAGATCCTTTTTATTCTAAAAGAATATTTATTAATTAATAAATACATAATATTAATTTAACAGAAATAAATATAGTCTGCTTCAAATGTCATTTACACCAAAACATAAATACCAAAACAGGCAGCAAAAATGTGTTTTCCATAAATAGTCTGGTTCTCACAAAAACTACTTGGAAGATCATATGAACTACTTTTATTATATAGATAATATACAGATTTACACTAAGCCATCAAAAGATCTTTATGAAATAGCTGTCTAATTTCTAATTAAATTAAATTTATTTAAATATAAATAAAATATAAAAATGTAATAATTTTAAATTATTTAAATTATATTTATAGAATTCTAATGTATAACAAATAAATAATTGTATTATTAGTGCTGTCAAATCAATTAATTATGATTAAATCGCAGCTACCAAAAGTTTTTGTTCAGTGTGTATACAGTACACACAGTGTTGTGTGAGTGTGTGGTGTGTGTGTGTGTGTGTGTGTGTGTGTGTGTGTGTGTGTGTGTGTGTGTGTGTACACATTATGTAAACAAAAATGTTGTTAGATTAATCGCGATTAATCGATTTGAAAGCACTATTATGTAATAAAAATTGCAATACATTATAAAATAATAATAATATAAAGTTAATAGTTAAAATAAATATTCAATACATTTGTCAATATATTTACATTTAACACTTATCAAATATTAAATTATAAAAATATGTTTGTTTAATTAATGAACAAACATCAATACTGTTTTTATGTGGTTGCGCCAGTTAAAATATTAGATAATACAAAAAAGATCTGCACACTGTTAATCTCCGTTTCTTTAGAAAAGATTAAAAGAGGCAAAGTTTCGGTCAAAGACCTTCGTCAAGCACAGTTAAAATATTGGCAGTTTTTTTTGTTTTGTTGTACTTTTTGGTCACTTTTTTTTTTACAAAGAAACACTGCATGATGAATCTTTTTCTTCTTTTTTTACCCCAAGTTTTCCATAGATAAAAGCATACAGGTTTAAAATGAAATATACAAAAATGTCCATTGTCATTATTATGTGAACTATCCCTTTAAATGTAGCAGCTGCCTCACTGAACACAAGCTTCTGCCGCAAAGAGAAGTGGATTCTTTGATTCTCTGTCACAAGAGCTAAAAATCAACTGCGCCGGGTCAAACGGATCCCACACAAAGGAGAACCTCATCCTTATCTCCTTCTGCCAGTCCTAACATCACGCAACTGTAGGTCATTTACAGCCATTCCTCAACATGTTGTGGCTTTTATCCATGACAGGGGTTGCACGCGTGTACAAGTGAAGCTGCGGCACTCTCCGCCATCGATCTGCTGCGTTGTGAAACACGGGTCGGATTGTAAATCAGTTGGCCCGGCTGTGCAGGACTGGTAAAGCCGTCTCACACAGCAGCGAACACACACAGCGGAGGCCATTCATCATCTTGAAATGAGAACGAGGCTATGCAGCGGCACTGTATGTGTGCTCTGAACAAACACTAATCTATAAACGTCCTCTTAATCAGGGCGGATGGATTGATTGATGTCATAAAGAAATATAGCATGTTGTAAAAACATGGTTTCTCATGGTTTTAAACACCAGGATCAATCTGAATTTACTTTGTGACTGCGTCTTCCAAACGTGGCCATAACAGGATCTATACAGTTTATTACAAGGATTCCAGGTGACATTTTAGAAAAAGTAAGAGAGAGACGTCCAACATGACATCATTTCACCAAATCCGCTATCACTAAAATGTCACCTTCATTCAAACTGGCTTTGTTTCCCATGTCAGATCAGGGCTATATTGCTGATGCATTAAGTTGATCTTATAGGAACACTGACATCTTGGCACGCAAGAAAGGACAAGAGATGTGCTTGATCATTTTACAAATCCATTGGTTTGAGTGGAGTCTATATTCCAAAGTATTTTCAATGAATAGACAGATAAATTGCATTGGCTTACACTAATAAGCCAATAATTGTTTCCCAATGGCCAATAATCAATAAATTGTCTATTTTGTCTAAGTAAAAGACAATGGATATCTTGCATTTTATTCATTTCCCACATTTAATATTTCCGGAGGGTTTTCAGTGGCCTTTTGTTTACTCCTCAAATCTCAGTATATGGAAAAAAGTTTCTAAAACTTCAGACAACTCGCTAACGTGGATATAATGACGTAAAAACTTAATCAGTGGGAAATCCAGCGCAGATGTTTATGTTGCAGATGGATTTACAAGAAAGGAATATCCCACAGGAAAAGCAACAAAGCCTTCCGAAACGGATTTTAAATTATTCACTCAGATTTATTCATTGTTTCCTATGTGTGAAATTACACTGCAAATCAAAGAGTGACCTTATTCTTCACCAGGATTTTGGGAGCATCCCAACCTCACTGATGAGAGCAGGAGTGGAGCTGTTGATGACATTGGGTGCTACCTAGTGGCCATCATGACATACTACAACATGATTTATGACTGATTCCAACGGGTCGAAGCATACAAAGTAATACAAACCACAATAAATCTCATTCAGTCTCTAAATAAATGCATTAATATTCCAAATAACAGCGTTTTGAGTTTGCAGGGATTGACAATGTGTTGCACTGTTTGCCACTGTTTTCCCATCAATCCCATCAAGTTATAGCTGTACAATTTGTAATGTAATAAAATATATTTAAATAAAGTGCAATTAAATGTAATTATTTAATATGAAATGTAAAATTATTTAATAAATGTTATTCTATAATATAAAATATATAATTAAATTCTAATGAAAAACTTAATTACAAAAAAGTTTGCAAGTATACAACTTAAAGTGGTAAATTATATAAATATTTCTAAAATAGAATCAAATACTTGTTTTAATACAATGTTACAAAACATTTTTAAATGTAGTAATAACAGCATTTTTAATGTTTTAAAAGACATGAGAGGAAACAAAGGTGACCTACTTCACAGAAACTGAGTGGCTAAATGAAACATGGAGACTAGTGGGTGAGCAGTTGACAGAGTCTTAATGGAGACACTGCAGAGTAATCACAGTGTCAAGAGGAAGACGTAATGACCGCCAGTATCTGCCAGAGCGTGAACACACACACACACACACACGACGGCCCTAATGGTCTGCACTGTAATCCAATGTCACCCGCCACACAACAGCTGACAGCTAATCTACGGGAATATTTTGGGAAAATTACTACTTTGTCAAGAAGAGGCCTCGGTTCAGGGTGAATAAAGGGATAGGATGTGAAAATACACTCGAGACACGGTTACAACTGCAGACCAATTATTTCACGACAGCTTCCGATTACAGAGCAAGTATTTCATTATTGCAACCAATCTTCTGTAACAACTAGAAATGAGAAGATAATTTATTTCAACTGGAGATCCACACACACTAGATCATACAAGCTAAATAATTTATAGTGTAAATAGAGAAGGGTTGTAACCAAGGCAGACACTGAGTGGGATACACAAGGCTCAACAGTAATTATTTTATTCCTTCTAACAGTCATCCTATCAATATATATAAATCTTAAAATATCTTTAAAAACTGTATATAAATATAACTACAAAAGCCTTTATAATAACAACATGAGCCTCTGTGTCAGTCAGAATGGCCGACGACCAGATTAATTTGTATGGTGCAAAAGACGTGCATCTTTATTAGTTCCATGCTTTGCTCTAAAATCTATCAGTGGGATTAATGGTTTGCCTCTTCACAGCCGTGGATGAAGAACGCCATCTAGTGAGAGCTCAGAGAACACAAGCAGGGCTGCCAAACGCAGTACATCCCTCTACGCCTCAGTACCCCTGAGAGATGGAGGAGTGGACGAGCAGAGCAAGAGAGACACAGATCAGAGTTAGAGGGCTTACACAGTAGGTGGACATGCGAAACCAGTCTACCATATGCTAGAATCACCCCTGCCGAAAGCCAAAACAGCTCAAAACATTTTTTTAAACATCAAAAGGATTCAGAAGGAAATATGTGGCATCTTCACTGGAATGTAGGACATTAAAAAGAAAGAAAAAAACCTATGACCTGCTTGCTTTTTAAGATCCCACTTTATATGAGTTGTCTTTAACTATGTACTAACATTGAAATTAATCATTTGATACAATACATTTGTGTACATACATGTTTTTACATTGTACTCATATTTAAAAAAATACCCTAAAGCTGTAATTCATTTCTGTAAATAGATCTATAATTACAATTTTGACCTTTACGTACCTTTTAATCCAACCTTAAGACAAACTATACCACCAAACCTGTCAATCAATCAATCAACTTTATTTATATTGCGCTTTTACAATGACGATTGTTTCAAAGCAGCTTCACAGTGTTAAACAGGACAACATTGCAACAAAATTTGATTTGGCTAGTTTAATTTGGATGGTTTATAGAATTATATATGACCAAATTAATAAATTCTATTTGTATATTTAGTTGAGTAACTTGGATCATAATTTGAGTGTCCCCAACTGAGCAAGCCAAGCCAAAGGCGACATAACCATACCTGCATCCCACCTAAATAGCAGCAAAAGTGTTTTGCAATACAATATGTACATTGTACTTATTTTTTTAATGCAAGTACATAGTAGTTAAGGACACCTGATATAAAGTGTGACCAAAAAAGGGGTTTTGCATTAGATTTCCACTAGTGGAAGGGATTCCATTAAGAACCAAGAGCATCAGTGAGGTCAGTTGCTGATGATGGGCGATGAGCTCTGGCTCACAGTCTGCATTCAAATTCATCCCAAAGGTGTTCAGTTGGGGTTTAAGTCTGGGCTTTTTGCCATGTAATGTACTTCATGTGTCAAGAATGGGGTGCCTACAAGTGCAAGTCTGTTGAAGTTCAGTGGTCAAAGCTTAAGGAATGAGTCACTTAACCTCTGAAAGCTCCAAGATTGTAAGCTCATGGCATTACCACATGATGATTATCATGTGAAAGTTCAAAATTAGTTTAGGCTACACTTTATTTTAAGGTGACGTAGTTACGTTGTACTGAGTAATATTAATTAACTACTAGTACTTACTATAGAGTTATGGTTAGGGTTTGGTTTAGGGTTAGTTGTTTCCCCTTCCTAAAATCATCTATACATTTTTATGCATAAAAAAAACATTTAAACTGTTAGATAGATAGTAAACGTAACATTGTAAATACAACATTGTTTCCAAACTTAAACTGGCTATACTTAATGTTGGATGTAGAAACCTGAAAATGAACATTTTCAATTTTTCAACAAAATTATTTGTATAAGCAATTTTCTAAATAAATGTATGTAAGCAGCTTACGTACTGCATTAATACTGCTTTACAATCCCGGTGAGGGAGATAAACGGGACTACAGTGAGAAAAACTCACTAAAGATACAAAGCAAACATATATTCTGGAAAGTATGGATATGGCAAGAAAGGGAGAAACATTTACAAATGAATGTTTGGTAGACTTTATCAAATTTTTGCTTTCTGGGGACCCCTTAGAACCTTATGGAGGACCCCTGTGGTCCACGCCAGTTTGAAAACCCCTGTCCTAAAGTACAGGATGTGAAAGTGAGTGGAGTGAACTAGGCTATTGTGTCAGAAAATTAATTCTATATAAAAAGCAAATAGTACTTTGACAATAGAACTGCGATATCAAAACTAATTTATTGTCCATTTGTAAAAACAAAGAAAAAAAAGGCCTTTCTGCAAATCCAGCAGAGATGTTTTACCAAAGGAAACAGTGGAAATGCTACTTTAATCATTTGTCTCTCTTAAAATTCTATGTCCCTTGAGCTCTGAATGAAAGCATTATCTGCATAGATAGTCAAATTACATGTTACTTTGCCTCTACTGCCTGCCTGTCTGCCCATTTAAAAAGATCAATACGTCTAGTTCTCTAAGGACCACAGTTGTTTCAGTCACTTTCCAATATGCTCATTCTGTTTCACTCAACGTGACCGTTGTGCTTTCTATTCACCAAATTGCTGTCTGTTGCTATGAGGGTCCGAACAAGAACATGTTTCAGTGGTAGCTGTACATGTCCGTTTTAAATCGCACTCAAAATAAGCTACCCACCTATCTGCAGGTGGCAGTATACCAGTCACACATAAACCTCTCTCTGGAGGGGATTCTGGAACATTCTCCCAACTCAAGGCTCTGGGGAGACACTACTGCATGCTCAAAATAGTCCAGACTTTGACTTTCTCAGCTTTGATCAACACAACTGGACTGCAAGGCAGGGAAATTAAAATTGATGGAACTATTTTAAAAACCAAACATGTTCCCATCTTTCTCTGGCACCATCTTATACAGTATGTCCATTCTCCAGATGAACTGCCAGGTTTTTTTACAGAAATGTGCCTTAACTGGTGTGATGCAACACCTGTCTGGGCTACCCGTTCATTGGGGTTGGCTAAAAGAGAAGAAAAAAAAAAGTCTGCTTACTTCAAGCCAAATCTCATCTTCACACACTCTACTATCGCTCCCACACAAGCCCGCTTTATCTCTGGGCGTGGAAAGAGCTTAGTCTGCAAAGGAGTGAAGGCGGGAAAGAGAGAATAATATGACAGGAAGAGGTAGAGATGGAGGGGGGTGAATTTAAAGAAAGAAGCAATTTCCTTGCTTTTAATAGACAGAATTATACCCATGCCCACCATATGGCAGGAATCCCTGTGTGCTTGCCGGCTTATACCTGCAGCCACTGCTTGATCCGTAGCACCAAATCAAGCATTCTTGCATGAAGCTGAGAAAAGAGCTCATTTTTAGCAGGGGAACAAATGAGCTTCAATATGAACTGAAAAACATGCCCTAACTACATAGAATCAAGTGCACTTTTTTTTCTTTTGTATCCTCACCCAAGCATACACTGCACAAGTCGGATGGTGAAAAAACGATTTCAGGTTCACTTGTAAGGAAATATATATATAGAGATTTAAACTCAATTAATGACATACTTTCAGTCTGCCAACTAGCAGAAAATACACATCCACTTGTGTGTGGTCTACATGTAGAAATCTACAAAAAGGACACTTAAACACCAGGCCTAATCTCCAAAGAGAACCATCTATAGCTTTCATAGTTTCACTGACATTCTTTTTGCCTACAACAGTTCTCGAGTCATCGTGTAAACTCAAGCATGTAATTGTATTCGAAATGTAGCAATTTGTATTACAAGTTTAAAGCACAGTAAATGTATACATGTAATATAAACCACAAACCTTGTACTAATAAATCAAAAATGCATTTCTAAACCCTGAAAGAAATTCAAGAGGAATGAATTGCCTCAAACATCAAAGCCCACACTGCAAAAACTGTTCTACTGTAGTACTTTTCATCTTGTTCTCCTTGTTATCTAAACATTCTTAAATCAAGATATAAGATACTTAAGATATTAAGTGAAAAAATGATAAAAATACTGAAACTTTATGCATAAAACAAAAAACAAATGCAAATGGAGTCAAACTTCATTTGAAGGGACAACATTTTCTTAGCAAATTGGCAGACTTTTTTTTTCTTGTTTTAAGCATAAAAACTTATTTTTTTCAGAGAAAAATACATAATTTTGCTTCTCAAGCAAATGTATATTAATTTAAGAATGTTTAAATATTCATACTGGAAAACAAGACAAACACATTTTTTACATATTTTATATATACAGGTCCTTCTCAAAAAATTTGCATATTGTGATAAAAGTTCATTATTTTCCATAATTTAATGACAAAAATTAAAATGTCATATATTTTAGATTCATTGCACACCAACTGAAATGTTTCAGATCTTTTATTGTTTTAATACTGATGATTTTGGCATACAGCTCATGAAAACCCAAAATTCCTATCTAAAAAAAATTGCATATTTCATCCGACCAATAAAAGAAAAGTGTTTTTAATACAAAAAAAAGTCAACCTTCAAATAATTATGTTCAGTTATGCACTCAATACTTGGTTGGGAATCCTTTTGCAGAAATGACTGCTTCAATGCGGCGTGGCATGGAGGCAATCGGCCTGTGGCACTGCTGAGGTGTTATGGACACCGGACTTTTGACACTGGACTTCAGGCATTTTGGCATTTCCTTCTCCCCAGTCTTCCTCAAGACTCTGGCACCTTGATTTCCGAATGACATGCAAAATTTGCTTTCATCCGAAAAAAGTACTTTGGACCACTGAGCAACAGTCCAGTGCTGCTTCTCTGTAGCCCAGGTCAGGCGCTTCTGCCGCTGTTTCTGGTTCAAAAGTGGCTTGACCTGGGAAATGCGGCACCTGTAGCCCATTTCCTGCACATGCATGTGCACGGTGGCTCTGGATGTTTCTACTCCAGACTCAGTCCACTGCTTCCGCAGGTCCCCCAAGGTACTCCACAATCTTCCTCAGGGTCCATTTGGCATACAGGGTCCAGCTGTATGCCAAAATCATCAGTATTAAAACAATAAAAGACCTGAAATATTTCAGTTGGAGTGCAATGAATCTAAAATATATGAAAGTTTAATTTTTAGCATTACATTATGGAAAATAATGAACTTTTATCACAATATACTAATTATATATATATATATATATATATATATATATATATATATATATATATATATATATATATATATATATATATATATATATATATATATAATTAGCATATTGTGATAAAAGTTCATTATTTTCCATAATGTAATGATAAAAATTAAGGACCCTATTTTTTTAAATCTTTAAAATCTCTGTTAAAGCCAAAAAAGAAAATTAGCCCATGATTTACTCACCCTCAAACCATCCTAGGTGTATATGAAATTCTTCTTTCAGGCGAATACAATTGAAGTTATATTAAAAAATGTCCTGGCTAATCCAAGCATTTTAATGGCAGTGAATGGCAGCCTAAAATTTGAAGCCCAAAAAAGTGCATCCATCCATTTTTGTAAGAAAAATAACTTTATTTAAAAAAAAGCATAACTGGCTCGACGATGACGTCGGATGTAGTGTAAGCATTTTGAACTACGAGAGGAGTTGAATACAGCCGGCGGTCTGCCGGGAGCTAGATATTTTCCTTAGCTTTAAATATGGATATTTTTCTTACACAAACCCATCGATTCAGAAGGCCTTTATTTACCCCCTGGAGCCGTGTGGACTACTTTTATAATGGATGGATGTACTTTTTTTTTGGGCTTCAAATTTCACTGCCATCATAATGCTTTGAAAAGCCAGGACATTTTTTTTATATTAGATTGTATTCTTCTGAAAGAAGAATGGCATATACACCTAGGATGGCTTAACGGTGAGGAATTATGGGATAATTTTAATTTTTGGCTGAACTATCCCTTTAATACGTTTTGTCAGCTATTCAATTGGCGCATTTCTACACAACAGTACAAGCCAGTGAACAAACTGCTTTCTTATCTTTCATAGCCTTCATTCCTGTGAAAAATTAAACATGGCGTGATCCAGACTATTAACAACATTAAAACAGAAGAGTCCAGCCTTCAGAAAACAGAAAATGTTTGAGTGTGGAACAGAACTGGAATTTGATCTGAGCTGGACTCCTACGTGAAATCTCCTACATCTCTGCTGTCTTGTCCCCAAAATAACAAAATCAATCAGCACCATACCGTAAAAGCTAATTTTACTCCCAATATATTGATGTTAACATCCTGACGGGTTGCTTGGGAAATAAACATTTGGGCTAAATCACAGCAAGCTAGTCTGGATTTGGGATTAATGTCTATATCTACCAACTAACATCCGCCTGACGTCTCTCCTGTCTTGCGCCTGAAGAGGCAGGGTTACAAAGACAGATGCCTGGATGGACACAGGCTTTCAAGTCCACGCCAACCGCAGACACTTCCCTGGAGAGCTATAAAGTGGAGGAGGAGGGAGATGGGCGAGGACAGGTGGTGCGCACCTTGGAGGGACAGGGTGACAGGACGGGAGCGACCAAGTAGAGAATGCAGGACACATGAGACTGGAGCCGAAGCAGTCTGCTGTGACCAGCTCAAGAAAAACTCTGCCCTGACAGGAAACATTACCTTTTGGCCTATTCCAAGTTCATGTCCTTTAATGTCAGGCCCCTAACATTCCATGTTTCGTTCCATAGATTCAATGTATTCTCATGCCTCATTGCGAAAAAATTCTCTCTTCCAAATGTAAAAGGTCTTCCTGCAGGATGTGGATATTCTGGCACAAGGGAATGATGGCTAGCATCCACATTTGAGTACATAAGGTCAGCATGAAAGTCAAAGCATTCCCACTCCTTTTGTGGCAAATTATTGTTTAAATCTCAAACATTTTCTATGAAAAGTTAAGTAAAACCAACACTAAGTAAAACTAAAATGTATCTATACTGTGTATACCTATAATTACTTTGATGGCTTCACAATGTAAGGACCATAGTGTATTTAAATCATGCCAATTAATTTACTCTATTTGATGCAGGCTTGAAAAAACAAAAACTATTTAAAAACGATATTTCCAGGTTTTACAGTACAATTGAAACCCTGAATTCATTATCCTCAAACAAAATAAACAGACAGTGTGGATCCAGTTCAGGGAGACAGGGCATTTATGGTGACTCAATGGATGGCATTCTAATATTAATAATATTTTAATCACATATTTGCAGCTCCTGTAACTGGCAGCACTACTCTACACTCTTTCAGGGATTTAAATCTCTTTAAATCTCCATTTGCAATGTGCGCACAAATATCATACACACACACAACTACATACATGTACGTGAATCGGTGTATTACAGCATTAGACATTCCCCCATTCTGCATGCAAACCACCAGAGTCCATTTTACACCACAAAGAATATCGCACACGGTTTTCAACCACGGATGGCCTACTTTCCCATGAATGAATGAGGTGAACATGTTTATGGCGGCTTGGAAATGACAGTAAGCTATTATCTGCCACAGTCTCAATCCCCTCCTCCTGTGAATCAACAGCCACAGTGCACAGCAGCAATGAACAGATCATTCGGGGGGCCTTTGTCCCGCTGTCTCTCAAAAATCATCATGAAGAATCATCAGAGTTGCAATAGGCGTCAATGCCACGCCTCACCAAGACATTCAGATTTTCATTTTCATTTATGTTGCCCAGTCAAAGACAGTAGCATTGTGACATGAGGGTGAATGTGAGGTGAAACAGAGAAGCAAGGTAGATGTGACATTTGAAATGTAAGGAAGATGCTTTCTGGGCACAAATAAATAGCTTCTTTTTATGCTACCTGTCAGCGTGGTTAACAGCTGTCGTCTTACAGAGCCACAGCACATAAATCGCGGCTACAGACACCATCCGTCGCCCCGGGCCCGATAACATACTGCGTGTTCCACACAGCCTGCCAGACACAAGCTGAAGCCTTCTGCTCATCTTCGCACTGCCTCTGACATAAAAACAGACCAATCTCATATAATCCAACGTCACCAGATGTTTGTTGCAGAAACTTCCGAAAAACATAGTAGAATCATCTAATGCAAAAAGTGTTACGTTGTGATTTTTACTGCTTGTTCAGACTTTTTAAAACTTTAGAAAAACTGTAAAATTTACCTTGGATGTGTCTGGCCATTTCTGGCAGAATGTAAGGTGAAGTATGGATGAATTTGAAATGGCCTATCTTTATATGGCAGAAACATGCTAGTATGCTAATATTGCGCCAGCAATGTCATCAAATGTCATTTAAAAAGTTCAGATTTCTTGAACACTCCTATCCACCATTGTGTGAGAAAATAGATAGTCCCAAACCAAACTGCTATTATTGGTTAAGCCAATGTCCTGATAGCCATTCATGCCAAAGCACAAAGACCTGCCTAACTTCTAATGACAGATGTATTTTACCCATTTTCTTTATTGATTTTAATGATTAATTGTTGCAGTCCTCACAGGAATCATCACAGCAGCAGCAAAAACTACTTTTATTATTTGTATTACTACCTACCATGGCACTAAGCCATGGTTTAGCAGTTATCATCATTATCTCTCTTAACATTATTACCAATTCCAATCCCGTTCTACAACTCAAATGTCAAAACGGCAAAAACAAGTATTTTCTTTCAACCAACAAGCTCACCTGACTATTAAAGACGTTGATTTAAAATATATAGACCTGAAGATCTTACCAGAAACTGTTTTACATATCAAATAACCCACTTAGCTGACTGTATCATATTATAAGCCACAATGTACTTAAGAGGGGGGTAAATGAGCCCAGGCTGGGCGCCATAGACTAGACAGCCAGTAAATAACAAGGGGATCCTCTTCCATGTTGACAGGGAAACGCCTCCAATAAGTGAGAGCCATAGTGAGGTCACGCTGGCAGAATCCAGTCACGTCACGAAGAGGTTGTGAACTCCGCTCTGCACTCACAAGTATTGAAACCTGAAACCTGACCACTTCTAATATCTCGGGACTACATCATGAAAATAACCCTTCTAGCGGGAATGTTGTCAGTGCTGTAGTGCACCAGGACACTACTGCTAAACACACTGAGCCACGTAAACAAGCGGCTTTCAGCCTTTCCACACATTTAGTCGCACAAACCAACTTCTAAAAAAAAGATCTAAGAAATCTAAATTATTGCAGGAATCATGTGGAATTGTACAAAATGCCACCAATATACAAACACCAGAAGAAAGATCTTCCATAAAATCTTCCACAGCAGTACAAGAGCAGTGTGGGTTCTGGGTTCAGTTCACCGTTTGTTGATTGGATGGAGACAGATCTGAATGTGAGCTTGCACTTGATTGTAAGAAAGGGATGGGGTTTATGTGGACTGAATGATTGGAGAAGTCAAGCATAGGTCACCAGTGAAAGTTGGTTGTTTGAACGGAAGACCGGAAACCCCACCTGAAAACATTTACAAGGATGAATTATTCACAATAAGCTCAATAACATGCATTTATAATATATATTAGATTTTGCATCATTGGTTGCATAAATGTCACTCGGGACATGAAATGACTTTAACTTACTCTTTATTGTCTCCCAACAAAGATTAAAGTGTAAACAGATTTTGTCCTAACCACAACTGCAACAGAGTTCTATATCTCTGGCATTGCAACAGGTAGCTCCACCCATACTAACTTCTCACTGGACTGAAGTACTGACCCTTGTGTACAGCCGTGGCCAAAAGTTTTGAGAATGTCAGATTTTTTTTCATCAGATGTTACTATTATGTACTCTAGTATAATTAGAAGCATTTTGTGTTTCATTTTCGTGTCGAAGGCTTTTATTTACAATTACTTGAAGTTTAAGCAAAGAGTGAATATTCTTTTTTGGCCTGGTATGCTGTCAATCAACTTCTGGGCCACATCCTGACTGATGGCAGGCCATTCTTAAATCAATTCTTGAAGTTTGTCACAATTTGTGGGGTTTTGTTTGTCCACCCACCTCTTAAGGATTGACCACAAGTTCTCAATGGGATTAAGATCTGTGGAGTTTCCTGGCCAAGGACCCAAAATGTCGACGTTTTGTTCCCCCGAGCTACTTAGTTATCACTTTTGCCTTATGGCAAGGTGCTCCATCATGCTGCAAAAGGCATTGTTCGTCACCAAACTATTCTTGGATGGTTGGGAGGAGTTGCTCTCGGAAGATGTTTTTGTACCATTCTTTATTCATGGCTGTGTTCTTAGGAAAAATTGTGAGTCAGCCCACTCCCTTGGCTGAGAAGCAACCCCACACATGAATGGTCTCAAGATGCTTTATTGTTTGCATGACACAGGACTGATGGTAGCTCTCACTTATTTTTCTCCAGACAAGCTTTCTTCCAGATGCCCAAAATAATCGGAAAACGGAATTCATGACTTTACCTCACTCCTCAGCAGTCCTATTCCTGTACCTTTTGCAGAATATCAGTCTATCCCTGATGTTTTTCCTGGAGACAAGTGGCTTCATTGCTGCCCTACTTGACACCAGGCCTCCAAAATCTTCGCCTAATTGTGCGTGCAGATGCACTCACACCTGCCTGCTGCCATTCCTGAGCAAGCTGGATCGGTGCCCCGATCCCACGGCTGAATCAACCGGTCCTGGCACTTGCTGGACTTCCTTGGGCGCCCTGAAACCTTCTTCACAACAAGTGAACCTCTCTCCTTGAAGGTCTTGATGTGATTAATGGTTGATTTAGGTGCAATCTTACTAGCAGCAATATCCTCACCTGTGAATCCTTTTTTGTGCAAAGCAATGATGACTGCATGTTTCCTTGAAGGGTTGCATGGTTAACGGGAAGAACAATTAATTCAAGCACCAGCCTCATTTTAAAGCTTCCAGTATGTTATTCTAACTCAATCAGCATGACAGAGTGATCTCCTGCCTTGTCCTCATCAACATTCTCACCTGTGTTAATGAGAGAATCACTGACATGAATTGCAGTGGAAATGTACATTTTCATGTCAAAGAGAGACTTTACAATTAATTGAAATTCATCTGATCACTCTTCATAACATTCTGGAGTAATTGCAAATTGCTATCATAACTGAGGCAGCAGACTTATATTTCTTATATTCATTTTCACTCTCAAAATTTTGGCAACAGCTGTAGTACAGAGTTGCCATAAGTCAACATTAATTTCTCAATTCTCTGTAAAATTGTTAAAGTTGATCAGTTAACAACAACTAATTACTTAAAGATGCAGCAAATAAATCATGATGTAAAAGTATGTGTTTAAAGTTATATGAGGACTATGTAACAGTGAACTTAAAGAGGAGTTTTTAAAGAAGGGCAGAAAAAGTAATGTAGTTTAAAAGAACACAACTCTACAGACTGGCTTATTTCCAACAATGTATTATATTTTTTTGCTAAAAAAACAGGAAAGTGAAGAAAAGCAATATTTTGCCATATTTTCTGTGGTACTCAACATGCTGCCACAAACACTGTCGAAACCTTAAAAATCCCTTTAAGCCTGACTCTGGACAATATGACTGAGGGATGCCATTCAAAAGGATCAATGAACTGCAATCAAGACTTTCTTCACTTCCTGCTCCACTTCCACGGTGTTTAGCATTTAATTGCAGCCCCGCTCTGCACCGGTTTCCCGCTATCTGATTACTGCAGAGGGAACAGCTGCTCAGGGTATCCTGCAGAGCAACGAAGAGAAAGAGAGAGAAACAGAGCTTAGATAGGGATGCTTACACCGCAACAACCAGAGGATCATCACCCTTTACCAGGGCAAAAAACACTTTAGATCCACATAAGAGAGCTGGGTCAGATATTGTGAGTCAGCTTCTGGAATCAAAAAAATGAAGTAAACATTCAAGTTGACTCAAGTGAAACACTTGCTGCCATTTAAGTACAACCACTTTTTTACAATATGACATGTCTTATATTAACCTGTGTGGATCATAGCTAACGGCAGGAGCAATTTCAGGGAGTAAATGATGATTTAAGGGTGCACGATTAAGAAGATGAGTGCCATTTTCCACCATTTTACACTCCATTTTCAGTTTAGATGTGCCAGCTTCCTATCTGGGCACATAAAACGCATGAAATGAAATGTTGTGGCGTGCGCTGTGATTCAATCTGGGAAAGGCGTCAATAACTCGCTGGGGTATTGCGGAGGCTCTTGGTTGAGCTTCATTGAATGTGTTCAGTAGTGCATTTTGCTCTTGTTCTCAGGGGTGCTACAATAGTCATTGATGATTTGGTGCATAAACACATCGGTTTTCCCTCAATCTATGTCTGTGGAAGAGATATTCATCACCACCACATATCTTCATCTACTTCGCACTGACACTCGGTAGTAATTTGTGTTCATTGCCCTTTGGTTTTCTGTGACATAGGTGTAAAATGTATTGACTAAGTAACAATGGAAAATGTCATTTCCGTTTGGGTCGCCATGTGCAAGGAATGTCAAGTTGATCGATAAGTTGTGCTGGCAATAAATGTCAGTGTGACGAGAAAGTGTAGCAATGTCGGCCAGTGTGGTCATCCAAAGACATTCATCAGTCGAGAAAAAAAGCTGGCAAAAAGAGGCAATCCCACCTGATCCCTAGTGCAAATTTATCCTGACATGGGATGGACGTAAACGACTATTGTAGCTAGACAGACAGGCAGTGAAATTTATGCTTGAAGAGTTATTCATTTGCACGGGAGATGGCCGTAAACAACCTCAAAGTTTCACTTTTTTGTTGGATTCAATTTAGTTTACAGAGATAGGGAAGCAGAGAGAAAAGTCGAAGCTTCCCAGCATGCACAATTTTAATACAATTAGGAATAGGAAATCATCACTCCAAGACCTGCATTAGCATCCAGTGTGAGCAACGGAGATGAAAGATGATGGCAATAAACAGCATGTTCACATCACTGTTGCTTTATTCTGATGGACCAAACAGTGTTGTATGAGATGAATAACGCTGCTAAGAGAAGTTATGATATTGGATATGGTCTAGGAATAGGTACATGAGTCAAACTAGGTGATATTGTCTAAACCAGTGGTTCTCAACAGGTTTTGCTTGAGAAGTGATGGTTTTTACATCAATTTCACATTGGATAATCAACCCTACACTGTAACAAAATAGTCTGTTAAACAACAAAAACTGCCCTTAAAAAGATTCTGTTTGATTTGAATGACCTTCAATTGAGGGAAACAACAATAACTTGGCAGGCTAACGATCTCTTGAACAACACTGCTATATAGGCTACTAAATATTAGACTGCATAGAGCGAGACAGTGCTTGACTGCCCTGTGTTAAACATTTACCACTGTGTCGGGATGACTCCAGCATCCACAATTGGTCACCGAGGTAGCATCCAATGGGGTGGAAAGGGTGCAGAACTAGACAGGACAGTGACAAACTTGAGGGGATTTAGTGTAGAAAGGTGATAGAGCAATCAAGATTTTCCCAACATACTCCCAACGAAGGCAGATAAAGGAAACTTGTTTGGAGCTGTAAAATAGTTTGAAGGATTTGCAGATGATTCAAACTAATTTTCTCTCTTTCACAAAAAACACAAATAATAATCATCTTCTTTCTTCGAAATGCCAATGGGGCGTGAGAGACTGAAAACAGCTGGTCAATGCAAAGCAACTGTCAATAAGGGCTTAGTCACTCCATGTCTGCACTCATAAAAGGACACTGAATGGGAAGCTGATGATTTAGATGGTGACCAAATGTGTGGGCATTTGCAGATTATCATAAAAACAAACAATAATGGATGGAAGAAAAAAAGCTTAGACCTCCTAAGACCACTTATGTCGCTTTTCCATAACTTTCGGGTGCTATTTTGTGCAATGTTCTGCTATGAATTTTATTTGTTACACCTTTAAATAAATATTAATCAAAAGCAGCTTTATTTTCATTCCTGTCTAAAAGTTATTACAATGATTATATGTTGATTGCTATACATTTTATTTAACTTTTGACAGTTCAAAAGCAGCTTAGGGTATATTGAATGCTGTATTAAAATCACTTCGTATGGCTAAAATGTGTCTTCATTTATCTCTCCATCCCTCATTTTTTTTTTTTTAACAAAACATGCAAGAGAAACATTTTGCAACCGTTTTGCTAGCATGTTCCAAATAGCTATGCTGTTTGGTTGATTCATTTTCTCCCATGGTGCAATTACTTTAATATTTTATCATTTCATTCAGCTGATTTGAGTTTATATAATGCAGTGGGGTATCATTTTGCAGATGTCTAACTAAAATAAATGCTTATTGTAAATACATTTACGGTAATTGTCAGTGTAAGTAAGGTACTTAAATTGTGCCTAATGTTACAGCATGACTGGTTCTACCTCATTAACAGGACCAAAAATGAATCCTAGACCAACAGTTCCTACCTCCACTATTCCACATTCCATGAAAATAACAATCAAATTCAGGCTTGTACAAATCTGAACAGGGCAACAGAAAAACCCCAATAACTGAATTTAATACAGTAAATCCTCTTCCGTCAGGCTTTAAAAGACTTCGAATGAAGCTCAAATGAAAACACGGACCGTGCAACATCATCAATGCTGTCAAAAACTTACGTGGCATATGCATACAGTATTTCCATGCAAATCGACAGGACTTGAAGCAGAAAATTTGGTTTTGATGGAAATGCAAACAAGCCAACAACCACAGAACAAAACAAACACAACAACCTCCCCAGAGAAAAGCCATCAGGAAGCCTCAACCAAGTTGACTGACAAGTCCTGGAAAATAATCGACTGTATCTATTAAATAAACTTCTATAAATGCACCCACGGTTACTCAATTACTCAACGGCAATAGTAACATGATTAATACTAAAACAGCACAGCTACCAGACAGTTCAACATTTTGTTTTCTCCCACTCTAGTATGCTGTGCTAACAGTTTATTAGCATTTATATGGATTTTGATAAGCTGCTGAATCTACTAGGAGAATGTTTCAGTCCACTCTTTGAAGAACATTTATTTAGCTCAACTTTCTGCACTTGGCCAGGACATTGTTCATAAAGGAGCTGTGATGATGTCACTGACCTCCTGCGGCGATCAAACAGTCGTATACCCACCTGAGCTCCTTTTGAAGTGCGGGCCGTGTTGGACTGTTTTCTCTGTGGAGCCCTGATAAGTGCATTAATGCTGATCTGGACTAGCTGTGATAACATTCCCACTGAGAAAGGCACCCATCCAGCAGCCTCTTCCCACTCAGTTCTGAAGAAATGTCTTTCCCCGTCTTCACCCGCCCTGAGAGAACTAGTAGTGTCTCTGTGCTAATAAAGACTTCTCATTAGCATTCAACACTAACGGTCGCCAATGCCCCACAGTGTAGCGCTCGGGTCTCCTGGTCTGAATTTTGAGTGTCAAATGGGTGTGTAGCGGCAGATGAAATGAATGTGGACCCGGATGGGTAGACAGAGGTGAAGAGGGAAGGTCTGCTCAATCCTGGTGGTGAAGGTTCAGCCGCAGCACTACTGTCAATCAAGCTTAGAGCCACGTCAGAACAGGCATCTGCAGTGATGTGACAGCATGCAAACGGAAGCAAGCAAATCAGCCTAGGATGCAGGCAGGCTGGCACGCAATGAGATAATTCTTGTTGTGCAGCAAAAGAGTTTAAAAAATGCATATCGAAAGCGGCCAAACAAAAGAGCCCTTGGGTTTTGCTCACTTTATCATTTATATGCATTCTGCAGAAATAAATGAGGGTGCCAATTACAGTAAACATGGAGCAATGAGCAAACAAGCAACTAAACAATGCTGCAATGTCTTGATGATTAACCCTCAAGTTCTGTGTGGGGTATGAGAGATGCCAAGGACCTTTACTGGTACGATACGATAGGAGTGTAACGATACCCTCACGTCACGATTCGATAGATATCACGATACTGAACTCATGGCACAATATTATTGCAATACTCCAAGACCTATGGTAAAAGGTTAACAAAAAAACAAAATTTACTGTTGATTAAATGCTGCATTTGGTATTACACTGGGGGTAGAAATGAATAGGCTTGGATTTAGTGCTGGTAACCCAATGCACAGGACATTGGGGACACCAGAATGAAAATATTCATGATTCTGAAGCTGAAAATACAGAATTATTTTAGACGAATATGCTTGCATTCTGTTACTGACTCGATATATTTAAAATGATGTAGGCTACTTTTTACTTTAGGACAGTTGGCATTATCCGGACCCACAATAATTCCAGAATTGCATTATTATACATTATATTCAATATTATATATAATAGTTTAATGTAGTAATGACACAAACTCTGTAAACTTTTTTTTTTTTTCACAAATATATTTTCGTTTTGGTTGAACTATACACAACTGAGATATCAGACACAATTCTCACTATATTGCTGCATTTTTGTATTGCGATATATTGTGACACGATATATTGTTACACCCCTAGTATGCTTGGCATCTCAGAGACTCCATATATACAAAACAAATGCTTTACATTTATCTACATACAGTCTCTCGTAAGCACTGGCATAATGTTGAGATTACCTGTTTCTCATAGAGGGCGATAAGTTAACTCTTTATCGCAAATTGACAGAGATGGCCTCCCACAAGTGCAGGGTATTGGGATATACTCGGGGCTTAGAGTGTACTCAATCCACAGGGAAGAAAAGTCATGTAGAGTGTGGATCTCTCCCATCACAACTTCTTAGCTGGTTGTGTAACCTACTGTGTGGGCTATGCGTATCATCTACAGCGATTCGTCATGCCAAGTGTGCGAAGCAAAAAGCCAGAGCAAATCCGACAGTCAATGTAGGAGCTCAGAGGGACTGTGTTGTTGGTGACATTTCAGTGTTGTGTAACTACTCCTCAAAACTGCCTTCAGATCGCTGCATTTGGTGTATGATCTCTGCTTTTCTTTGCGTTTGAATGCCAGGTGTGAAGTCTATACGCAAACACTCTTTGTTGACACACTTTTATACATTATTCACACACCAGAAGCTAGTCTGGAAAAATAACAAAACAATTTTATACTGTAAATGCCTAGTGCACCCAATAATTAGCCAATAAAATACTTTTGATGTTTTGATTGAAGGACATTCTTGTAACTAAGGCTAATTTAGTATTAGCATACAACTCTTGAACACAGAAATGCATGGTTTGTGGGCAGTTTATAAGTCGGTTATGTCATAACTGCACTAAAAATCAATGCACTGTCATAATTTGTTTTGTACCTTAAGGGGTACAACAGCTGTCACTGAGGCAGCACCCTCTCCAAAGGGTCACCTTTGTACCTCATCTACCCCTAAAGGTATGCATAACCTTTTTGATGGTACTGCCCCAATGACAAGTTTGTTGTACCCCTTTTGTTAAGAACAAGCTCCAGCAACATTTTGGATTAAAAAAGGTTCAGTGTGATCTAGAGGTGTTTTTGGTGATGGAAAGAAACCAAAAGCACAAGGGTACATATTTAGAGACGCTAAAGTTTACTTGCAAGAACAATGAGTACACAATGACAACAGTAAAGCTCTACAACAAGCTCACAAAACACTATTTTTCAAAGTGTACTCAAGACCCTACATTAAAGGTCACAGGCTTCCATCCATCAACAAGAATTTCCGTATTGACCGTGACCCGCTTTTCCTTGACATCTCTGTGATCTCTGACACATCATAGGCTGGATCCCTGTGGATGGCAACTTGAAAATGTACACTTTTGAACCCTGTCAGTGCCTTCTGTACAGGTTCCATACCTCCGTAATCCGGCCAGGTGGAGGAACAGATGATCTAGGCCCAGTGGCGTTGGCTTCACAGACTCGACAATTTTCACCTCTGATGAGCACAGCGCTGGAGAGGAGCTATCTGTCTCAATGCAGACTAACGCAGGTCAGAGGGGCTCAGGACACATCTTTCAAAAGGGAACAAAACTCTGGCCTTATCTTTTTCGCTCAAAAGCCTGGCAAGCTTAAAAAAATAATTATTGCTGCCTGGTTGCAGAGTCGGGGATAATACATTTAAGGTTTGTTAGGCACTGACACTGAGCCAAACAGAAGGGCCTTAAGGGTTTTCTTGTAACTAAGGCTGACTCGGACTTGAATAGTATTGGCAGGAAACATTTGGGTGTCTTTTTGTAAAAAGTGCCAGCACTCCTTCTCCTCATTTATTTTTCTTACTTTCAATCTCACCAAGTTGTTCATTTCCTGCCTCATGGGTGCGGATGAGGATGAATTGGGTATTTCCTCACCGAAAAGCTTTGTGGATTCTCCACAGATCATAGGGCTCATTTAAAGGCTCGTTTTTACATGCAAATCATGTTGCACTAATACTAGGTACTGTTGAAGATCCAGAACATCTTAAGAAGTGCCACAAAAAAATTACTAACCTAAAACTACTTGGTAAGTCTGCACACATACGTTCTGTAGGGATAAAATACAGACGAGAGAACAACAATTGCATGAAAAATCCCATATGCAATGCAATGACTTTTGAAATCGAAAATAAAAGCTTTGCCTTGAAAACCCACAGGCTCATTTAGTAACAATAATTCAGCAGTAGCTGGGATGTCCTAAAGCCAAAAGAGAGAGGCGTCCAAACTGAATGAATTGCTGAAGGATGTGGTGTGAATCCTTCTACCCAGCAGTGTGGGTAATTATTTCAAAATGTTTGTACTGCGGGCAACATCAGCTTAAGACATTGCACAGGGACGCTGAATAACACTACCTCAAGGGAAGGTGCCAGAGTGGTGCAGGAAGACACAGGTACAATAAACTGTAGGGATGGACATGATACTTGGAAATTATAGCAACGTCAATGTGAAAACACAATTGTCTGCCTTGTCGAACTTAAACACATTTTACACCATTCAAAGTGCAGTGACAACTACATGCAAACGGGCCTCAATTTAAGACTTTGGGGCTGGTTATGTCATTTCCTTGAGACACTACCTTACATTCTGACAGGTAAGCACACGATGCTGAGCCTTTAGCTTTAATTGTAATCGCATTATTTAGCTCTGTTCATCCAACTTTTGGGTTGAGCAATGTCTAACAAAATTGGCATCAGACGATGTCTACAGTGAAATGAACGATGACATCAGGGGGTTGCATTTGAGCGTTAAGCTCAGTTAATGTGATCGCAACTGGAGAAAGAGAGAACGCGCACTGAGCAGAAAGAGCTTGAATGAAGCATGTTTGGCTTTAGATAAAACTACTAGAGGATATAGCACGGAAATATCATTACCACAAACGATCCTGAGTGCTTGTGGTGTAATCCGCACCGCTGTTTTGACACTCTGCTAAGTTGACACTAGAAAATCGCGCTACCGTTCTGGATAGAAACATGCCAGGGTCCGGATGCAATCCGCTATTTGAATATCATTGGTGTAGTGTTTGTAAAACTGCTAGTAGACAATAATTAATTTGGTTTTGAATGTAATTTGTATTGTGATCTGGAACAACATTATGTGTGGGAGGGTTGGGTGGGGGTCATGATGCCAGTACAACATCGTGATGTCTGTCAGCCATTGGTGATCGTCTATCAGCCCAACCCTATATAAAACTTCACAAAGACTACACTGATACGATTTCAAATCGGACTAAAATGGTTTTATTCCAGAAAAAAATTAACTTTTTAAAATGTAAACCCAAACAACACATTCTCATTTTGATATTGGCAACTGTGGTATTGAGAAGCATTAATAAAAATATTTAAATATTAACTATATATAACTGACACAGTAAATGCAAATATAGCAAGAGAGTAATCCTGGCCAATGACCACAACATCCATTCTAACAGACAGGTTTATCGGGCTCAGTAAACGTCCAAATGGAGTGTCCTATTAAGAAAAGAGTCTAGTTAAATCTTGTCTCCATGGACTAACCAAAAGTTCAAGAATTCAATATTTATGAAGCCCCTGTGACAGATTAGTTTGTAAATAAAGTCTCAAAATGGCAAAATTTAATTCTAAAAGTAGTGAGAAATTAATTCGAAGGGGTCAAGGACGACTTTCTTTTATTTTTGACAACAACTCTATACCTTTGGGTGCACCGCATTGGAAAGTGAAGTCTCAGAACAGTTTTCCAAACAAACTGATGAGAATGACTCTGCCAGATGGATTTGCAGGCACTCTGTGGCCCCAATTTCCTTTTGAAACATACTTCATTAACAGTATGTTAATCTCAGGTTTGTTGATATGACTTTGAGAATCCATTTTGCTCTCATTCTCAGAGTGCATCTACCTCGCTGTCTCTCATCAACCTTCATTCGCGACCTTCTCATCGACTGCCTCTTTTATAGAGTGTGGCGGTTTCAAAAACGGAGCGTATGGAGGATTCATTTGTGCCATTTAGTCACTTGAAAGCTCATCCATAGCCCAGAGCTGCACCATTAGCATATGCTACGAGCGGCAAAGGAAGTGTTAGCGCTAATTACTATATACACTATAATACAGGAAAAAAAGGTTCTGAAGAGCTTAATGATGCCAATGATTCCAACCACAAAAATAGCGCTATGCTTCACGATATAAGATTTTACTGTAGACGTTCATTCTTGATGCAATTCAGATGTCTTGCACTTCAACACAGCAGGTTCAGCTGGCATCTGTAGCTAAAAGTCAACAAAGATATGAGCACCAAAAAATACTTTATTCTATAAGAGAATATCATTCCCCGGCAGAACACTGAACGTACCCAAAGCGCTCGTCATCCACACACAAATTGATTTTGAATAAAATATCTTTCTTCTAGAAAGTTATTACCGTTTTTTATGAAATCCAGAATTGATTACAGTGTTGCTTGCAAAGTAAAAATGTAAATCAAAATAAGAGAAAGAGACAAAAAATGGTCTTTGACATAAAAGAAGCAGTGATGCAAATACGATTGTGGATAATAAGACCACAGCAAAGATCTCTATAAAGTAACGCTTGCCTTTCAATCAGTACAGCATCGAAAGGGGGTGGGCTGATTTCTTGTTCTCTGAATCTCTCTGAATCTGCATTTCAAAACCTACTGAAATAAAATGTGCATGTGAAACCATTTTAAAATTATACATACAGTATAAAGTAATACTAAAATTAGGAGGAGAATCATACCTGATTCTCTTACAACAGTGGATGTGTCCATAGCAAATGCAATGCCAGAAGTACGTGATCCATACATTTTTTACCCAAAAAGTACAATGAGAATTGACTTTAGTTACAGTATTTGACATAATGTGAAAATAAGGATGTTCTTGATAGCCTACCACACATTCCTATCTATTCGGTTAAAAATCTCAAAAATGAACTAGACTAAAGCCTGCCAAAAAGCACCAGATTTATGCATTTAACTTAAAAAATTAACACAACCTCTTTACCAAGGCTATATGAAAAAAACACAAACCAGTTTGGTTCTGACTGGTAGCAAAATAAACCAACCCCTGGCTTCCAAACTCCTATACAGAATGCCAATGACAACATAGATTCCTTTTTTCAGACCCATCACGAACACACCTGATTCAACATCTACACATCAGATATCTGGCTTATTGAATCAGGTATGTTAGTTTGGGAAAGCTTTCTGTCAATGGGATCAGCAATTTGAATAGGAATCAGACTACTGCACCAAATACAAGCTACTGTAGTAGCCAAGCTCATCACTTGCAAACCACATATGTGCAGAGTTCCAGACACTAAAAATGCCAAAGAACCATTTGCTTTAAGGGTCAGCAATGCTAACAATGGTTGTGAAAGCCTCCAACACAGTGGGAGCCGTTGAGTGACCTTAAACTTGTACATTAATGAAGGGACAAGACTATTCATAGGTATTTCTCATGGAGTTGTCTGCCATTATAGTTAACTGAACTTTAGGGCACATTGCACAAAATAACTAACCACTTGAAACAACATTGGATGGTTTTACTCAACTTCTGTGAGTCTCACATTTGAATCGATCTTTTGAGAAACAACTTCATAAGAAAGAATTGTTTGAGATGCTTATTAAGTAGATACAAATAATGCACATTGACTTTGCTGTCAGGGTTATATCCGGTTTTAGATTTCCCTGAACCTAAACTGAAGGAAAAAAAAATCATTCAAATAATAAATAAAATTAAATAAACTGTCAATCAAACCGCTTTTCCCATCTGAGAGGGCAGTTCTTGGCCAGAACATGCTGCAATGCAAACCTTAAATGTCGACAGTCAAATGTCTGGTTATGCGATGCTAAAAGAAATCATGCAGGGTACTGTGCAGAATGTGACCTCTGGCCAGTGTGCGGAGGCTTTCAATTTTTTCACTAAAATGCTCTTTACAAACCCCTCCATCCAGTACATCAAAGAGGAAATGCTTTCTGATTAATCCTGACAAGAATATTATATATTCTCATATAAACATAGGTTTCTTTGTGCAACTCCAGACTAGAATATTTTGATCTAGCCAACAATCTCACTCCTAGAAAAATATTAAATGTTGGTCTTTTTTTACAAAACCAATGTAACATGCCTCATCTGATAGAGCTCAAATTAAAACAGACTAATAACTGATCTTGTGCGCAGTCTCATTTAACACAATATATATTTACTCTCTCACACACATACACGTCACATACAGCTGTTTAACACATATTTTCAGTCTTTTAGTTGAAACTAAAAGTGTGCAGTTTAAGTCTTAGATTCAAAAAGCATCATTAAACTCGAACATACAGTCCCATACCTAAAACAAACAAAAAACTTTTAAATAATATTCCCTCTGCACTTCAAAAACTGGCTTCCACACATCAACGTCTCTCCCACATGCAAAGACTTTCTTTGATGGGGGAATGAAGTGGATTCATAATTAAATGTTAATCGTGCAGCCATAAACGCCAGCAGGGTTAATCATATTTCATTAAAATAAAAATAATAATAAAATAATTTTGCTGAAATACAAATCTAACCGTTTTGACAGTATATTGGCAGTATATGTTGCTAAGGATGTTGCAGTGAGCACAGATCTGTTCAACGAAGCAGTCATAGCTGTGTGTGTGTGTTATTGTGAATAAAACTCGGATATTGGCCATGGAACTGTTTTAACAGAAGACTTTTACAGGTAAAGGTACAATGATGTAACAATCTTTAAGCGAGACACATCTACTCAATTTCCAATTGATATGTCAGCTGGCAAGTATATTTAAAAGGCTTTCTGTATGTTTCTGTGAATTTGACAAACATTTATAGCATGGAAGTAGCTAGAAAAAAATGTCACTAGTATTTAAATGGAAGTTATGTGTGTTTATAACTTATAAACTGGGTAAAAGCAAGCGTTTATTACTAGAGCTTTAAAGATTTAATGCTTTTAGAAGAACTTAAAACTTGACTATTCAATGCATTCAACAGGGGAAGCAGACAGCAGATGGAGCGATCGTTTAGACTTCCTTGCAATTATCTCATCATCACGCCAATGTGGTAATTGGCCTGAGAGTCCAGACCAGACTGGTCATGTTTCATAGCATCTATACTCTTTAGCATTACTCAGACCGCAGAGAAGACAACATTACAGTGTTATATTCTCAGAGAGTGTAAATATCACACCGCTTTAGAGGATGGTCTGCAGAGTGAGTATCCACGGACTAAAGCACACGGCATGCAAAGGGTGGCCTTGACAGCTGAAATGTTCACTGGGAAAAAGTTCTGCATGGTAAAACCCTCTTGGAGATGTTCAACGTGCCATCCTTATAGCCAAAAGCATATGCCTTGTCCTATCAGTGCAAGTACTGTAGCTTCTTCAGTTGAGTTCGATCGCAGAAAGCCAAGCACAACAGCCTCTAAAACACTGATATACAGTATGCAGAACTACGTATTAAGGTTGAATGTCTTGGATTTGATCGAATTTAACTGTACATTTAATTTGCATAGATTCTGTTCTAAAACGATTTATAAATAAACCAAGTCACACTAAAATGCAATTAATATAGTCATAAAAAATTCATAGCATGAATCTCTTCATGCAAATAACCCTATAATAAGCATGGGTCACTTTGACTTTATAAAATCACTACAAAAACTAAACAGCCCTAATAATAAACTATTTTTTACCACTGCACTCCAGCAAAGCAAAAGGCATTGGTGTCACCTCGGCTATGACACCAGTAATGGGCTGAGAAAGCTTCTTTCATCACCTGCAACAACTACACATCTGAACACTCATTGATCATTTGGTTCACTCTGCTCCCAAAAAGTATCTCCAGCAATCAATTTGCACAGGGTGCTAGCAGGCTTTAATTGCGTCACTTTGTCAAGTAATCACACACATAATTATAACAGGAGCGCTCCTCATGATGCTCAACGACAAACCAATTCAAGTCTCTCTGATGCTCTTTTTATTATTTCGACAGCTACATCAGGGTGAGCTTTGTGCAGGAGATAAACACACATGCTCCACATGAGCATAGCCATAGAAAGAGCCAGTCATTTTCAGTGAAAATTGCAATGAGATTGCCGGGCCACACAAGTATCCCGCATCCCCAGCTGTGTTCAATAATCCCAATTGTCTGTTGACGTGGGGAGGCTCTGCTGTTCACACTTGCGCTCCCCTTTCCTCTCTAGCACTAACCTGCTTGGATAAAAACACAGTTTTCCCCAAGCCAATTAGAAGTGTGCTTCTATTTCTTCATTGGAAAGGACAAGGCAAGGGATTCTCTCATGTCTAGAGCCTCAACAGGGCATGCTAACAAGCCCCACATGCCTAGCTGACACTAAGTAATGTAAAAAAACAAACACCTGAGGCATTGCTAGTATCCCTTTTGAAAATTCACAAATCACAAGCTTCAATTGCACAAAATACAATAGTTTATAAGGTGTGGTTGTATACAGTACATTGCCATTGTTCACAGTCTTCAAAAACATTAAGCTTTGAAGGGACTTTGAGGAATAAAAGGTGTCATGTGACTAATGAGAACCACTGAAGCGGGCCGCTGAGACTCCCTGGATCCTAGTTAATTGCTCCCTCAGAGCAAAAAAAGGGGCACCTGGTGGGGAAAAGGTGGTGAAGGAGTGGTCGAACATGCAGGGTTTTGTTGTGTTGGTTTGTCCTGCTTACTGTAACTTCTTACTACGTAGCTTACAGTAACTTATAAACTATTGGATACTTAACTTCTATTTTTTCATGATCTTTTTGGTGAAAATCTGAAATCTGTTGCCGTGCTCTCAATCAAATGCAAGACACTTTGAACGGTTTGTTTTAACAAACCCTTCTAGACAGGGGGTGTCAACAGTACAGCGACTTCCGTCACAAGAGAGAAAAAATAAATGTGTATATATTTGTTTAACCATGAATATTAATATGCATAAGTATTCAGTAGCATATTTTGGCTGTGGTATCAGAATTGATAACAAGAATTGTGATACTAGTATTTTTTACTGCAAAATCTATGGTGTCATGACAACCCTAGTAAAGACAGATGACCTTTACTCATCATCTTTATCATGCAAGCTACAGTCTTTCAACCCACAGACATGAGGTGAGCCTAATCCTAAGACTCCCAAAAAGTCCTTGCTCCTACTACCTCTACTGCTCAACATCACAATCAGAAATAAAAATGTGCCATTAGGAATGTCCTCACGGTCAGTCTTCTGTCAAAGGGTTTGTGAGTTTCAGTGATGGTAATTTAAATGGGCAGAGAAAGGAATAAATTAACTTCATCTTTCACCATGTGGGAATTCACAACTTGTCACAATGTCATGTGTAATACTTCACTTTCCACCATACAGTTTGGGTGCACCTTGGATACTTGGTCACCCAGAAAGTAATAATAACTGTTTAAAAGACACCTGAGTGGAATAACTAGATTAATACATACTTTATGTATATACAAATGGCCTGTTTACACCTGATCACTTCTTGCATTTTCTCTGATCGGATAGCCATCCAATCATGAAAAGACCAGGACTGTGTTTCACCAAAAGTATTGAAAGCCTAAGTTGATCGTAGAACCATTGCAACTAATGGTCTTTACGATTAACTTGGCTTCGGGAGGTGCTTTGAGACACATTCCAAATGGTTGTTCAAACCACATATGTTCGTTTTACTCATCCCAATAAAAAAGAAACATGTGAGTCTTGTAGGTTAAATGACATGTTATAACCAGATATGACAGCGCTACAATTTTTGTTATAGTTATATAAACCTGAAACCTTTACAATGAGCAAACATGTAAATGCCACTAGAAATGCTGAGAAATTTAACAAAACTTAACATTTTTAAACAATACCAGTTAATGTGAAAGCTGTAAAATACTAAAACTTCAAATGAAAAAAAACTGAAGCTAGAAAACTAGAGCATCTAGTCTAAAATTATAAATAAAAATGAAGCAGGCAATCAGAGACAAAATACAAAGGTGCAACCACAAAACAAACAAACTGATATATGGAGCAATGACAGACAGGTTCACTGCCCAACATTAGAATTACCACAGAAGTCATCTGTTATATTTACATAAAGCACTGGAATAATATATCAGATTTATATAAGTTTTTCTTGAGACATTTACGTTCCCTAGTGTAAAAGGAATGCGAAAAACTAAATCGGACAGCAATCTTATCAATCAAGATGTAATCAACTAAGTGTAAAAATGCCCTAAATGTTATTTACAAAGCTAGTATCTTGGGTAATACTGGAATCCCTTGGCAACAATCACAAATCTATCACACTTCACTGTAAAAGCGGCACACAGTCTTGAGTTATGGTATAGCTCCCTCAAAGTAAGGACATTATTCCTGGTCGAATCTAAAATGGACTAGCTTGAAAGGCACAGTGAGTGAGAGAAGTGTGTGTGTGTGTGTGTGTGTGTGTGTGTGTGTGTTGTTGTTTGTTGTGTGTGTGTGTGTGTGTGTGTGTGTGTGTGTGTGTGTGTGTGTGTGTGTGTGTGTGTGTGTGTGTGTGTGTGTGTGTGTGTGTGTGTGTGTGTGTGTGTGTGTGTGTGTGTGTGTGTGTGTGTCTTGTAGAGTGGAACAACCCCCTGTGCAGATGAACATGAATTCAGTGGAAAGACGCCAGCCAGGATCCTGCGGGAGAACACAGAGTGGCAGACTACTAGACAACACAGAGAGCATCCCTAGTGAGAACACTTACACACGCTCACACGCACACACACACACACACATTACTGCCAGAGCCATTTTCCCACTTGATCTTAATAAACAGACAACAGCATTCAAAAACGTATCCTGAAGAGCACATGGCTCAGCCAAGCTAATGCTCGAAACCCACAATGATCTAAATGGGGCACTACCACTGAATGATGCTTTCTTATGCAGAAAGAGTGAAGATAATATCTGCTTTCTGTATGAGACATATATGCATTTCTCAGCCTTTTGCAATATGCAGTATATATCCTGACATGCATGCACTTACTCTTATGAGGATAAAATTAGTATTTGTTGAGAATGCATAATTTTAACCATTCAAAAAGATACCGTATAAATCAGTAATATAAATCAATTTTAAAAAATCATTTTCCACACTTCCCAAAAGAAATGTAAATATTTAGCCATTTGTTTTGTATACACTGATATAACAATACATAAATATCAATACTACATTGTACTACTACATACAAATGTAAAAAAAACAATGTACTACTACTACAACATACAATACTATATACATAGTAACTTAAAAATGTCATGCATCAAAAGGGAGGGGGGGGCATACCTGTCTTTTATAAATATGACAAAACTAAAGACTGTTCAGAGATATGAAAGATGCAACACCACTCTATACTCAAGATTAAGTATAATATGCAAACAAATAACTGAATCAGTTTTGAAACGATTCACATAATTGGACAGTTTTAACTAGGGTTTGGCGATAAACGATGCCATTGGGGACAGCATCGTGATTTTCCCGCCACAAAGCCAAGCGCACTTAATTCAAGCCCTTTCAGCAAAAATAATTGTGATGTTCACAACGTTTCTTAATTTGGTCACCCACAAAATCATCACAAATATACATCACCAGCGCTGGCTAGCCAGTTCCATATCCCATTTGTATAAGTCACAAGCAAGAGGGAGAAAAGGAGACAGACTAAAGAAATTAACTCATTGTCGGAAACTTCCTGACCAGTGCTGTCACCAAAAGTGCAGTGAAAGAGATGCACTCTGGACGCTGACTGAACCTCATCACTGCACAGGAAGTGGAAGAGGAGAGGTGCCAGAGGGCCTGGACATAAACGATAGTGCTGTTTGTGAATCCAAAGAAGTCTAACAGAGTTAATTACCAAGCAAGCATATCAGAGGATGAAAATAAAGTGGCTAGAGCATTACTAAACACGGTCTGTGTAACAAAGTACTCATTAGCCGTGTATATATGTGGCCCGTGTCTCTGGCCAGAGGTTTAATGGAGATGAAGAGCACATTATGGCGCGTATGCCTCTGTGTTTGGAGAGTGACCAGTACTACCTTCTGAGCAACCTCTTTACAACAACATGACAACGTTCACAACAACCCGTAAGGTGTCGCATTTAGTATTTATCTACACTTTAAAATTGCTTTACAACAGGTGTGGTGCAATGGCAGGTGATGGAGTCAGTCTTTCAATTGCTTTCACATCCTGTGAAGAGGTGGGAAATCAAGGGGGCAGAAATCAATGTCTGCCGTACATTACTTTGAAATGATGCGTGTCTCCAGGCTGATTAGTGTCCCAACCCAGCTAGATAAAGTGCCACCGCATGATCAATACTCTAATAAAGACAAGCCAAGGCTGTCGTCTCAGGCAAGATTGCCTCTATGACCCAATGAACTTCTTGTGAGGGCGCATCCTGAACATAAACTGCCGGTTAAGTGTAAAATGAGTGGTCAATCAGATGCCTCAGGTTCAATTTAACACAGATTACACTAATCTCTAAATAAATGGTTAATATTACTGATATTAAATTGGGTGAAATGAAATTATATTTTGTATGAAATAAATGTACGTATGAACAAATATTTAATTTAAGATAAATACCAGCACACACAAGTTTGGTTTACATTCAAAAGCCAGAAGCCATGGAAATATAGTGTCAATCTGTCAATCTGTACTACTGTAGGTCCCGAAGGTTCACATGCCGACAGTCATTAGCAGGTGCTGCCATCCAACACCTGCATTGTCGTGTCATTTTCATGTCGAGTTATACAGCTTAAGCCCGGTCTACAGTTTATAGAGTAGTATGTTATGTCCAGCGAGGAGCTCTGCATTATGGGCGGTAAAGCCCTGTACTCATAAATAAAACCACGAGTGGGAACACATCACACTTGCTACATTGCAGCAATACTGCAGGTGTCCCCTGATCACTCAGAACAGCAAATGAAGCATGGAAAAGGTCACTGCGACTACCTGTGACATACCAGCCCAAAAAGACCAATAAATAACCTTTCCTTTGCAGGGTATTGGAATAGAATTTCTAGAATTCTATACTTTTATGTATCTCAACGTCAAAACATCCAATTTTTATCTTAACACTTTTATTTACACATTTATCTTAACACTAAGAGTTCTCCTAAATGGCAGTAAAAGTTTGTAGTTACGAGTTCTCTTAAAACCTTTTCACAAAGCTGCTGAGAGTAAGTTTTACTAAGGAAAAGAGAGAAGTCTCACAAAGTTACCTCCGGGGCAACCGCGATGCGGGGCAGAACTCTGGGTTGGCGCTAAATTCCAAGATCGGAGCATTTGTTCATGTAAACCGTTAAAAACAACTACCTCTGGTAATCTGACATTATTTTTTATTAAAGATACATTTATTATCACTATTGCCTCAATATTGTATAGTGTCTTTGGGCGGATTGCGGCAACAGCCAGATTGTTTAATGATTTGGTTTTAAAAAATGCGCTAAAATGCTTTGTGAAATACTCTTAAAAGGAAAAATTTAGGAGTCCTAAAAAAAGGACTAACACGGCCATTATTTTGAAGAGTTTCTCCTAAATCAGCAAGTTAGGAGCTACTTTTAGCCTTAGGATGTTTTGTGAATACAGCTCCTGGACTTTAACAGGTCTTAAAATTATGTAAATAGCAACAACACATGCCATATTCCACAGATTCATTATTTATTAAACACAAATAAAGCCAAAATGGAGAAGCCATGTGTTATAAACTAAGAAAACCCTATTATTTAATAGCTTTTTTTTTTGTTGCAGTTTCTCCATGCAGTGCACGGTTTGACCTTGGTGTGGATTTTCTGGGACGTCCTCTCCTGGGAAGATTGACAACTGTCTTGAATGTTTTCCACTTGTGAAATGTCTCCCTCGCTGTAGAATGATGGACTTCAAATTATTTGGAAATGGGCTTGTAAGCCTTCCCAGATTGATAGCAGCAACAATTGCTTCTCTAAGATCATTGCCGATGTCATTTCTCCTTGGTATTGTTAACACACCTAAATGCTCCAGACCAGCAAACTTCCAAAACTTCTGCTCTTATAGAGGGGATTACACTTCTGATGATCATTTAATCAAAGACATTTGATTAGCAGTGCCTGACTGCTACTTACCCTCTCTTAAATGGAAGTAGTAAGAGTGTACTTAGTATGTCACACATGGCTTCTCCATTTTGGCTTTGGATTTATTACCTAACTTTAAGACCTGCCAAGGACCAGATAATCTTTTATTATTTCCTGATATGTAAAACCAAAGAATTCAAAAGGGTGTACTTTCTTTTTCACATATACACGTTATTGTATATATGCCACATTCCAAAGGATTCTTCTGTAATATAGACATTGTAGTGAAGTTTGAGCAGTACTAGGCATGAGTAAGTGACTTTCCCTCCAGCAAGGCTCAAAACATCAGAGAAGATCTCTGAAAAACGATACTAACACACACACAAACAGAAAGTACTCCCAGGTGGTTGCAGGGCAAGGTAAATTCGTGATTGATTCACATCATTTCAAAAAGGTCAGTCCAAAAAAGCAAAGTAAAACAGGAAATGAAATTGGTAGTTTTATGGTGTTTTGGGGACCCCAGTTATAGGATAGCCATAGCTGTGGCCACAAGAACCGGTGAGAAATATTTCAGGTCATTTCATTCACACACAGCAAAATGGTAGACGGCTAATGTCGGTACTAAAGTACTAGTGCATGCAGGACTCCACAGCAAAGAGAAATCAGTTTAGCCTCTTACTCTCTCTTAGGCAAAGTGAGGATTCATTCAAAATGCTCTTGACTTTGATAACTAAGAAAGAAAAAAAAAACTTTATACTACTAACCTTTTGGGCTAATGAGTTTCCCTGCAGATGCGTGGGCCTGTAACGTAAGACAGCCAATAAAATAAAACCTCACCAAAATGTTATGTCTTGGTAATGCTTTAGATTATAGCCTGTACTGCGTTGTACTGTCTGTGTTGTACTGTACTGTACTGTATTGTACTGTACTGTGCTGTACATCTGTTTTGAAATAAGTTGTTTTTCAAGTAGCACTTTCCAAGTGATATCAGATAGTGTTTTTACGGTACTAAACATTACCCTGATACTTCATGAAACAAGAGGGTAACAAGAAAGCGCAACTTTAATTTACAGCCTGCAGATATCACACTTAGCTACATTTCCCCAGTATATTAAAAAAACAATAAAACACAGTTTTACTTACCTTGAAACAAGGAAGCCCAAACTTAAACAGTGCATACAACTGTATATGCACTATTTTATGCACTAAAGCACTACTTACTACGTAATTTTAAAAAGGCCTTTATGTATTGGTACACTATTATAAAAAGCACTGTATGTTCTCGCATTATCTCTTTCTTTTATAGAGAAGTTGATTAATTATTTTGATCAGTTGACAGTCCTAATAATATATAAAAGTTGTCATTTTTGGTTTGTAACAAAGAAAAGCTTTCCAAGCATTGTTGTTCTAGCACTAGAAAATGTGGCTACCACTCGCCCAAGCAAGGACAATTATGAATGATAAGTCCCATCTGCACAACCATCCATCATCACCGGGACGATTTGTTCTCTACTGCTGTTAAATTAAAAACTCAGCGTACACTGGTTTATGTGATGTAGCTGGTGGCAAAGTGAGCCAGGAGAGGCACTCCTCGTCATTAAGCATAATTAAGCTGCCAACCTTGTCACCCTTGACTGCGGACGCATGGTCAAACTCCGCCGATGCTTCAATTCAAATCATGGCCCCGTTCGGTTCTGTCACCTGTGGTCGATCAGAACAAGATGCAAATAACCCCTCAATTCCACATCATGTTCGTTAAGGTCAGAGGAGGTCTTTGATGCTTAATTACGCTTTTGCAGCTCATCTGTAGAGATGTGCCGTGTCTGCGCTGTTTGAATGCAGAAGGAGACCATATTGTGTGTGACTGCTTTACTAATAACACTTTCTTACTTGTTCTTTCTTGACAAGAGGAAGAATATGTTACCTTAAGCTCACCCCTCACCTCTGAAATAATGGTTAGAACTTAATCTTTTTTCAGTGGATGAAAGATATGAGATGAAGAGCTGAGCATGAGCATGTGAAAAGGACTTGCTGACATGGGTAATGCACCATTCAGAATTAAATTGACAATGCCTTGTAGACTCCATTTAAATTACTGAATTTTAAATTATGTTTTAAACTGTCAAAAGGAAATGTATAACTCTAACAAATGAACTATAGATTGAACAAACAACAGAATGAATGAAATACCCAAACTGATTCAAGATGATATAGAATATAGCTGCAAGCTCCTCAGAGTGCCCACATACATAAGCATGCACAACAAACCATAAGGAGAAACTTGGCATGTTTGGTATCGTTGGACTCGGCAAGGATTCAGGATTCTCAGGATATGACTCCTGCGAAAATAAGTTAACCAAATCCAAAGTTCTAAGCATGAGAATATTTGATTTTACAACTAGGTGGCTTGAAACTTCTCAGGCTCTTTCAGGACATTGTGCCAATGACCCATACCGAGTTTCGCAACGATACGCTAATGCATTCATGAAATACAGCATTTTACTACAATGTTCTAAATGGCCAATATGGATAACTAAAATATGGAATCATTCAATTCGGCATGCCACCCAAATCTACCCAAAATAAGTTTTATATTTTTTGGGTAAACCGTTCATGATATGGTTACATTTTCGTGCAAATCAGATAAACCATCTAGAAGGAGTTTGAAAAAGTAATTTTTGGTGGGAAAATTAGCACTACCGAAAATGACAATCGTCTTGGGCCAAGGAATCGAATGACAAAATTATTTTGGACAACTGGTGGCACTAGCCAAGTTCCTGTGGTGACATTTTAGACTGTCCTATCTGTGTACCAAATCTCACAACATTTTACCCTACGGTTCTATGGGCTGCCATAGACTTCCAGAGCAGAAGAAACGGAAGAAGAGGAAGACGAACAGGAACGCCAATGATTACAGCAGGTGGCTATGCACTTTCAGTGCTTGGCCCCTAAATATATGATAGATGGACAAAGACAGAATGGATGAACAATCAACAGACAGGCAATTGAAATCACAAAATGGAACGCAACCAAATACCCTAATTTCTGCCATACACCCACAGATATGTGGTACCAATTTAAGCCAAGCTCATTTAATTTCCAAATCTCACTCCCAACCGTTTCACATCTCTACTCTGACCGTGCCCAGACAACAGGCAAAATAAAAAATTGAAGTCAGGTCAAGGCATTTCCTAAGGTATCAGGCTGACTGGAGTCCTTGCCAAATCAAGTCAGCATTCTGCTCCAGTGCACATTTGAGATTTTGTGCAAAGCCAAGAAGAGACCCATGCAGACACTGTATAGTCTGACTGGAGTGACCGTCCCAAGGCACTCTTTTAGACAAGGTGCCGGAACAGTGATGTCTTTCCCCCTCCCCTACCAAACTCCAGTTCCGCATCAGTGGAGGAAAGCTTTGAAAATTAACAGATGGTGAGGAGAGAGTACAAAAAGAGAGACACACCATTGTGTTATTCACTCACTTGGTTCTTCATCTTCATAGAAGGAAGGCACCGCTGATTCAGAAAGTATTTGGTATTCCCCTTAGCATGCGTCAGCCACCCAGCTGGAACAGAAAGAGTGGGGGCAGAAAGGGAACTTAACTTCTACATCTGAAATTGATGTGTCGGGCATGCATCTGTTGAAATTGTCTGTTCTGACAGTGGAAATGAGGAAAGATTCACAGCCCACTGACTGTTCTCTGGCCACGACAAGCAACCCAAAATGCAGTAGGGGTGGGACGGGGGGGTTATTTGTACAGCGGGTACAACACAAACGCAGCCCAGGCTGACAAACACAAACTGCCTGGTGGTGCAAAATGATGATGATGTCAGTCAGTCAATAGCAGAGAGCAATTTGTCTTCGTTGGCAAAAATAGCCCCACATGCTGTACGCCATTTCGCCTTGATAACGGCCTAATAGGGAGGTTCTGAACTCTCTGAAATAACACTCCAAATAAATTACCTTCAACTTGACACAGATGCAGCACAAGGACAACACAACAAAATGCATGATGCAGGTACATGCATGTGTTTAAGTCATGATCTGCCTGATCCCAGGCAAAACAAAATGATTTAACTTAGTCTTCGCCGGCTGTCTTCTCCTTTTGTGCATAAGTGGAAATCAGGCCAATCTGCAACTTTTCATATTTAAGAGACCATCTTTCACACTTGTAAGAAACAGTGGTAAAGCTAAAACATACACATCTCTGATTTATTGTACATAGTTAAAGTAGTATGGATGGATGGCACAAAGTAGTTTTTCCACATTTTATACCTAAACAAATAGTACTGTATTACTCACACTCACATGAGGGTTAGTCATATATAGGATAGGACTGGACACCAGGAACATCTTTTGTGCAGTGACAAGAGGGTCTCTATAGCAGTGGTTCTCAAATCGGGGTACACGAGGTGACAGAGGTGGTATGCAAACAAAATGCTGAGTTTTAATTCTTCCCCGAGCATGTATTTCTAACAGGCACAATTACGTAAATACACGACATTCAATCAAAATACCACATCTTTTGCGGTCAAAACTGACTGCATCCATTTACACATGCATATGGTGAATATAGGTTGTGTGCAGACTACTGCCCTGGCAAATCATGCTACATTACTGACATTTTTAATTTAGCACTTTTAGCATGAAGAAAAAATAAGAAGGTTCATAGAGATTGATTTAAGATTCAAACGATACAAACAATTCGATACAAAGATACCCTCTGTGAGTTCTTATTTAATGTTGATATTATTATAAGAGCAAGAATGCAAATCCAAATATCAAGTATTTGCTCTATTTAGCAATAATACTTCCAACGAAAGCCACAGCACAGCAGTGTTTTGTGAACAAATAGTTAATGAAAGTCTTTTGATTCAATGATTCATTCATAAATACAGCCACTTTCAGTACTGAATGAATGAATGACTCGATGACTCACGCATTAAGACAATGGACCTAGTAGTATTTAAAATTAACCACTTTTCACATTTTTAACACCAACTGCATATTTCTTTTTTATATTTAATGTTGTAATGGTATTTATAAAGATTAAAAAATGCACTTGAAAGTCAATTTAGGAGGCAAATATTGTCCCTTAATGGAAATGGTGTGACTGCAGTCTAAGTGGAAGAGAGGGGTACGCAGAAGAACGGTAAACACCTCAAGGGGTACTCCACTCTAAACATTTGGGAACCACTGCTCTATGGTGTAGGCAATTCATGGAGATGAACAAGCAAGTGAAACAAACCAATTCACCTTTAAATGTTTACATACAGCCAAGGTTTGCACTTTGCAGTACAAAGGATCTCCAATACGGTGTATTAAGTGACAGCAACTCAGAATACAATCACACATCTGTTCTTCTTTAAACTGTGTACTTTATAAATCTTTCACTTATAGAGACACAACATCCGCGGCTAAAGCAGCTACAATATTTCTTGGGTAAAACATGCCATTTAATCTTCCAGCTGGCTGTCAGGTTAGTGAAATATGGCCTTCAAGATGAAAAGGTGACAGTCTATTAAAACATCGCCACCCGATTCATCACATCGAGGGGCATTGACTCGATTTATTCTCTGCTGCTTCATCTAAAACCAATCAGGGGAATTTACCTACAGAGAGTCAATTTACAATGGGATTTCCATACCTCATCTCACCTTATTCACTGCAATGAAAACATCCAATCATTTCACAGCTGACGAGCTGATGTTGGGCTTGGCTTTTCCCTGAAGAACAAGAATGACTACAGCATTCACACAGCCCATAGAATCCGTAACGATTTCTGTGGCTCAGATCTATAGCCGAGAACCAAGGACGTAGCAGTGCATCACAGACACATGCAGTCAATATGGAATGATGCTGGTCACACATCCCAGATATCTTCTATATTCTGAAATACACATCTACTATAGAACTGCAACAATGAAAGAAAAAAAAATCATCCCAATATTTCATCAAAATGCATTGCTTTTCTTTTTCACCTTCCTGCAGATGTCACTTGGCTAACCAATAGCAGTAATCTAGATCCATTTGGTATGGAATGTAGACTTTTCACAATCCAAATGATTGGAGTTCATTTTGTCTTGTTAATTATGCAGTTTTACACAGAAACACATCATATTATGGGGTAACATATGGGGTGACAACATATATGCAAGGGCCATATACTGGTGTTCTGTGGAGCCTTCTGCTGAATTGTGGGAATGTAGATTGGTGCAGGCCTACATACTGGTATTACAGCACAAGAATGTGTCTATATTCAGTACAACGTGCAAACTGTCATTTCACAGGAATTTAAATATGTGGCTTAGCCAACTTTTCCACCTGATATTCCTTCTGCGCTCTCTTACTCCTTTTGGAGATTTAAACATAATCTGCTCAGGATTTTTCTGAGAGAGTCACAGTCAAACGAAAGTGAATCTGCAGAGATTTGCAGCTTTGACTCATGGGGTAGAAAACTGAGGGCTGGTGGTTGGTGAGTCAGTGAAGTGAGGACATGAAACACCTCTCCATTGCTTGTGCATTTCCTGTCTGGTTTTCCTGAGCTGTGTGATCTACCGACAGGTGTTGTGCTGAGCCTCTGAAATCTTAGGAAAAAATCTCAAAGATGTGTAATTAACCAGAAAGACATTGAGGGACTGCTTCCTTCATAAATAACTGAAACGGCTTCGAACATTCAGCCACAAACTAAAATGTGGGGGGTCAAAAGTTTGAGATTGATATTTACTTTATTTTACTAATTTAGATTTTCTAATTTGTTCTCAGACCTTTGGACCCCACTGATCATGCTATATCTCTGAGGGTCTCTCATTTGTGGCTCTGCTACATGTTGCATAATACCCCTTTACCACCATAAAAAAATATTTTGCAACAATAACTGTTGTCTGCATGTCTCTGCGGCAGTCATTTGACTCCTTATCAGCTTTCCCTCTTTTAAAAGAAGCTCTCAATACTATTCCAACTCTATTCTGCTCTAATCTCCCTTTTAAGAAGGCTAATTAATGTGAATAGTAATTAGCAACCTTGTTATTCCACCTCAGTTTTGTCTCTTCTATTTAACAGTGGAGTCCCACCAGTGGAAAGAAGGAAAGAGCTAGGAAAGAAGTGCAAAACTGCTACAAGAGACATCAATTAAATTACCTTCAAGAGTTGGCATTACATAAGCATATTGAGATTGCCTTGTTTTCCTGTTGCAACTTTGCAACAATGCAACAATTAGCATGAGTGACATTATCCTGAGGTTGTGAGGTGCCTTTGTACGTGTAGATTTTTTCAAAGACGAGGGCGTCACTAGAGATTTAAGTGTCTTCTGACTATACTCAGTCTGCTTTTGAATTGGCCCCCTGAAATATTTCAAAAATAATGAAGACCTCAAAGATGCTATATCCTGCTCGATGGCAGAGAAAGAGGGGGCCGCAGGACAAGAATAATTGGTGAAAGCTGGCACAATAATGTGAGAAGAGACATCATGATTATTACTGCAACCTGTCCGCAATGATGCAGATCGGAAATTAAATGGGACACCAAGCCCACTCAAAGTGCTGGATGAAGGTGCGTCCTGAGGGCCAAAACTGTTCAATGTCGTTATTTTGTATCAAGACTGAAGTTGGAGTGAAGGGAAACAGCGTTTGCATTTTGTGAAGATAAGATGAGCACAGACTGGAGGAGTGAAAATTATGTCTGAGGGGGTTGACAAATAAACCTCTGTCAATCATTCTTTCCAAACATTCTTGCGATATGGATGGATGGACCAACTCTTTATTAATCCTATATGGGATATTGCTGTTTCCGAAAAATTATTTTCAATCCCAAAACAAACATGCCAGATGAAGTCAGAGAGTGACCAAGCTCTGGCTCACTACATCATGTGCCTTTTAAACACAGGTGACCAAAGAGAAAAAAGAAAAAAGAAAAGCCTATTGCTTTCCTGCTGATCTGGCCCCTACAGTATGCGGCAAACTTCTTCACTGGGTCATCTCACAAAAACACCATACATCAACCATGACAGCAGCATACAACACACACACATAAGCTACACGGTTACATTAAATATCTGCACAGGTTGAATATGATCATACAAGAGAGCTGTGCAAAACAGAGCAGGTGGTGACTCATTCCAATGTTTTATGGAAATCTTGATTTTTCTCTTGCGCACTCCATCCTACACAAGCGTCATCTTGAAACTAAACGGTTTGTGTCATTTTCTCAGCATCTGTGGAGTAAGGCAGATCATCATATATCATATTATCATCACATTCCGTATTATAACAGCTCCAGCGGGGTCACTAACCTGACCGTTTTCTCATTATTCGGAGGCGTGCAGCGGATGGCAAAGTAGTTAAGGGTCAGTCTCTAGAGACATGTATAAAAAGGAATGATTACTGCTCACTCTCGTGCTTGCAAAAATGAAATATAGACGGAAACCAAGTACCTTTAATGCCACTCAGACAAGTCAGCAGCCCTCTTGATAACAAAATGTAACAGCTTTCCCCATTCAAATATTTCCATCTCAAATAGAGAAGACAAAATATCCTATATCCTATACCTACTCACATATAAAAGACACCATTTGCAAGGTGTCATGAACTGGCTTTTTAAAAAAATGTATACTGTTGTCTGAGGTAAACTTATGACGTTTGTGTGGTTTTACCATTCAAAAACATCATAATGAATAAGTAATAGTCTAAGTAATTTTCTGACCTGGTTTTGAGGCTCTCTGAAAAGTGCTCGGTTTTGATGGGCGTGCCGCACTGAAGACTTGAAAGTAAACGCCCATGGCTAGGATTGGATAAGATTTAATGAGCTTCAGCTCCCCTCAGTATATGTGGGAATCGTCTAGGGAAATGCTCAGAGGAATCGCAAAATATCTTTATCAAACTAACACAATGATTTATCTCTCATCCACCCGCGATTGATTGGAATGTTATTTTTGTATTACTTGGGTCGCCTGATCGGTGAATATAACCACAGACACACACGCACGCAAGCGTGCACACACACACACGCATTTACCCTGGCCCATAACGTTACAAGGCCGAGTCTGATCGCGAATGAACCAATAACAGCTGCTCTACCCTGTGACAGCGTGCTAATATGTAATCAATAGATTTCAAACGGTCTGTAACAATGCAATACTAACACATATAAAAAACATGTTTTAGACTCATATAAGTGGAACAGCGGGCGGGGCAACAGAAGCAGGCGTACACATTTATCTGTAGAGGCGGCGTTTCCCCCTTCTATCACGTCATTGATCAGTACATGTTTGAGAGCTCTCGTTTTCTAGGCCTGGTGTCAATAAAAGCTTTTCTTTGACTAACAAGGAAGTTTTCAGCTCTGAAACTTACAGGATATTCTTATAATGAACTTTTATATATCAAAGGTTCAAGGGAAAGTTGATTTCTCAGTTCATCACACTTTTAAAATACATTATATAGATATAAAATAATAATAATAATTCGTATGGATATACATATAAAGACTTTTGAAGAAGTTGTTCAAAATACTTTCATGACCATTTCACAATTGTTAAGATACAGAGAGTTCACCAACATGACGCCTGTGGCGTTTTATACTGCTGTTGATGTAGCAGATCCACAATAGCAATCCACCAAACCGTTTTCCACGTACAGACTAGTCTGACCCCTGAAAGGAGAATGACTTCTCTTCTGAAATGACCTTCTACATAATTCATCGCTCTGGGGCTGATGCACACCCCTGGAAATGGAGGAAAACTAAGTTTTACACTAGACTTGTTTTGACCCAGTTCGACACACAGATGACATCCAGCTCAAGCTGTTGGTTTAGAGAGCTGCTGGTGCACAGATTGGGCTCGGTGACAGTCAGAAAGTGTTGTTATCCAGCAAGCAGGTATTCCCGGTCCTTTCCCTCTGCTGGAGAGATAGAGCTGTCTAGAGACGACTGAGCCAGCAGTCCGCACTTCCTGTCTGATAACTGTGCCACATTCAAACAGAGCACAAAGCTGGCAAGGTTTCACAGTTTCCCAGTGTGTAACAGAATATTTCAAACCAGCAAAGGTTTCTCGCTCACCCCTAATACTATAATCGGAGAGTAAATTTATCTTCCTGTCTTCCACGTTCCTAAAAAAATCTGCTCTGAGATTAATAATTTTCAGATGATTAATTTACATATGAATCATTTACACTTCAGGGACTTAAATGTGCAGCTGGGAAATTCCTATTATGCAGTTACTTTTGAGGTCTGTAACTTAAAAAAAAAAACGTTTTTTTTCACCACTAGAGGTCTCTTATTCAAAACAAAGGTATAGTCTGATAACGCCTTGATTTCGCAGAGCTTTTATTATGCTGCAGACGGCAGCTTCTTCTGGTCATGTGTATGTGGGGTGACGCAGTGCTGTTTTATCATATTAGATACATTTGAGTGTGCTGAAAGTTATATTAAAATGCTAAGCAGTGGGTTCTTTCGCCGGCTACTATGAGACTTGCACACAGCAGTAAGCTAGATTGATATTAGGCATGGTAAAACAAGGTACTCACAGTAAATCAAGAAAACGAGATTTAAACAATAAGACTAACTGTGTTGAGCTATATAACAATGATTAGTTTTCTGTCGATGAATGTATCCAAACAGTTGCTCATCTGTCTAATAAAACACATTATATATTGAAGCGTCTTTGGTGTTTCCATGGTTTCCATGGAGGGTAACGCAATTATGATGTCATTGGCGACGCACAGACCATGTCCTGCTTAAAATAGCTTATTTCTATGGATTTAAACATTTTCGGAAACATTTGGGATATATGTAAGTGGTATACAATACAACAAAATATATAACATTGTGTTAGTTGTTGGATATTTTAAATAATTCAAAAATCGTACATATTGGTGCCTTTTAAGTATTTAAATTCACAGATAGCAATTCACACTGGTAAACTCCAATTAAAGACCAAAAAAAGCCTTGATTATGTGATGTCTATAGGTTAAAATAGTCATATCGTAATTAAGCTCACATATAAAGAGGAAATTAAAACTTAAAAAGTGCAGTGGATGAAGATCGACTTAAAAAACAGTTCAAAACAGTCCTATGTGATTCATGCTAAAAAATGGTGTAATGGGAAATATTTAGCCTCTGATGTGCCTGAACGCGGAAGATCAGAGGCTTTAAAACAGGTCTTTGAAACCAACTAATTAAAACAGATCGGAAGTTACAAAAAGAGTCATTCGCAATCATTTCTGTGAGGACTGGAGCCAGACACTCTATGATGAACCTCACATATCATCACCCCGAACTACCTTTGACAGGCACTCGTCATAACACATAAGGCTAAGAAAATACATTTCCATCCTGGCTGGATCATGACAATGATTTTAACTATAGATAATAGCACTACAGTAATCCCACATTCCATTCTAAAGTCTATGAACAACATAGCATCATGTAATAACTATAGGCAAATATCTAAGTTGTGATTATTGCACACTGTCAATTACTATTAGACTGCCACCCAAATAAGGACATTCAAAATTAAGTTAGGGGTTCATTGATAAAAAAATTATGACTCCAAATTAAATTTTCAAAAGCTGTGTATCAAGATAAAACTGCAAATGATGCTAACAAAACAAATGAATAAATTGTTACCCACAATTACTTGCATGACATTTAATCGTCAGCAAAATTTCATGATTAGACGTAGACAATATTGTGTACAATTTTTGTTTAAGACGTAATTGTGAGCACCTCAAATATAATTAAATTTATCTTAAAGTCATCTCTTTATCTGCACTAAAGCTGGCATCTATAATGACTGCTATTTCAAGGGCTTTCATTCATCAATTTAGAACCTACAGGCTCAGAACAAAGCACTCAAATCGCTGACGACACTTAATACATTGCCAATGCAGGGCACATCAAGATGTCGTCATCGCCAGAGAGAATTTAATGCACCAGTTGGACAGTCATGGGTGTGATTATTAGCCCTAATGAGAGCCATCCAGAGTGGTACATGTGCTCCAGATTGCAACACTGCATTGCGGGATGTAAATTATTCTCTGTGACAAAAAGAGCAAATTGGAATCCATTACTGAGGCTGCAGAATACTGAGCAAAAGAATTACAAATGGGATAGAAGCATTCATTAATCCCAAGACTCGTGCTCTTTTGGGGAAGTGATTGATTGCTTTATCAACCCCTTTGACCTCCTGTCTGCATGATGATTCTGCCGTCTATATCTGCTACTGTCAAACTGTAGAAAATATTTCAAAGTTCACACAGTACACCGGATTAAACATGGGGTGCATCACAAAATAGATTTCACAGAGTATTAGGCCTTATTAATTGAAAGTTCATATATAGGGAGATCCGAGAATATACATGTGTTTAGTCTTCAGGCCACTACACGTGCCATAGGGAGTAGAAAACTTTCTGTGAATTGATACAATTTAATTCACAGAAATTAAATTTGGCCACCTAAAAAACGATGTGACCAGTCAATAGAAAATCTTAAATTGGAGACCTGAAATGTTTTACAGGTCATTTTGATCATTTTACTCCATGTAGTCAATAGTGCATCTACATTGGTTGCTAAAGTAATGATGTAAGAGTTACAGTACCAAGAGATTCTCATACGGAGTATGGAATGGAAAACTTCTACTTCTGCTCACATCCATCAAGAAGTATTTTTGAATAAGGCATGTGAGAGGACATAAATTACCAAAATATTTAGGATTCATGCATACATTCACTGTATGCAACTGCTGACTTGCAACATCCATTATATAGTGAATGAGTGAGCATTTCCACTCACTCTTTCCTCAATTAGCAAATTTAATGTAAATGGACACATTCCAGTGTGTTGAAATCCAATCTAAAAGTTATTACTGTGTTCATTTTGGTATGTTTAGGAATGCATTTCCTTTGTACCTTTTTGCCACTTTTACTGAGAGGAGAGTAGAAAGAGGACAGGTAATGACAGAAAAAAGATGAAAGGTTAGGATCAGGATATGTAGCAAGGCAGACACAAACTTGCATCACCCACTAGGACTACATTTGTTGGAGTATGTGTGCTGCTAGGCAAAGTTAAACATGGAAATTAACAGTTAACAGTTTAAAAATAAAAAAGGTATCTCAAAGCAACTTCTAGATGTCTTTGATAAAATATGAAGGTACAGTTGTAACAGTGAATCTGCTTTTTGAGGGGTTGCTTGAATTTCCTTTTTGACACGTGTGTGAGAGAGAGAGAGTGTGTGTGAGTGAGTGAGTGAGTGAGTGAGTGAGTGAGTGAGTGAGTGAGTGTGTGAGTGAGTGAGTGAGTGAGTGAGTGTGTGAGTGAGTGAGTGAGTGAGTGAGTGAGTGAGTGAGTGAGTGAGCGTGAGCGTGAGCGAGGAGGAGTGAGTGAGTGAGTGAGTGAGTGAGTGAGTGAGAGGAGTGAGGAGTGAGTGAGTGAGTGAGTGTGAGGAGTGAGTGAGTGAGGAGGAGTGAGTGAGTGAGTGAGGAGTGAGTGAGTGAGTGAGTGAGCATGAGCGAGCGAGAATGAGCGAGCGAAGAGCGAGTGAGTGAGTGAGTGAGTGAGTGAGTGAGAGAGAGAGAGAGAGAGAGAGAGAGTGAGTGAGTGAGTGAGTGAGTGAGTGAGTGAGTGAGTGAGAGAGACTTATTTTACAGCTAAAAATGAAGAGGCTAAAAAGCACACTTTAAAAATAACCCTGTATAGTTATAATTAAAATTCTTATCTTTTAACGAAAGTAAAACCACTGACAAAGAGACTACACAGAATCCTCTCAGAAACTGCTCTTGATAGACCCTTAATATAATTGTTCTGTCAATAACCTTTTGATTCAAATTTAAACCTTTATATGGTGCTACACAGAAACTCCAACACAGCTGCATTGAATAGAAGATTAAATTACGGGCAATTCATTCGCTATGTCACTTTCCGAGTCACTGCTGTTTCATTAAATTACCAAGTACAAGTAAAAGCAAGCCATCCCTTTCATAAGTGACAAAAATCGGCAAACGACTCCCCATATTTCCTCTTGCTCTCTGCGACAAACTGAGCAAAGCACAGAAACCCATAATACTCAGGTATGACAGAAACAAAATTGAACTGAAGTGTGCGAATCTGACTCAGAGATACATTGAGAGGGTGCCTACCTAGACGGAAATCACCTGTCGAAAGGCATTTATATGGTTGTCCCTGAAACTCAGCTAACATGAAGGCAAATGAAAATTAGATCACTCTCAAGCTGCACTTCACTCTAGTCGGTTGCACCCACAAGCTCACACAGCCAATCCAGACCTGCCAAAGTCGACGACATCCATCCGCTCCTACCTGCAGTTAGATGACTGCTCCATAACTACATAAAATCCACCAGCATTGAATGGGGTCTGTAAACCCTCCATTAAAAACCACTGAGTCCTTAATGAGTGCTTCATTTGCAACTCGTGGCCCTTGAGGTGATGTTAGTTACACGGTTTGTAATGAAGTTAAATACTCTGTAAACACTGAGGCTCCTTCTTTCTCATGGCCAGAAGGCAATCACCAACAGTTTAATGGTGGAAAATAAATCCACGCATAATTCATCACCACTATGAACAAAATTGAAAATTGTATTTGCTGCTGAACTGATTGTATGCAGTGATTACTCTTTGGTACAATGAATAATAATAATAATAATAATATGCATAAGAATTTAACATTGTCCCTCTAATACAATTACTGAGGACTTTTACTTCACAGTGACAACCTAAACCAAAGGAATTAACAAAGTCTAGCCATATTCCACAAAGTGGATGTTTGGGATTGAAAATCATTTTAGGCACAGATGTGACTCAAATTGCCCAAATACAAAAGCAGACAGAAGTGACTTGAATATGAATGACTAAAGTCTCGCAATAGCCATGAATAATGCCTGTGATCATACTAACGGATTAAATATCAAAGATGGTGTCTTTCTTAACACCCGAAAGTCTTATCACAATTGACAACATTTAATAAACGAGTCAAACAAGTGTATGAAGTACTACAAACTCATCAGTCAAATCTTAATCCTACTCTTAAATCTTAAAGGATTAGTTCACTTAAAAATGCAAGTTTCCTGATAATTTACTCACCCCCATGCCATCTAACATGTTCATGTCTTTCTTTCTTCAGTGGAAAATAATAAAGTTTCTTGAGGAAAACATTTCAGGATTTTTCCTCATATAATGGCCTTCAATGGCAACCAAAATGTTTTAGGTCCAAATCAATGCAGTTTAGGGTTTTATCTAGCGAAACCATTGGTCATTTCCCCCCTCCCAAAAAAATGTGTATATATTTTTAACTTAAATTGCTCATCTCCTACTTCCGCCTTTGTTTAGCGTGACCTTTCCGACATGATTGCGCAATCCATGGCAAGTCGCAGAGCAGCGGAAGATGAGCAGTTTAGGTTAAAAAGTATATAAATGTTTCTTTTCCTTAAATGACCGATGGTTTCACTAGATACAACACTATTCCTCGTCTGGAACTGTGCAGAGCCCCTGAAGCTCTTCCAAGCACTTTGAAACTGCTTTAACCCGTTGGTTGCTATTGAAGTACATTATGTGAAGATCCTGGAATATTTTCCTCAAAAACGTAATTTCTTTCCGACTGAAAAAATAAAGACACATACATCTTGGAAATTATCAGGAAATTTCCATTTTGAAGTGAACTAAACCTTTAAGTATACATTTTCTGTTTTTTTATTAGAATTGAATATAAAGGTTGCATTTGGGTTGAGCCTGGACTACAAAACCCATGGGGACCAGCAGATCTGGTGAGAAGATTGTGATTAGATCTAAAACCTTTAGCTTATATCTCATGTCTGTGAGTTACTGGAAAATCACAAGGGAGGGAGGGGTGGACATTACATATTATACATTACATATGCATAAAATCAAGTTTTCAGTAACTTTGTTAGTTTCAAGTCCTATTTTTTTTCATCCTAAGTGTGGAAGGGCCAATTAGGAAATCAACCAGATTCTGCTGCTGTGAGAAAGCCAGATCAACCACCTTTTTAATCCTATCGGTGCAAATTCTGTAGGGCGAGGGAGAAGAATGAAAAAATAATGATAGTCTTTTTTCTTTACTCCATGGCTCTGGCTGACCCACTGATTATAATGGAAGTCAAAGAATGAATGGCCAACGGTGCAACAGCAAAGGTAACACACTGATCCCTTCTGTAATCCTGAAATTCTCCAACAAATAAACATAATTGTATCGTGGTAATGCTGAAGAAGGTGAATCCTCTTTAGATTGAACCTGCTAAGAGGATATCTGCCCACCAGCGTCCTTCTGCTTAGGAAAGGTACCGTTTCATTCAAAATCTTCCTGCGCCCCACTGGTCTTGTTAATGAGCATTAGCAAGACGTCTAGAATATCTGTACAAACATTTATTCAGTTCTGCCTGCTAAATGACCATCTTAATTATGCCGAATTAGAAGTTGCATTTTTAAAACCGCTACTAATGATGTAAACACTAGTGGGTGGGGAAAAGCGCACACGGGCGACTATTAGATTCAGTGTTTCTATCTCCTCCGGCTCAGGGAAATTAATTGAACAAGCAAAACTATCAGTATAATAATCGTTGGCTGTCATTCTTGTCTATTTGCGCTTGGATTAATAAAAGTATATAAATTTAATTCCTAAGTCTAGAAAAAACACAGTGAAACCACAACTGCACAAGAAAAATATTGGTAAGAAAATGCCAAAGATAACTTTTAATAACCATTTTATTTTAATTATGTATGGACATTTCTCTTATATCTATTACTGTTATATTACATTATATTATATATATATTTTATATATATATATATATATATATATATATATATATATATATATATAAAAAGCCTACTATATAAGCACCTAGAACCATGCAAATCCAAACAAACATCACTTTGTTGAGTTGTAATGCATTTAATGATGAGGGAGGGAATGAAATTATCTGGAGAAGTGTAAGCATATCTAAAATGAATATTAAGTCATTTTATCCACTGCACGAAGCTTTAATGTCACACACCATTGCCACTATGTAAAACCTATAGCTTATTACACCAGTAGATTATTACACCAGATGAGCAAGCCAACTTCAGTGCATTGTTTCTGCATTTCACGATAACTGATCCAGTTTGAGATTTACTTTAATCCAAATCTCTGGAATAGAAAGAGGTCATTGTAGGACTATAGCCTAACCAGTTATGGTAAATAGATTTCAAGAAAATACACACTGAAAACACATCGTAGTTAGGTAATTACCAATTAGTTGCTAAAAAAAACAAAACCTGTATGACACTTATGTACAGAATCACCCTAGAATGTTCAAAGGCAGAATATTAATAAGCTAACAATGTTATTGGGATGTTTCCACTTTCATTGTTAATTAATTTCTTCATGTCATTTTAAATAGATTAGGGGATTCACCGATCCAACTTTCAGTCCCGATACCGATACCGATGCCTGGGCTTTGTGTATCTGTCGATACCCGATACCGATCCGATACTATTGTTGAATTAATTATAAACTGTATACTTTCCACCTTATACCTTCCTTGAAGAGACTAAAGGCACCAGACTTTATCAACTAAACATAACTAAGAAGACAAAATAACAGATGTATGTAAAGTGTTAAATTCTTATAGAACAAAAATATAGAACATTTATTAAATTGAAAAACAGTTACGGTATATGGTCACATTTGACCATCAATGAGTATGAGTGTAACCAATTAATACCTGAGGGCTAAATACAAGAATAACATTAATGTTAACAGTGTTGCAACTCTATCACTCTCCATGATAAAACGATCCTGTAAATATGGTTGACTTAATAATCAATGCACACTATTCTGTACTGTTTACCAAAACTTGCAGCAAACATCTGTATAGTGAAACTTGTGTATCCGCTTAAAGGGGTACTTCAGCGCTGGGAAGATGAATCTGTATTTAAACTGGGTCATTAATGTAGTAGAAATGTGAAATTATTTTTGAATTTGGTGCCTTCTAGATTGAGAAAACACAGAAAATGTATTTTTGTCTCATAGGGATGAAAGACGACAATTCCCAGAACGCACTGCTTCACTGCCCTACTCTAGGCACGGCTAGTCGGCTACTGGATTACTGCATCACTTGCCTACCACGTTCATTTTCAGAAAATCAGTTCAGTTAGAGACACTACAATTAAAAACTGAACGTGTCTGTTCGATATAATGCGAGTGAGCCGATTGAGCGTCACGACACAAACGCAGCAGGATCGGATTACATTCATCACATGAGCTGAGGTAATCGCGGGATTCGCAGCTGCATTCACAGCGCGTGATCAGTCTGGCACGTGTTCAGTTCATGTCTTTGGAAGCTTAACTGTCATAGGAAGTTCATTTTAAAAGTTAAAACACTCACTTTGCTCTCCACCGCTCCGTTTACATGAATCTCCGCAGCTCCACGAGCCGAGTGCTGTGAGTGCGATGTTGAAAACATGTAAATAGCGCCCTCTGCTGGCTGTAGTCTTCAGCCTCTGGCCAAAAACTCCTCCGATGACGCAAAATGACGATATTTGCATCATCGGAGGAATTTTTCCAGAAATAAAAAACATTCTCGTCAGCTAATCGCTGAAGTAACCCTTTAAGCCATTCAAATGCATTGACACAGCGCTAGAAGTATTGAGCGCTTCATGAACCACGTGATAGTGCGTGCCGCCAGGAGATGAGAGCATGCGCAACTCCGGTTTTCAACGCCTCTGGCTTTAACATTATGCCACATTAGCGCCAAAACGCTATTTATTGTTTGAAAAATGTAAAAGCTAAGCTTTGTTTAATATCAAAAGCAGGTTTGGCAACTTGGCGTGAGATTAAGTTGGGCAGAGTGAGAGCATGACAGAAATGTGTGAGAGTTGATTACCCTGCAGCGGACTGCTCGTTTCATGTTGCTTCTAGCATGCGACACATGTGAAGCTGACGAATGACGTAGGTTCTGCTGCGAAAAACAAAAAAAAAAAAACAACCTGGATCGCCTGTGGATCTGTTAATTATTCCGATACCCGATCCAGCTATTTTGTCAGTATCGCGGCCGATATCCGATTCTAATATCGGATCGGTGCACCCCTAAAATAGATTGCCAATTTTTGTCACTTATGAAAGGGATGGCTTGCTTTTACTTGTTCTTTATAGATTTTATATGAAAATATAAATTGCTTCATTCACCATTTTATCATGCTTAGGAATGATTATTCAGTTAGAGGTTCCTTTGACTACTTGAAATCTTGAAAAATGAAATTTCTTCAATATGTTTCATCTATGTTAAAACATTTATCACAGGAATAAGGATGCTCAATTTCAAACTGTCACTCTGCTCGAGCAAAAAAAATTTGCTTCCCTGTCACTTCTCATATAGATGAAACTAAATATTAGCCTTTCATGAACTCAACATGAACTCTATAAAACTTGTTAGGCTTGATGGCAACGGCAGCAGAATTCAGTTAACTACTATTAGTAGTAGTAGTAGTAGTAGTAGTAATAAAATAATTAACACATTTTAACAAATACATAAAACAAAAAAGAGCAAAACATAATTCTCCTATTTAATGCTTTAATGCATGAATATCATGCAATATATCAAAATAAATAACAGAGCCTCTGCTTTAAAAAACAAACTGGTTCGAGTTTGGTTGTGCAATTTGCGCTCTGTCTGTGCTGCAAATAACGTGAATGTGAAAGCAACACGGACAAGGGTGTGCAAGAAAAATAACGCATGTGCAGGTTTTCACAGATGACGATGTATTTAGTTCAATAAAACGCATGTAAGGGATGATAGTGTTGATGATTTACCTTGGATATGAGCGAGAGTGAGTCTGCATGTAAAGGTGTATTCGCTCATAGCACCGGCGGGAACAATCACGATCTTACGCGGAACACAACAAACATGCTCAGTGTAAAAAACGATAAAAAATATGCATCTGCTTACATATGAGATTGCTCGTTTCTGCATCTACTTCGCCTGTGTTCTAATCAGGAGATTCTGAACTCATTCAGAAGATGTGCAATAACGCCCCCTATCGTATAACAGTAAAAACACAGAAACCCGGAAAATCTGTTTTTGGCTGGGAAAGAGTTAGAGTAATCATATTTTGTATTTATAATATGTAATATTATTATGATTTGTAATTATTATCTTAAATTAGAATATATTTATAATTTACCCCTAATACTAGAATTGCTATTAACCCTAAAGCTCAAAATAATGAATTGGTTTGAGTACAGCAAACTCAAACTAAACGTATTAGTATTTTAACTTTTCTTTTTCTTTTGAGTTCTCAAAACTGACACATTTGAAGTAATCTTAATTGTTTCATTGTTTTGAGTTTTATGATTTTAATTCAGATTAATTTAGAAATCCCAGCTTTGGTTAAATTTTATTTCCCAGCATGCTTTGCCATGACACTCAAAGGGACAGTAAATGCCTAAATTAAGTGTTATATCATGTTTGTTTTTTGTTGTTGTTGCTGTTGTTGTTTTGTGCAAGATTAATGTTAAGTGGGAGATTTAGTAGTGTTTAAATGTTATGTTATGCTAGTTTAAGAGTTTCTGTTATGTTGGGTTTTTTGTAGGGTTACCATCATGGAGAAGCATAAGCTTAGTTTGAGAACAGATACTGTATATGTTAAATGTATTATATTGCGCTCCACATTCAGCAAGTGCTATGCTATGGAAAGCATTGTGTAACCACTAGAATTGATTTTTCTTAAGCCATATTTTGAGTGCAGTTTTAAAAATACTAAAATGATGCAAACTCTCTAATATGAACAGACAACGAAAACCATATTTCTGCTGACCTAACTGAACAAGACAAAGACAATCAGCCTTTGGACAAAGTTTTTGAACATTGGTGACAAAATGGTGCCCTTTGAACCATTATCTTAAAAGAGGAGAAGGGGAGCCATTTCAAAGAGAATATATTCCCTTCCAACAACTCAATGGGAGATTTCAGGGCCAACACTGATCAGAATATGACATCATCTATATGCCAGCTGTCGTCTGGCTGATGCATTCTTCTCTGTCAGTGATGGGCCTGAGTAGGTTTCTGTCAGCACACCGGAAAAGAAAACAACCCTGTCAAAGCAATGTCTGGAAGAAAACATAGTTTGGAATAAAAAGCCTGCTTACAGCTGACATTTGCCTCAAAGCTGATATCACACATCAGTGCCTGTACATGGAAAATATACCCTTTGTTTTTGCAAAAAGTGCGATGAAATGTCACTCTGACATACGCTTGAAAGAGCAATCCCCAAATGCTGGCTCAAAAGTGTTTATCTCCAAAGTGAGATATGAAGCCTAAACTCCACTCAGAGTAATCTGCAGTGATTTTTGTGCGGAGAGGCTCAGCCCCTGAGGCCCAAATGAGGCTTTGCATGGGCAAAAATTTACTTCAAAAGATATGAACAGGTTAAAAAATCTGTAAGGAATTTTAAAAGGTCCATGAGGTGAACAATCCGCACCTCAGACCCGCCATCTATCAGTGTCTATTTGATAGTGTATGCAGGGAGACAACATGACTAGAGTATAATCCCCCCTGCTCTCAGTAATGGTACCACCCACTCAAATCATGATGGAGCTACTTAGGTCATTCCAAAGAAATGTAAAAGGGGTCTTCACACTCCTATAGCCACTGTAAACTCATCCCAGGAGCAGAGTGCATTTCATCTTTCCCAGCTTTAATGCCCTCTGCCAAGTCCTCCGAGGCTACTTGAGACAGGATTTCACAAGCCGCTGTTGGTTTGGGAGTAAAAGTTTCAATTATAGTGATATTTGTGTAGTGCTGTGGAGGGGCAGAGGGACACTTATAACCTTGGTATTGTCGGCTTTCTTGTGCAAAGATGCTGGAGGTGGCTAAGCATAAAAGGATCAAAAGGTTTTAGGACAGCCAACTGAGAGAAAACAGAAGAGATTTCACAATCCAACTGCACAGTACATAAAAGGACGGATGATCGAGAGAAAAAAAAAACAGCAGTACAAGGAGAAATCGAGAGAGAACAATTCTCAACCTTCACATGTATATGTCCTTGTTGAAATGCATATCTCGATCTTACTGTTCATACTGACTTCCAACGACAAAAACGCCTTCTGTTTTCAAGAAGCAACAGAGGCTGTTGAGGATGCAACAAAGTTGCAATTGCAACATCAATCAAGCAACCAATTGCAACAAGAGTTTCAACAAAGACATCCATATACTCCGTTTTAGAGGTATTCCATGAGATCGAACAGCCTTAAATGGGGGACCTATGTATTTAAGTAAAATAAATAATTTACAAACAAAAACTGGACTAGAGCATATATGGATGGGCTGGATTAAGAAACTGCCTCAACAAAAGCATTGCGACACAGTGCTTTTAGCCAACAGTCTTTTAGCGTACATCCATGGTTGAAGGAGCAGCAAACAGATTTCTCTGGGTAATTAGTCTGAGTCAGAGACCCGATTCAATCTGCTCTTTTTGCCCAGTCTGTCTTTCAAAGACAAAGTAATTGACATGCTTGCGAGCATCTGAAACAAGTGTGAAGCCTTGAAGAAGACTACAACACTTTACCTACTTCTACACACAGATGAGGATTGTCAGTGGGAGTCCTGGCCCATATGGACGACAAACTGGCCCCCAGCAGCATCTACTCCCCCGTGTGTCCATTCTGATGAACCTCTGTCATACTGCAGGATCTTTGACTTCCAGTAGCATTTGAATTAGTTCTAACTAGGACTATGTCTCAGAGGGTCCTCTGTAAAGAATAACACCAGAATTCAATTTAATTCAGCAGGATTAGCTGGTGGTATTGATGGCCAGGCTAGAGGAAAAGCTAAAAGAGAGAGGGCTAAAGAGAAATATGGGGAATACAATGAATGAGCGAACTAGAGAGGAAATGAAGGATTGGGGAAATGTGGGCGTTGAAATATATATTTTAGGCAGGCCCTACAGGCATTCTGACTCTTTCAGTTAGCTTCAAAATGTTCAAAGGAGGATAAGAACCACAAAATGTAAGTAATCCACACACTGTATTCCCCCTCAGGCACATTTAACCTCAGAAAAGGGGGTGAGATTCCTTTAGACTTTAGTCTAACAACCCATTAAATTAACAGTTTTTTTTACAAGATGTTTAGTACAAACGTACAGCTGTGGAGACAGTAACCCGAGGTTGTCTACAGAAACACACACACACACACACAATATAGTCCTTATTTTTGGTGATATGAACAGCCTAGAGTACAATTCTCAAGACTTGTGAATAATATTCCCACTTAAGACACTCAGTGCTGATTTAAGGGTGAAGAGAATCTCTCAGACTCTGTTTTTTTATCTCGCTAGAGTTTATAAATGAACTGTGGAGCAGTTTCAGTTACTGAAGATGAGAAAATTTTAAATTATGCAGCACAAACTACAATTTGCAACTATAATGTGCAATATGTTGTACTTTGTTACAGAAAACCACACTATTATTGCTCATACTTAGGGATGAAGATTTAGCATATTTTTCACAAAAATATGCTACAAGCATAACTGATACCTCAAATCATGTGGATTGTTGAGTAGTGGTGTGCTTTGACCGAGCAGACAATCAATAAACTTCAATGGATATTGGTCACCTTGCCAAATACAAAACATGGTTGATGCATTAGTCAATATTTCAAAACACTGGCATGCACTATTTCTTTATCAGCCATTTGCATCAGAGAGCTCCGATTTCATAGTATATGCATACAAACATAAACCCAAGGGAGAAAAGGGGTGAAGATTATGCTAGCGCCAGTATACGTGTTACTGGGTCACTTCCATTACAGCTTATTTGCATGCTTATCCAGCAAGTTTTACAACTTCTGTGTATGTATGTCCAATGTTATGAAGCGAGGCATGGAAGGGCCAATTAAAGAGGATTTAAATCTACTGAAAGAGCACTCAAAACTGATCCTGGGCTACTGTGCTAAGCAGTGCCTTTGCGACCAATGAGCATAAGTCGTACTAATGGAGTGACATAATCTTCCAATCAGGAGTCATCTCACTGGGAAGTGTGCACATTTAAAATGATCCTTTTATCTCAGTCCAATCGTACCTCACAGGCCTTTATTTCACTACAGATGGTGGATTGCTGTTCCCCAATTAGGCCAGTCATAAATATTAGTTATGGAGATATAAACTGAATAGAGATGTAGCCTATAATTTACCTTCATGAGACACGGAGCACATAGCACAAAGGTGAAATCTTTTAGCCTTTCTGGAGGGCAATTAATAATCCTGTTCTCAGATTTGCATTGCATTTTTTTTCCATTGTGGGATAAACTATTCCTTTAACACAAAAGTTCAGCTAATTCTGCAATTTAATTTCTTGCATCAGTTGCGTGAAAATATTTAGGCCATATATCGTGATCCATCCTTCATGATGTCTGCTTCTCCTGTAAGAGATAAAACAGGATGTGGAGGAAATCTGACAGACATCACCGCACGTTCCCTAAGGTGAAAAGATGGCTGACCTGACAGTGACATCAGAGAGCCTGTCAACAGTAAACCTTGCCAAAGTCATCCAACGTGAACCTTAAAAGACATTTACACTACAAATGCAGAGCAGTAATTAGCTAGAAGGTGAGAGCATTAAAATATTACTAATTATGCACAATCAATCTATCCTTGGGAATAAAAAGGTAATGATTTGCCATCTAAAACTTCTCAAGAATAGCTGAACTATTTGACATGTTCAATTTAAGACAAGAATACTGATTTTGTCTGAATTGTACTGTCTCTAAACAACATTAAAACCAACATTTTTGTTAAAACATTTAAAAAGTAACTCCAGTAATTCAGATTGCAGCAATAACCTTTTTCCAGTTAAGCATAAACGTAACAGAAGTGCCTAAAATAGACTAAGAAAATAATTCAAGATATATAATCTCAAAATAAGTCTTAATATCTCAAGTAAAATATATTTAGTTTCAAGGCTGTTTATCTTTTCTGCAAAACAAAAGAGAAATACTGATAAACAGACGAAATGCATCTGGGGAAAGAATAGTTTAAACAGGCACTTTATTTCCATTAGGTGTCTTTACAAGTTCCTTTTCTTGCATGAGCGTTTGTCAATTTGCGGTAGGGCAGCAGAGGCTTCTGTCAGCGTTTTCGCTCCTGATGAATAATTAGACACAAAGAACTGTGGTCCTGCATTCCCCCGTCAGCTGTCAGGCATCACTCATTCTCCCTGGGCAATAAGCAAGCGCCGTAAACAGTCTTTAGCAGGAGAATTTGTCATCTGCGGTGAAGGCATGGAGCGACGTAAATGTGCTGTATGTGAATCCATGCAGCGTGCTGTGATTAAATATGGATGTATTCATGCATGCGGTCTTGAGCAACCATGAACACTGTCGTATGATGTGGCTAACAGTGTAATTATAAGCACACAGGCCCATATATAATGGTGCATGTGCACACAGAGAGACACACACACACACACACTTAAAGGAAGATGCGCAGAGCAAAGTGTGAGTCTTAGTAATCCGGTGGCAGGAGTGTGCTAAATCCTGACATCAGCATATCTCAAAGGACTGCATGCTAGCGTACAGAAGAGCGCAGGAGGGAGGGGGTGGAAGAGCCCAGCGCAGAGAGTTAGCAGAGGTCAGCTGACATTGCAGTGTGCAGATGAGGTGGAGGAGGCTTTGTTAACGTTCCAGGCTACCGTGTGCACTTCATGCGGAACCATGACGGAACGTAAAGTGTCGCCAGTCTCAGAAAGCACACAGCATGGTTTGGTTAATGAGCAATCAAAGCATCTGCCAGAGACAGCCAACTACGAAACTGGTTCCAAATGCAATTTTTTTAAAAACTCCACCAAGAGAGTTTATATTTTCAAAGTGCAGAATGATGTTAGTATGCTAGCTAACCATGTAAAGCCTGACATATGAAATCATGTTTTTTTAATGAATATGCTTTAATTTATTGAACATTTAGACAAAAACAAATAAGAAAATAAATGATAAAGATTGATAAATGTACAAGTAAATGAAGCCATTTTTTGACGTTTGAATGATTTTTCTAAAAAAAAAAAAAAAGCAAGGTTGTTTCAACCCATGGTTGGGTCAAATATAGACAAACCCAACCGCTGGTGTTTGTTGCTTCAGTCCAGTAAATGTTCATCTTGAAATATTAATAAAGGTTATTCGGTAACACTTTACAATAAGGTCTGTAAACAGAATTTATTAATCTTTGTTAATGTTATTTAAAAAAAATCCAGCTGTTCATTTGTTTGTTCATGTTAGTTCACAATGTATTAGTAAATCTTGAAATTAACATTAACTAAGATTAATAAATGCTGTATAAGTACTGTTCATTCTTAGTTCAAGTTAACTAAAGTAGTTAACTAATGAAAACTTACTGTAAAGTGTTACCGGTTATTCTTACATTTACTTGATCAAAATCATTAAAGATGTCACAGCAAACAAAAACATGTTTACTCAAGGTGGACATTTTTAGAAATATACTAAAAGCAAAAAACTTGAGATGTTAGTCATTTAAAGGCCTTAGAAATTCATGTATTGAATCTGTAGTAGTAATATAGTAGGCTTTATTTGGTTAAGCACCACTGCTAAAAATCTAAATAAAACTAGTCCGACATGATGCATTGACCATTGAGACACATCCACAGAGTCAATGTGCAAAAAGAAATGTCCAACGCCCACAGAACAGGTAATGACTCACCATAGTGAGGTCATGGGAACCTCAATGCTGCATTAACACATCAAATGCATGCCGCCCCTTACAACCCCGGAGGACCATTACCGCTTCGACTTAGCCATGTAAACCTTGAGTCATCACCTGGGAGAGGCAACATTAGAGCAAGCCGAGTTGCTTTTAGTGCTTTTGCGTGCATGACATACAGCTGGTGTACTTTGCAAATACTTCGCTCTGCACGTGTATATTTGGATACTTACCAAAAAAAAAACAGGTGAATGTTTTGATAGGCTGAATTTGATATCTGGCGAAATGTGCTCGTGCACCACCAAATAGAATTACACAAATAATGACTTTCCAGACATAGTCTTTAATTGTTAGGACAAACAGGGTTTGAAAACACTATCAATTAAAACCTGATTTTAAAAACATTTCCATTTTAGCATTTAAAACCCCCTGAATACTGGCAGCTGCTGTCCACCTTGCAAATTCTAAAACTACAGCAGTGCTGTTTGCAAAGGAAAGAAAACTACCATCAGCCATCGCCGCACCGACAATGTCTGCAATATCTGGTGATCAATATTGAGCAGTCTGCTCTTGCATCACAAGGCTCTTCATCTCTCCCATGCCCTGCCGACAGCCTCTCCTGGCATCCTTACACTTATGTGATGTAAAAAAATACGATGCTCTGCGCCTCATAAGCATCCATCATAATAAATAAAAGCCTGATCCTGTGAGTGTGGTTTATGCAAGAGGAGGAGGAAAAAGACAGGAAGCAGCAGCAGAACAACAGGCCAATGCTGATTGACCCCAACCTTAAGCGGTGATGTCAAATCAATCATACGGCTGATATAAGAGCAGTGACCGCCAATCAAACGGCATCATAATTATGCTGTTTATCAAAATGTGTCAAGCGCAACATGCATGCTACTAGCGGGCACAAGGACGGATGTTACAGATCCACATGATTCTGCAGATGCTATGATGACAAATTACACTGCATTCACTGTATTTTGAAAAATGCGGCAATTCAATAGCCACAGGGCTTTTATAAGTCCAATGTGATTTGGGTGCATTTGCATGCAAGGTGTGTGCTCATGAAATGGAGGTGATTTTGTTAGATGCTTGCGTATTGGAAAGCGTGCCAGAAACAAAAAATAACACGCACCAATTTTTTAATGCTCAAGATTAGCAAAATGGGATGCAACCTGAAATCATGCTCTCTTCCTCTACTCCTTTATGATCTACATTTGTTTCCTCTAAAAGACAGCTGCATCCTCTGGGTCACAAGCTGTCCCCTCATGTTACCATCTCGCTTGGCTTCAAGAGACAACTGCCTGTGTTCAGCTGCGTGCAGAGTCACCTAGACATAAAAAGATGCAGGTTGAAAAGCCATTATCCTCTGCAGCTGGAATAAATGAATTCACGCCAAATGAAAACAACATCTAGTTTTACATGCATGAGGGACTAAAACGAGACCAAGTGGACTGAAATATTAGGTGCATTGGGCACAGACTGCTATTGGTGTACAGATGTAGATTTTTTCCTTCAAGAAGAGGTATTCCAAAGGCTTGTTAAGCCCTTCAGTCACTTTTATCACTTCTTCCTCTCCCACAGTAATTTCCTTCCCTTCTAGTTAGCAGACATGTCAATACGAATTACTACTAAGCAGAACATGACAGCTTTATCTGCTTCACTTTGCAAGGACCTTCCACACTCTGACTCTGAATGTAGTGAAACCCAAGTAACAGGGTGTGTTCTGATGAGAAATGGATGGGATAAGCAAGGCCCATGCCAAATGTCATGTCCGGTACTGACTAGAGAGGACGATAAGAGGTTACGTAACAATGCTGGTAAGGGGAACATTCAGAATGAAACAATATCAGACAGCTTATGTAGCTGCTGTTTTCAACAAATTTGTAGTTTCTCAGTTGTCAGTACAAAATTTTTGTAGTTATTTTGTAGAAATAAAATTTTTAACATCCAGTAGAAAATATATACATCAATAATTAGTTATACTTAGAGGCTGTGGGAGCATGCTGGTCCAAATAAACTGAGTACTGACCCATCTTTCAAGCGAATCCTGCGTTGAACTCCGAGATTTGAGAAGCATGCAGTCGTCAGTATAATGACATATTTGAGGGCAGGTGAAGTTGTTTGTGGACGGACAGCATACAACATCATACAGGCATTATGAAAATATAATTTCTATTGATGTAGAACCGCCATACAGTGCGATTCAAACAAAAAAATTACTCATTAAGGCGGTTCAAAGTCGATTCTTTCTTTTGGGAGACATGCACTTTTGACCTTACAACTTTGCAGAACTTTTACATTCACAAACAGCTACAGTATATTACCCACTGCATGGAAGGGAATATTCGGAAAAACGTGTGTGTGTGTGTGTGTGTGCGTGTTGGGGTGTCGAAATTTATCATTTCTTCGATCGTTTCAGCCGAGCTTGGGCCGATTACTAAGCTATCTGGGAAGAGAGCGTGGCAACACCACTGGTAATCATTCAGTTTCTTTACTTTTAATGATTGTATGTTGAGCACCTACGACTTTACTTTCGGTTTGTTTGTGCACTGGTTTGATGAAGAGATACTCAGCTGCTCATCTGTGGCGATGCGTGCTTCAGTAGCGCTTTCATATCGGGCTGTAACATGTTATATAGCCCATAATAACCATTTAAAAAAAAATACATTTAGACTTTAGTTTTGACAGTAATGCGGCCCAGACCTCCTGAAGTGGCTTTAAGTGTATTTGTTCGAAATGCTCCTGTTGTATTCTGTGCCCAGACTTGAGTTTTGTTTGATACATTCAAGAAGCATGTTCTCTTTGAGCAAGTAAAAATAAAGCTTCAGTTTATATAACTGACTGACAGAATTGTATACATGACAATGCAGTGCATCGTGATATCGAATTGAACCGAATCAATGGCATGATAATCGTAATCGAACCGAACCTGTGTGTGTGTCTGTGTCTGTGTGGGCTTCACTGACATAGTCAAAGTAATCAATGTGTCTTTTTAATCTGAAGTTAAACCTGCCTCCTGGTAGGTTTAATTTAAGCCTCAATTTAGTTCTGGAGTTGCTCTAGTCTTCCAGGAAATCAGCTTATTAAACGCTGGACGAGACAAGAAGTCTAGGACTTTTTAAAACCATGACAGAGAAAGCAGATTTCTGTTAATCTGGTTTAAAAGGCCATTTTAGTCCAAGACTAGGCTTAATATCTGTCCGGGAAACTGCTCTTTATTACATTATTTTTTCCATTTTCCCAGGCAAGTGTGAAAATGAATCTCAGACTGAAGGACTCAAAATCACCCTTCATTTTGTCTCCACAAGGTTCAAAGAGCCCCCAGTTTTCTAAGATGCCATTTCCATATTGTGTCAGAAATGAAAACCCCTTCCATCTGGAGGAGATCCTTCAGATTTGATGACAATACAGATAACAACGGCCATCACATTCAAGTTCAACCCATAATTAGGAGTACCCACGCAAGGATCTGTGTGTGCCTCCATGCTCTGGCTGAATCATCACTCTTTGATAACCTCAAAAGCTCAGGATGTCATTCTAACAAATCTGATGCGCTGCAGAGGTGCAAAGAAAATAATGGCTCTGCTTGACTTCGGGAGCAGCGGTATGATTTGAGCCTCCTGTTGGGCCTGCCTTCGTTCTCAATTGTCTCAAGTCAGCGTAGATTGAAATAGGATGGTGACAAGAGAATAGAGCTAGTAACATGTGATGGAATCCTGCTTCAATATGCTTTGATGCAGAACACTCTTTCAGAAATCAACAGTCTGCGTGAAAGACTAGTCCTTGAGTGGGAACAGGTCATGGATTGTCTTTTTGCACAATAATGAATGAACAGACTCAAGGGAGCATGATTACATAAGTATAATTCAAGTTCCTTGGAGGCATGCAAATGCGCAATATTAAAGTGAGAAATCCAGTGAGATTTCAGAATATTAGCACAGATATTTGTATGTATTGTAAGGTTAGGTTAAATGAGAATTTAAATTTTAAATTCTTCCCTTATAAATCTAATCAAGGGATACGCTTGCGGAAACTAATCTAGCCTTCCAGATTCAGAAACGAGTGCAAATTTAGAAACAGATTTCTCTTTTTCCCCCCATCTCAAGACACTGACTGATCTCGGTCCAATTTGTTCTGGGCGGTAAGGCGGCACGTGAAAGCCTTTTCTCTGCAAGCAATGACTTGTGTCTCCTCAGTACTTGAGAGCGATGGACTTCAAACACACCAGCAGCAGAAAAGGACAAGACGACAAACCCCTCTCATCTCAACACTCAGAAGTCCAGTACAGAATCAATAGCCGTTTGAACTGACAATTATGACAGTACAAAAGAGCTTCTACTTGCTGTTCTGACACTGACGGAAGTAAAAAAGGAATCTACCTTTGTGTGCCACTCCTCCCACTCCCACCTACATACAGGGTCAGACGAGTGAAATTAAACCACTACTGAGAAATAAAGAAGAGTTGCATGTAGTTACAAGTCTGGGTTTCCATTACCCCTCAAATGTTTTTAACGCTCATGTGAGGTGGTTTTTCAGGCAATTAGAAAAAGGATGATCAGCAACATCAAAGTTCCTCTGTGAAATCACATAGTATAACCTCTCAGAAACATCTCAAATGTGGCCACTCCCATGGATAAATGGGCTTTAAACACGCCTACGTCGCCTTTGGTCCAAAATAATGGCTAGTGCGATGACGGCGATATATGTAAACCTATCAACATCGTCCTCAATGATTTTTGGAACGAGTAATGAGAGGAATAAACATACGTTTTAGTCGCATAACATCGGTTCATGGAAACGCCGCCATTTCGCAGTAGTTTGCTAATCGACATTTATGCCACTTTTCCATTACCAGTACCAGCTTAACTCGACTCGGCTCGCTTTTCGCTCCGTTTTCCATTATAGATAGTACCTCCACAATAGTACCTGGTTGTCATAGGAACGCTGCGCTACCCACACACATATCGAGTGTATGCTGTTTTTGATCCTCAGGATGTGGCTGTTTCTCACAGCAAAAAGACAAACGTTGTTTCAGGAGAGGCTGAGGGCAGCAAAACAAAACACTGAAAGTCTGCACCTCCTCGTTTGACCACGGCGTATTCTTCCGAGTTGACATAATAGTTTGTCCAGAAATTACATGTAATTTACTATTTAAAAATGGTGCGATTATTCAGGATACTCCGTCTGGTGTGTGCAATGATGACGCAATGAACAGTGACGATTCTCTCTGACCAATCAGCAGTCTGCGGTGTTTTCACGTCACATTTTAGTATCGCCTCAGCTCGCTCAGAACCTCGCCGGAGGTGGTACAAAAACAAGTACCTGGAAGCAGGTACAGGTACAACTTTTACTGATTGAATGGAAGCAGATCTGAATGCGCCAACAAAAAGAAGTCAAGTTAGGATACTTTCATTACAAATTATGAGGTTAAAAAATAAATTTAAAAAAAGCATGCACAGATGATTCCTTCCCAATAAAATAATATGCATTTAGAAAATGGATAGAGTGACTTTTCATTTTTATACAGGCTTTAAGAGAACTTTTTCTTCAGCCATTTTCCGACAGGGCAAATTATGATTATTGATAATTATGATTTGTGCAAAGGTCACCAATGCTTCATTGCATTAAGCTTTATCCACTTAAACACACAAGAACTCAGGTTGGGTTTATCTTTAACAAGACAGTAAAGAAGAAAACAATCAGCCAATCACCTCCCTTTGCCTCTTCCTCTCTTGATGATTTAGTATTGAGATAAATAGCTTACCCTGGGGTGCAACACCTGATTGCAGCATCCAACTCTGTCATTCAGTACGCTCACAATCACAGCGAAAGGAACGACTCATTATCTCACCTGTACTAATAAATCAAATCATTGAAATTGGTTATCTAATGCTAATCAAAGGTCATTCGGCAAAACATGCTCATCCACCTACAAGACTTGAGACTAATGCTAGAATAAATCATATAATCAAAGGCTATTTTTTAAATATTAAAGGGTTAGTTCACCCAAAATTAATTACTCACCTTCATGTTGTTCCAAACCCGTAAAAAAACTTGGTTCATCTTCGGAAACATTAAGATATTTTTGATGAAAATCGAGAGGTTTCTGAACCATCCATAGACAGCAACATCATTGCAACGTTCAAGGCCCAGAAAGCTAGTAAAGACAATGCATGTAGCAAAATATAGTTATGAGAATACACAGAGAATACTTTTTGTGCGCAAAAACAATAAAAAATAATGACTTTATTCAACAATTTCATTCGCATCTGTGACAGTCTCCTACGCTGTTGACGTAGTAAACAGTGCAGAGCTTCCAGGTTCTACTTCAGAACGCAGACTCCCCATTGGCTGATGCTGTTCACATGAGCACCACGGCGAATGCGTGTGATGCTGACTCAGGGGCTGGCCAATAATGAGGCGGCATTCTGATGTAGAACCTGGAAGTGCTGTACTGTGTTTACCACGGCAACAGTGTAGGAGAATGGTGTTGAAGAGAAAAGATTTTTGAATAAAGTCGTTTTTGTTTTGTTTTTTCGCACAAAATGTATTCTCGTCACTTCATAAAATTAAGCTTGAACCACTGTAGTCACATGGACTATTTTAATGAGGTCTTTACTACCTTTCTGGGCCTTGAAGTTGCAATGATGTTGCTGCCTATGGATGAAAAGCACTAAGACTTCATCAAAAATATCTTAATTTGTGTTCCGAAGATGAATGGTCTTAAAGGACGTAAAGGTCTTACGGGTTTGGAGCGACATGAGGGTTTTCATTTCTGAGTGAACTAACCCTTTAATAAAAGGCCAGTCATATTTACAAATCTATATAAAAACTTAACAAAATCACTTAAAATTATTGTATATTGAAACAGTCCTAATTAAATTGAGGACCTCTGTGTTGATATATAGTGCAGAGTTTACAAGGTTCTTTGGTTTATTCCATGTTGCATGCTTTGCTGACAAGTCACACCATTAATCTCCAACTATCGATCCTACATCAGGGAGGAACGCTGGGGTCCAATTAGTATCGGCTGATTGTGCCATTGCATATTCCTCAAGATGGCAACCTTTTCAAACCACCTTTTAATGAGTTGAGGGAGAGTTTGTTTTAAAGAGTAGAGGTCATTGAAAAATTGACCGTGGCTGTGTTGTGTGATTCTAGATCATTTTGGTGTAACACCAAACACCTGAACATCACGCGCACATACACAAATCAAATGTCAATGTAACACTTGACAATGTTAGGACAATCCTAATCAGGAAACTCACCATGACCTCAACAGGTCAGAGATCGAGTGCATGTTTCACAGCCTAGAGTGGAATCCCGCTCCAGCAAATCACTGCTGAATGTCAAAGCATTGCAGTTCCTACGTTCTCAAGGTTACTTGGTCTCTCATGTTTCTGGACACAGAGATAGTGGCAAAATGTATTGAGAATAATCAGGGCTTAACAAATAAAATTTGTTCTGCTGTCACAGCTGTGCCAGTAGTTCAGATTTATACTTGCCCTGCCAATATTAGCACTGACTGTGCAAAAATAAATAAATAATAAAAACCAATGGCCCAATGCAGCTAGCTGGCCCTAAATTCTCTCACACAGTATCAGAGCCATCCTTATTGTTGAGCCACTTGGTTGACATCGTTTCAATAGAATCTTCTAGAGTTTTTTAACATGTGTGGAAAAGTCCATATGAAACTCACACACCATTTTCGCCCTGCGCAATAGGGATCTCACAACCCACACACCATATTATCTTTGTGAATTGAGACAAGTTTGTACTTGCTGCTAACACAAGTGACATCTGAGCTGAATGGCAATTCTAGAAGAAAAAATAAAAAATAAAAACAAAAAGCAATTTCTTTTTTCCAAAAGCAATCATTCTAAAACTTGACTTGGCCATGTAATGTTTCCGTCATGATCTGAGAGGCCATTACCTCCAAACTGCTGACAGTTACAAACCTCTGGGAAACTTCTGCTTTTGGCAAAATACAATAAAGCAAAAAAGTTTTGAAGGTATTGTAGCTGTATTTCTTTTTGGAACTACACAAAAATAATAATACAATACAATATTTGTGTAAAATCTCCATTAGTGATGAGAAGATGGACCTCCAACACTTCTATATGTAGCCGGTGAGGTGGCTACTCATTGAATTAATGGGCGTGGCCTGGTAGGTAGAGGGTTTTTAAGTAGGCACCTGAAGGGAGGTTTAGAGACGGGGTCCGATTTGTTGTGTGGACGCGTGTGATCTGTCAGCACTTCCGGGTTTTGTGCAGACACGGCCTGGGTGAGCAGGTAGGCTAAAGTGAATCTCGATTTGTTTTGTCACTTTTATTGAATGTTGTTGAATTATTAAATTAGGTTTTTTAATGTAGAGACAAACATTGTGCTGTCCGGCAGTACCGCTGTGTCTGAGTGTGTGCGGACATGGTTTTGTGAGCAGTGCACTGCAGATGCAAAGAGCGTGGGTCTGCATGCTGTTGGTCACGCCCATTCTTGTGTGATCGTGGATGGTAGCCCGGAGTTGGCGGCCGCGTGGTTTAGTTGATCGCTGTTCCTCCTGTGTTTGTTTTTGTTTTATTTTCCTCTGCTAGTCAGTCCCTGTATGTGCGCGCTGTTTGCCTCCAGCGCCGTGAGAAATTATGTTTGTGATGAACTGGACTGGCTAGCGAGGTGTTTTTTGTTGTTGTTGTCTTTATATGTTTTTGTTGTATGCCATTTCCCAGCCTCGCGTTGCCAGCCAACCGTTATCCCCTTGTCACATACTGATGCTTGGGAACCACATTAACTGCACGTGAGTGACGGTTGCTGTGGAGTGTTTGTTTCCTTGGTTTGATTTATAGTTTTTTTGCGTGTTTTTCCTTTGTTTTAATATGAGTTTTGGGAACACTTATGTAATGATTTATTTTCCCTTATTTTGAATTGGGTTATTTAGGCTGAGGATTGTGTCAGGTTTATGGAAGGTTGGCTGGCCATTAACATTTGCGGGTTCGGGGAAGTTATTTATTTTTGTTATTTACTGTACTTTTCTTGTGTTGATTAAATTAAGTTTGTTATGATTTTTGTATTAATAAAATAAGTTATTTTTGTGACCTTCATGTTTTTTTGATCGGAAAGCAGTCTCGCGTGATTACATATTTCATTAGTTAATTGTTGAATTTAATCTGCCTAATTTTAATGAATAAATACGCACAAGAGCTCGTTTGACTTCGCGGAATGATCTGTATATTGCTCGTTTGACTACGCGGAAGGACATTGCGCAGTTCACAGGTTTTCACCAGGAGACAGCACAGCACCAGCAGCAATTTTGAGGGTGCAGTTCACGTGTCAGGTAAGTGGTAATGATTAAATTGCAGTCAAAATGTGTTGATAAAAGCGTACAACATATTTAATGTTATTTGTGTGGATATTTAACATTAGAAGTGTTTTGTAAGTTATGTATACAAGGGAAATAGGGATTTTTAAGTGATGTCTACATCAACTTCACTCGTCACCAAATAAATGCTCTTATAAAACTAATGTTAACGTTAATTATTTTAGTTAAAAACGGACAAAGTTTTTAAAAATTCGATGTTTTCGTATTTATCAGCATTTTATAAGTAAAGTCCCATGTCAATGAGAGCGAACGTTATTTACGTTAACATACGTTAACATGGTCTTTAACCATGTTTAAGTAATCAAACTTGATTTAGTGTTAAAAAACTATAATACTATAATGTATTTTATATATAATTTAAAAAAATTCAAACTTGCAACTTTAGTTTAGTAACATATGCATTATTAATACTGATAAAATGTTTAAAGAGCATAATTACATTTTTTCTAATACATTTTTCCCTTTCTTTCTCCAACAGGGTGTGACCAAGATATCCACTGATGCTTTGTTGTCATTTCAAATTGTCTCATCCAGGCCAGTCAGTTCTTCTTAAAGGGTTAGTTCACCCAAACATTTTAATCCTGTCATTAATTACTCACCTGCATGTCATTAGACACCTGTAAGACCTTTGTTCATCTTCAGAACACAAATGAATATATTTTAATTGAAATCCGATTGTTCAGAAAGGCCTCCATTGACAACAATGACATTTCCTTTCTCAAGTCCCATAAAAGGCACTAAAGACGTTGTTACAAATTCCATCTCACTACAGTGGTTCTACAATCATTTTATGAAGCGACGAGAATAGTTTTTGTGCAGAAAAAAAGTATTGGGAATACTCTTGAATTCACTGAGCTCCTGAGAGCGACCCATTCTTTCACAAATGTTTGTAGAAGTGTCTGCATGCCTAGGGGCTTGATGTTATACACCTGTGGCCGTGGAAGTGATTGGAACACCTGAATTCAATGATTTGGAGGGTGTCCAAATCATTGAATTCAGGTGTGCATAAGCTAACAGGCTGTGTTTTCAAAAATGAACTAATGAAATTAGCATCTCTGCTATGTTGAAGTGTTATAGGTCTCCATAGTAATCGAAATTCTCTCTAAAGTTCTCAACGTTTACAAAAATCTAAATACAGCAGCATAAAACTCTTGATAAATGTCCAAGTACGGTATCTCTGCTAAATTAAATCATAATCAATATGTTGAGGCAGACACTGCAAGAAGATCTGACTTGTGTTGCATCGTTCAAATCTGCTCATGGATCATATTTTAGTTACTTATGATTATTATCAATCAAATACTCTCATTCCCTCCATCAGCAAGTCCTGAAATCTGGTTAAATGATCTTATTAGCTCATTAGATGACAAATTGCATCTTTACGCAATGTTAAGATGAATGCGTTGCCTAGGTGCCGACAAACACACCTGTATGCTCAAGACCCAAGCATTGTAAACACTAACAGCTAGATATTGTTAAATTGAATCACGAAAAGAATGATAAATATGTAAACCTATTTGTTCCAGCAACAACTGCAGTCCTGCAGTGCACAAGAAGAGCAGCATCTAAGAGACACACAAAGCATTACCCCTCATGCCCTAGATCTCTCTATACCCGTTCAATACAAAGACACAGATGAAGAGGTGGAGGAGGCTTGCAAGCCATAGCAATTCTGCACCGATCCAAGGACACAGCATCATCCACAAATTCCCACAATATCCTTGTTTTGTATGAGGGGGCTCATTCGGCCCCTGCTGGTTCCCCTCAAACCCAATTACATGCCACATTGCCAGGCAGCAGGGCACCCGATCACAAGCACCAGTATGCTGAAGATGGCACTAATGTTATGCAACATTTACTTTTGAATGCCAATCTGTTGCATTCAACAGCATTCCACTAATGTTTAAAAGTGAATACATACCATATCAACCACAGATTCTACATGTGTAGATTTGGTTGTTTGACTGCAGGTGGCATAAAATAACCTCTTCTAATAAATAAACCTAAAGCCTAAACACACTCTATAAATGCGTGTACATAGTCTCAGGGATGCAAGGCTCATGCACAAACACTGAGGTGAAAACATCAATGGATAATGGATATAATGGTCTTGAGTCATGATGACAATGGTCACATTCAACACCTGAGAGAGATGCTTGGCGTCTAAGAAATGCACACAACCTCAGATACTTCTATCCACAGAAGATTCTTCCAGCATCTCAAAGCCACAAAGTAGTAAAAGCGCAGAATGAGACTATATACACACACAAAGCATGCTTATGGAAATACTGGAGAAACTCAGGCTTGCCATTTATAGATTCATTTTAGACAATTTGTCATGCTTTTCTTTATCCTTGTTTTGCTGCAATTTTTTAATGTTCGGAGGGAAATTCTCCTTGCTCCAAAAACAGCTTTTTTTGTATCTGTCTGTATCACAAACCGTAGAACGCAGAATGAGATTCATATGGACATAAATGTTATACCCCCCACCCCCCCAGTTTCACAGACAAGGCTTCAACTAGTCCCAGACTAAAATGCATATTTGAGCTATTTTAATTGAAAGCAACTTGCCCCGACATGTCTTAAAACATGTCAGTTCCATTGTTTTGTCTCAATATGCACATCAGGCTTGTTTTTAAAAGTCACTTAAATGCCCCAATTGAACAAAGGTCTAATCCTGGCTTAATCTAAGCCTTGTCTGTGAAACCAGGCCATAGTGTCACAGTGAATATTCCAAATAAGGAATCAGAATTATAATTAATAAAGGGACATACCAGCAATCTAATCTCTGTAAATAAGTTAACACTTTTAAGTTGTGCATACATAGTCAAAATATGGTCATTTTCTGATCTTGTGTGTGTAAACAGTGTCAAGTGACACTGAAAACTGTACTGCTTTAGAGAACACAACCCTTTCCAACGATCTGTAGTCCAAAAACCAACACAGCATCAATACTCGCCGTAATGCTGCATTTAAGTGTGACAAACATAATCTTTTCACCGACAAACCACGTGTGCAAACATATTTCACTGTCGTCTGAAACACAACACGCTGCTTTGATTTGGTTCATTATAAGCTCATGCTCGTTGTACTCTGCTTGTTTCCAATGGGAAAGTGCATCTGACTTCTTCCCGTGACCATTCAGACCATTTTCACTCGACATGCATGGCTGTGATGGATACGATTTCATTAGGTAGGGAATAGTGAAATTCTGTCGCTCAATTCTAACAAAAATGACCTGGGCTGCGTTTCCCAAAAGCATTGTCTCCACCAATGGTCTCTACGATCAACTTAGCTTACAATGCTTTTGGCAAACGCAGCCCAGGGCGTGAGGAGATAGCCAGTATCGGTCGCTAACATTACTATTTACACACCTTGTACGTTAAGTAACAATGAGCAACGCGCTGTATCTCATGCCCTACGGCTATGGAGACTTTTAAAGCGAAAGAGCAAACCCAAATCCACACGACAGACATACAATTACAGCACTATACAGTCACACGATTTCATTGGTGTATATTATGCAGGCGGTTTTCAAATAGGAAATGAACTGTCACATTCTGCACACACATGGTTATCAGCCAAGCCAAGTGGAAGCGACAGAAATGTCATGACTGGAGGCAGCATTTTTAACACGGAGTACTATGAACACCAAATATACCATCTATACTATACATATTGGCAACAACAGAGGTCAAAATGTGTAATACCAAAATTAAGGAAGGAACAAAATAGGAAAGTAAACGTACACAGCCTTTAAAACGTCGATTTATGAAAAGAACCCGACCGAACAAGTGCCTTACTACGGAATTCCTGACACCGGGCGCGGTAATATCTCTAAAACCATTGCTCACCAATAAAAAGTTGATACAATGTAGCGCCGAACGTTCTAAACATTTCGCGCCAAACATCAACAGTTATAGTGTAACAAACCAACACACCGCGAGACCATAACAATAAACAGAACGCGACCCTGAAACAACGCTCGTTGCAAAAACTATTAAAGCACTGCTTTCCATACCTCCTTCTTGGTCGGCTTGCAGGCAAGCGGGAATATTTTTCTTCCAACCCGGCATTTCGGTGGCGTCGTGTGCATTCAGGGGCTAAATCTCAGGCGCATTTCACTGACGGCACAGGCGTGCATTTCCCCGCGCCTCGTCCCTTCTATTCACTGGCAGCCGGTGTAATTGAACGCCGTGTCTCCCTCAGCCTCGTTGTGGAGCTGAGCTGGGGGTGTGAGCACGCGCGCGCGCACACACACACACACTCACACGAACGGGAAGGTGCCCACTACAAACCACTACAATAAAGACTTTTCCCTCCCTACCTTCGGCAGCCCTAGAATTGTCTCGTTATTATTTTGTCACGTTAAAGCTTCACACTGCAGTCCTATAGGCTACAAATATAAACGCCAAACCCACAACACATTTCTATTCATCTGTAGCCAGTGTGTACAGCGTTGCTGGTTGTTCCATTCCAGTGTTTTACGAATGTGTGTGTGGCCTTATTCATTCATATTTTAAACAGGGTGTGCTGTTGTGGGAGTGAGGCCATGTCAGAGAAAATAACTTTTGTTTTCATTTAGAGGAAATATTTGCCCCCTTCATTAAAGCTTATGCTTTTCCAAACAAAAACACACCATATGTTTATAATTTTAATACATTTTCCATCTGGACTATTATGGCTGTTAACTATTAAATCAAATCAAATCAACAGTAAATGGGTCAATGACAATACATTTGTACTTTTTTTTGTCTGGGTGTAGTTTAAAATTTAAAAAAATCTTGATTTTCTGTGATGAACTTTTTTTTGATATTGGGTATGTAAATGAGATTTTGTTTTAACTAAAACCTGTCATTGGATATTCTTTACTGGAATTTGTAAAAACATTATAAATATTGGTTTTGTGAAACTAGTTTGGTTTAATATTTTGTTATGGGAAAACATTGATTTTTTTAAGTACAATCTTACTTGATGGCACATTTTTAGAGTCAATAAATTAAAATGTTTGTAGAACATGTACAAACAATATGTTTTTAATTCCAGTACCCCTCTGTAACTGTAAAAAGGTTCTAATTAGCAAAGCATTGTGGGTATATGTCCTCACTCTCTTGCAGTAGTGTGGTACCTTTAATGGAGTGTTTTTTCTATGTACATAATTATTATTATATTTTCTTTCTATCAGACAGGTGAACACTACCACACATGACTGAGTGATAAACATGCATGATTTGTTTTAGTGACCTTTTATTTATAGTGATTTTTTCTGACCCCTGTGTAAAGTAACACAACTAGGAATGTGATTAATATCTCAGTTCCAGCATTGATTTGTAATTTATGATTGCTGCATTCATTTTATACCTAATTGTTGTTCATTGCATGCAAGCATCAGCCCACCTACTGTAATGTGCAGCAGTTTACCGTTTCAACCTTTAACTATCTCTTGGTGAGTGGGTTTAGAGAGCCTAATGTGCTGAACTCAAACTTTAATTAACTGGTAGCTGGTAATTTAATTATATCTGCTTATGAAACATTTTCAGTCTCGTAGGTTTTCCATTAATGTTGCTGGATTGGGGGACAAATATTTGCACAGTAAGCAGACAAAATACATCAGATTGATGTAATCAGTTAAATACGTAGTTTGATTAAAAAGCCATACTGTATAAATACAACTGATCCCAAACACATATGCTATTTTTTAGTTCTACACCACTGGAGGAGCAAACACAGGGGAACATATTAGATTTGTTTTGGGGTGAAATATTTATTTTGACAGTTATAAAATATGAAAAGTAATTTCTGTGATATTGTGCTTTTTTGATGTCTTTAGGGAGCACTCCTTGTAGTTAACCCTACTGCCCTAAACAGCTGGTTGCTGTCTAAGTTGGTGGTCTCCAATACCCCAGGCATAGAGCAATATGGCACTTAATGCCTCCGCCAGCATGTACACATCCAACACATAGCCACTGGGGAAAAAAGCATCTAAATGTAGGTTATGTGACGATGCTTCTTATAGTGGGCATTGTGACACATCATCATCGGCCTACTTTCCTCAGCCTCTGCTGTTTGTTTTTTTCCTTATGTGTTCCCTCCCCCTCTCGCTCGCTGTCCATCCATCCACCGGGGTGCCCTGGCGGCTTTACGTGCACTGGAGCGTACAGGGCAAGGCCAGTCTGTAATGAGTCAGGTTGGGCAGAGCTCATCCTCATTCTGAGGCCTTTCTTCCATCCTTCCATTTTGCCATCCATCCATCCATTCGTCCCTCGGGCTGCATACCGAGTAGCACATCACCCTATGAGATGATACAGCAGACAGGAAGTGGAGGGGGAAGGGGGGTTAGCCTGAATGCAATGTCCTTACCTTGTGGCTCCCAAGGTCTAATGGCTTTCACTGGTGGATGTAGAGATGAAGATGTTTGAGAGGCAAGACAGAAGTGTGGATAATATATTACACCTGGGAGGGATTTTGCTTGGAGATGAAATATTCAGGTGCAGGCCTAGCTTGATAAAGTTCCTATTAATATGCGTAGGTTTCTATGGTTGATAAGAACATGGCGCTAAGGGATGATAAAAACAAATGCTGTGTTGTGACCTAAATCTCTAATGGCTCGTTTCCACCGAGCAGTATGGTTCAGTACAGTTCGGAACAGTATACATTTTTTGCATGGTCAGAAGTTGTGAATGGTACCCCAGTTCCAAACCGTACCATACCACTTTTTTGGCACCCTTCCATTGGGGTACCTAGCATAGTAGACTAGTACTATGTACTATGTGCTAGTACTAGTAGAGAATTGTCACTTGCGCTTGCTTTTTTTGTCTTTGTCCTTGCAGCCTTGGCTCAAACAAAGTGTGTCTTCTTGTGACAACAGCCACATGCCGAGAAGCAAGAACAAGATCTGCTTTATGTCGTCCATTGTGGTTTACTTTGTCGCTTTCTTCTTTGCGTGGGAATAACGCCGATTGCTAAACCACGCCTATCAAAATGACGTCACACAAGTTCATTCTTTGATTTCCCTTGAAGTATATCAGCGCATTTAGTGGTCTTCTTAAAGGGTTAGTTCACCCAAAAATGAAAATTAGCCCATGATTTACTCACCATCAAATCATCCTAGGTGTATATGACATACTTCTTTCAGTCAAAAACAATCAGATTTATATTAAAAATGTCCTGTCTCTTCCAAGCTTAATGGCATGTGGACAGCTGATTAAGTCCATAAAAGTGCATCTATCCATCATAAAAGATATCCACGGGCTCCAGGGGTTGCAAAGCGATGCATTTGTGCGACAAAAATATCCATATTTAAAACTTTCTAAACTAAAATAACTAGCTTCTGACAGACGGCTTTCTGCATCGATTTACGACAATAGTAACCCCTGACCTGACACATGACGTATGGACGAACGCGGAAGTGCAGAGGATAGACCAAAACAAAACACCGGTCATGAGTTAGAAGTCTAAAACGAGAATTTTTAAAGAGAAATGCAGGGGGATTTCGATATAAGAGAAGAGGGGCTTGAGTTTGTTGCCCAGCCCAATTTGTTCGAGAGGCATCAAAGCTTGCAATACTTTGATTGTATTCGTCTGAAAGAAGAATGTCTTATACACCTAGGATGACTTGAGGGTAAGTAAATCATGGGCTAATTTTCACCCAAAAATTACAATTCTGTCATCATAAACCAGTATGAGTTTCTTTCTTCTGCTGAACACAAAAGAAGATATTTTGAAGAATGTGAGTAGCCTCATTGACTTAAAAATATTAGGGAGTCAATGGGGTCCATCAACTGCACCTGAAAAATGAGTAACTTAAAAAAGTAAGTGTTCATGCTGCATTCATTTAGTTTATTCAGCTTGAAATGTGAAAAGTTGTACAAAGTAAAAACTTACTAGCATTTGAGTTGACTAAACTTAAAAATTTAAGGCAGCATGAATACTTACTTTTTAATTTTTTTATATTTTTACTTTTTGTTTGTTTAGACATTTTTCAAAATATCTTCTTTTGTGTAGAAAGAGGTTTGGAACAATAGAGGGTGAGTAAATGATGACAGAATTTTCCCATGATTTACTCGCTCTCAAGTCGTCAGGTGTATATGACATTTTTTCTTTCAGACAAATACAATCTGAGTTATATAAAAAAATGTCCAGGCACCTGTTTTTGCTTTATATTTTCCAATAAAGCATTTGAACAAAAATATAAGCTTTTTAGCCTACACTAAAGGTTACTTTTTTAACAAATGCCTCCCCAAGACAATATAGAGTTAAGGCATTCCTAAATGAATTATTTGTTTCGAGTTTGAAGTTTAGAGTTATAGTTTCATGTGCAGCTAGCATGTCATTAACGGATACTCTAAAATGTTTAGATTAATTAGCCACTGTAAATATGTTCTGTTAATGAAGCACTAAATGGTACGTTGTAAGCCTTCATATAAAATGGCTGAGGCATAGTAGTTATTTGACCCATCATATCACTCATTACAAACCAGATTTCTTTATTATTTTGGGGGGAAACAATTCCCAAAAGTATTATTCAAGCAATAGTAGTTCTATAACAAGATACAGTTTATGCATTGAATTTTATAGAAGTCTTTCATTGCCATTTTATATTTGAACAATAAGAAGAAGAAAGTCATGACTGCAGAGGGAATAGCTGTGCTCTTTAGAAATAGCTTCATAATTGAACTGTTTCAGTGATGATGACACTACCTGAATAACGATTTCCAAAAAGTTGCAAACATTTCACGGTTTTTCCATCATGGTCCTAAAATTCCAACATTTACCTTCCAGGCAATTGAGCTTGTCATATACCTTATCCGTAATACACTTTCTTTGAACTGCAGAGGAAGACAGCAACACAATTATTGTCACATTTTGATGGATATTAATGCGAACATGTTTCTGAGAGACTTTGATGAAAGACTCTGCTATTTCATCTGTGACGAAGGACAAAAAAAGTTGGAGTTGATGCTTCTGCTAGAGTGCATTTAAAATAAACTTTCGCCATTCAACCTGTCCACTAACTGAACAAGATTAGAACGCTCTGTAATAATTATCACACAGTTGTTATGAAAAAAACAATCAGCAGGCATTGATCATGACGTCTTCTCTAAGTGATGTCCTCTGGTGAGCTTGTATACCGCAGTGATGGACTGCCTCATTTGAAGATTGAATCAAAAGACACGAGAGTCGCCATACTGCTCTTAACTGTCAATGCTAATAGCAGTCATTCACTCAACTGTGATTCGTGAGATGACCTTTCAGGCAGGACACAGTTATACCCAACTCTAAATACACTCCCAGCATGCCTTGAGCTGAATTCCCATTCTGTCTCAGCAGTGCTGGAGATAGCAGTTGGCACCACCTGATGGGTGCAAGGCCAGTGAAGCTCTCTACTGTATAGAGTTGAGCAGATGGAGTCTAAAGAGAGGGAGCTTAAATGAAAAATACAGGAGAGATGGATAAAAACAGTGAATTTCTTTGCTCTTGAGGAGCTACCCAAGGATCTGTCAAGGGAGCTAAAAATCGCAAATCCGCATGCAGTTCTTGCAGAAGACACCAACTCCCACTGCTGCTGAGAAAGGCCAGGCTTCACACAGCACGTCGCCCGTGCACAATGTAATTCACGGCCCTGTGGCAGCGCTTCAAGTCTCACGGGGCAATCAAAGGCAATATGATTTCTGCTTCAATCAGAGTGCTTTAGTGCCCATTACACTTCTTGTATGCGTGGCCAAATAGAAATCCAGTGGCGGTGTACTTCCTCTTAGCAGCCAATAAGCTGCTGTGGGACAGATATTGAAAAGCCAAGATGAAGCCAAGGAGAAAATCGAAAGAAAGTGAAACACAACAAAAGGGACATGCACAATTACTCAGGGAGAAATGAAGGACAACCTATTTAAAAGAATGTCAGGATCACCATGACTAGACAGGGCTATTTACTAAGTGGCGGTCCTTGGAGTGTTTTATGAACAGTGTTGCAGCTCCTTGAAGACATCCCTGCCTTGTGCGGCATTTCTGTCTTAGTTGAAACAAAGGCAAAAACGCTCAAGGACGTTCTATGCCCTATAACAAACAGATTCATTCTTGTTTTTTTCAGAAGCTCTTTCTTCATGCTTTATTTAATCCTTTCATCCATGGCATCCACTACAGTGGACATATATTTGGAAGCCATTTTGAAACATGTAGGTTTTAGTACCATGTCCCGAACACTAAGTGGCGAACCCCCAAAGCGTTGTCTACAATTCCATTTAATTATTGTATTTGTATCTCTTTGTTGTTTTGAGATATTGCATCATACATTCAAAATGGCGGACAAAAGAGGAGATGCACCAAGTACCTCAGAAATAAATGTTAAATTATTTTATTCAAAAAATATTTTTCCCCCTCAATTTTTTCTGTGACAGAAAATACATCTGTCCTCTCCAGTGGACATCATGCGCCAAAGGGTATATTGTGCTATTTATATTTATATAAATTATTGTAATGTTTTGTTCCCAAGTGGCAGACTTGTAATTTACTTGTTCAGATGACATTTTCTAGTGTAAATTCTTATTTAGGTAATACTCCAAGACGTAGAATCTGTGATTCTGAAGTACAGTATCCACACCAGTGCGGTGATAACAGCCACAAACTCCGAGAGGCTGTTCACTGCAGAGCAAATGGGTGGAGCGTACATTTCCACTAGAACTCCAGAGAGGAGGGGCAAATGTAATTTGTGTCTAATGGGTGGAGTTAGAATATCCAACCACGCCCCCTAACCCATACCCACAACTCTATCCCTTCACCCCATTGGAGCTCGAAAGAGGAGGAGCTGAATGTTATTTGACTCTGCAGCGAGTACAACTTGGAAACTCCTCAAAACATTACATTCATCTTCTGAGGAACCGTGCCGTTGCACAACTCGCTTACAGATGATAACGCCGCAAATAACTGCAATTGCAGGTTTCAAACACAGATGGCGACACAGAGGCAAAACTTATGGACTGCAGCTTTAATTATATATACTCATATATATATATACTTCATAATTACTTTAATTGAAGGAAGAAGGTAAATCAAATGATACTAAGTATGATACTGGTTTTAACTGTTTTAAATAAAAGTACCCAATTTTATAAATAAATTATTCAAATAAAAAAAGTTCCCATTCAGTCAGTCACGTCCAACGTTACGTTTCATGACCTAGAATTATATGTTTTTCAAATTCAATTGTCCTCTCTATTGTTATTGTTTTTTAATGTTATTATGTGTATTCATACCATTTGCTCTTAGTAAATGTTTTAAAGACCAAACAATGAGTTCTACTGAATACATTTTTATACCGTTGACCCATGGTGCAAAACCACTGAAAATCTATAAAAGTTCTAAGCGGAAGTTAATTATGAGATGACAAAATTTTTAAAAAGCATTAACCTTTAAAGGGATAGTTCACCCAAAAATGAAAATTCTGTCATCATTTACTCACCCTCAAGCTGTTCCAAACCTGGATGAATTTCTTTCTTCTACTGAACACATATTTGGAAGAATGTTTGTAATCAGGCAGATCTCGGCAGCCATTGACTACTAGCATAAAAACTCTCCTGATACTTTTTCTTTTTCTTGTTATATTGTTTATAAAGAATAGACTGAGGAATACTGAAAAGGTTCATGTCAAACTTTAAAAAAAATGAAATTATTGAGGGGAAGGGTAATAAATGATGTCCTGGGTCCTGGTTAGTAAATTATGACCAGAGGTATACTAACAAATTTTGTAATGAGAGTAGTCCTTTCAATAGAGTTAGTTTACAAGGATATTTGAGATAGTCAATACTATTTACACTCTTGTGTGGCACTGCTTGAGTAACAGTCCCGCTATAGACAGTGTAGTCACGAGTCCTCAGAAATGGCCTTTATTTTATTTTTGTCTTTATTTGGCTTCCCCGTCTAAGGCTTGTCAAGTATCCTGATGTTCAATGAATCAAAATAACAGCTAGCAGCAACTGTGAAACTTGGAGGCACAGCAGGGTTTTGTGCTGTGTTCTGCTGTAAGGTCTAGCAAAGTCCACTGCAGAGTCAGCCACTAATCCAAACGCTTCATGACAACTCATGACATCATCGAGTGCTTTTGTACCTTGGAACCTTTGAAAGTTTTAAATGTGCGGTCTGTGATGACTCAAAACAATTTCCCCAAGGACTTAAATCCATTAATAAATGTTGCATATAAATCATGTTTGGAAGGATGAAATCACCCGAAAATAAAATGTGGTCATCATTTACTCATTTCTTTCCAAGACTGACTTCATTTATTATGTGGAACACGGAAAGAGAACTTTTTTAGATAAAGGCACAATATGTAAGATTTTTGGATTCAAATATTTAAAAACCACTAGAACAATGTTATATATTTTGTTGACTTGTGTACTTGCATTATCCGAAATGTTTCCAAGAATGTTTAAATCCAGAGAAATAAGCCATTTTAACCAGGTCACAGACTGTGTCCGTGCGTCGCCTATCAATGACATCATACCCGCGTTACCCTCAATTTACGATTTTATTTTGTAGAATCAAGCTACGCCTTTGTTTGAATAAGCAACCTCTAGCCGTGAAAAATGACATATTGTGGCTTTAATGATGGGTGCATCTCAATAAGCTCCCTATAGTTTAGTAGTCAGGGCACTGATCAGGGAGTCAGCCCATTGAATGATTTCCTGATCAGTGCCCTGACTACTAAACTAGGGAGCTGATTGAGACGCACCCAAAGTTTTTTTCTTAGCAAACATTAAAAGCAAGTGATTAATCGGCTGTTTCCGCTTAATGGTGTTTTATTTACTGTTACTAGGTTACTAAGTTACCAATACCACCATCCGCTTGAACAACTTGATGGAAACACACCTAATTCACATTTGTTTGTTTTGTTGTTGTTGTTGTTTTACGAACTTTGTAAAGATTCACTTCAAATTTGGATGGAAACCCAGCTGTGCTGTTGGGTCTTTTCATGCAGTTACAATGAAATATGCCCAAAACTTTCAAACTAAAAACAATAAAAGTATTATAAAAGACTTATTGCACAAGTCTTATGTGGCCTTTTGTAAAGGCCAGACCAAAATCATTGAGTCACTGAGCATGAGAAGTGGATCAGCTCAACCAATCAGTCAACCAATCATCAAGATCTAATTAAAAAAATATATATATATATATTGATTGTAAATTGGAATGGTCCAAGGCCCTAGGACTTTTGTCGTACTCGAACTAAGAATACACACAACTGGATTCAAGGAGATTTGTGGTTGAAATGTAAAAATGTAACAAATCGCAGGTCAATTTGATCCCCATTTGGAATGAATGGAATGTGTGGAATGCTTCAGTACACATAGAAAAACCTAAAAATACTCAAAATTCAAACTAAAAATATTAATGCATTCCCAACAAATGTTTTTATAATGTCTATAATGGTATAATGTGTATCTGAACTGATTTAGGACCCAGCGGAACAGTTCATTTGCTCCATATAGAGCTATAAGACCATCTAGAAACAAGAGTCTTGAAATATCATATTATATAATTTCTTTTTCACAAGAGTTCGGCAAAGACACCTAAAATAATATATTTTAAGCTGAATTAAAAGGGTTATGATATTGTGGGTTATTTTGAATTTAAGTTGAAAGAATTATAAGAATGTGCTTAAATTATTCCTTATTTATTATGTATTGATAAAGTAATTTAAAGGTACATAAAATACAAAATAAAATAAAATAATCTCCTAAATAAAACTGCATTAAAAATATTTAAATATTTAAATTTAAATTTAAAATATTATCAAAATTAAATAAAATAAGAATTTCTGGACAAAAAAATATATATTTTAGGGCTTCAGGTTTTCCACGAGGGGATGATTTGAAGTGCAAGGGAGGGAAGAACGATTCATTCATAATACTCATTAACTGGGAGTCAAGGTTTTCAGTTAATAACAACTTAAATTGAAGCCTGTTTATGACACAAACCTATTGTATGACTTAATATAGCACACAAGTGAGACTTTATTGATAGTGTTTTGTCATCTTGGAGCTTGAAAGCCATAGTCCACATAATCATAAGTTCAGATTCAGGGCTCCTTGCAATATTTGCTTCTGTGCTGAAATTGACAATGAAGTAAAACGCACAAAGGCTCCAAGCATTTGAATTGCTAGACTGTGAAATCAATAAATGTACCAGTACAACCTCTGAAAGAGAGGAGACAAAGGCCTGATGTTACGCAAGAACAGAGAAGCATCGCGTTCAGTGAATGAGCAATTGTTGACGAAAAAAGTAATTGTTGAGAAAAGAAGAAAAACATTATGCATGGAGTGTGTCTTAGTATGTGACCTTAATTTTTGCCAATTTTAAAAAAGCCTAGTTCAGCTAATAAATACTTATCAAGGCAAGCACATATTACTTGTTCAATTGTGCATTTATAATCTCACTGATTTAAATTACTCTTTATAACGCTGAAACAATGTATTGTCTTTTGATCTTTGTGGCTTCAGATCTGTCAGACCTTTCAAATAAACTCTACCACACTTATAAGTACCTTAATAGCCCTAATTTTAGAAATTACAGCTCACACAAACCCACACAGAGGATTCTCTTTGAAATCTTTACAGATGAATTCTTTACATGCTCTGTGTGACTTTGTGTGAGTATATGTGCTTGTTTTAACAAACAAGGGATACAGAAAGAGCACTTTTTAATAAGACATGGTTGTTATGCAAGCACTCCAAACATCAATTCTCAGAAGACCTGAATACAAAATGCTTGTTTGTGTCACTGTGACAAACAGATCCTTCTTTATAGTTTAAATAATACGTTTGTTCTTTGGAATAAGTCAAATGTAAAAACAGTACTGTCACATATTGCTTTAAATTCTTAGATATTTTATATGAAATTGAGCTTGTTCATCTTGCCTCACATGCAGAATACATTTCCACTGCATTTACTTTGAACTTGAATTTTACTCAAATAGCTGTTAGCCAACAGAGATATTGCTATCCGTTTTGGAGACAAATGATGAAATAAAATATGACCGCACATGGCCTGTGGTCCTTAAATTTCAATCCCAATTAAATCATTAGCTCTGGAAAACTGCTTTCTCATAGGTCTTGCCATTAACATTAACGTTTCATTGGTTTGCTTGGTTAATCAAATGTGAGTTAAATTAAGCTCTTTAATTAGGTAAATGTGTTGAGAACAAGAGTGGGTTGGCCAAAAACGAGTCTAATTAAACAAAGCCAAAATCTGGAAAGGACATGACAACATCAAGTGACGAATTACAGAGAACATGCTTTTCTACCACCTGTGTTTATTGCGTGACACTAAATTCTTGGAGGTATTTCAATTCAGGAAACATAAATTATTAATAAAGATGTTTGGTGTCTCACAGACCTTTCATTCCTTATACAGTATTTAGGCAGTATTAGTATTACTGGTATTACTGTTACAGTATATCAAAGCATCTTTGAAACAATGTGATATTATGAAAAGTGCTACACAGATACACTAAATGTGACTTGACACATTAGAGCTGCATTGCAGCAGTTTTGGTGAAAAATACAATTTCTTAAAAAATATCAAAACAGATTTTGCCTTCATATCCTCGGACCCAGAAATAAACTTTTGTCCTATGCAGTGGACACACACACACACACACATATATATATATATATATATATATATATATATATATATATATATATATATATATATATATGTATTTTATTTTTATTTTTTATGAATCTCTCTGGCACCATATATGTAATGTAAAGTGCACATGCAGGGATATCAGAGATTTGGAAGTTTCACAATGACAACTGCCTCTCCTTCGACTTTAAAAATGATCAAATTTAACACTCTTATGGTAATATGATAATATTTTGTAATTTGTGTCCACTGTCTACTGAATACATGTCTGCTGTAGAGGACACCAAGACTTAAATCATGTTTATCAGGCATTTTGGAAGACACAACATGTGAATAGGGAAATAAATTATATTTCAAAATTGCTATGAAATATTAGAAAGTCTTTACTACTCCCATTATTTTTTCATTACATGTTGCCCCAAGAACACATTAATATGCAAATTAGATACAATGTATATACATTGTATATAATGGGAAAACCTTTTTGAATCTTGTTTTTTCAAAAGTTTTTATTTTCAGTCCAATTTATCCAACATAAATTCAGTAAGGCCAAGAAATCTTTGCCATTATTATTATTAGCCTTATTTATATTGCAACAGTTGAATAAAAGTAAGTATTGGGGAGAGAAAGAGGGCATAGGATACATTGGATAGGGTATGGTAGATGTTTCCTGCACGCAGCACCACACCCAGAGATTTTGAATGTGGGGAACCAAATGTAATTATTTAAGAGTGAACCCTTAAAAAACCCAGCTAATCCAAAAATTGGTAAGAACATGTCTCCCTCCATTTCTCTGTTTCACTTGTCATATAACTGATATATCATATGGTAAACTGAGGATGAGTGTATATTTAGGTAACTAACCTATTTTCCCGGGCCTTTACTTGTTGGAATCTGTTAATCAGTGACATGTATATGTTCTCCATCAACCTGAGGTCTCTGAGCAAGTGTCGAGGTCAAAGAGGTTGCGCCGGAAGGTGCTTTATACCTTGCGTTACATCCCCTTTGGGAGCCCTTGAGCTATTCCACTGTGATCTGTGTTTACGACATTGATTAATCAGAGAGCACACCAGCAATGAGGCCACACACTCATACACCTATACACTTGTTCCTGCGGGCAACCTCCCTTGAGGACTCTGAGCTATTTCTCACTGTGTATCAGGAGGCAGAGAGAGAGAGAGAGAGAGAGAGAGAGAGAGAGAGAGAGAGAGAGAGAGAGCACTGGTGATGATAAAGAGTTAGATCAGACATTGTGATAGACAGACTCAAGGAGGATGATGGGGAGTGAAGAGACACTTGTGTCTAAGAATACATGACCTTGTACACATGCCCTTTGCATTTCATTTAGCTGCTGTTGACCAATCAGAAATGACACTGAATGGTTTGACAAGTACGTGGTGATGGGTCAAACACTGAGGACACACTGAGTTAATGCCACGCCAACATTTGCATTGGCCTTGTACATGCTGTCGGAATGAGCATTTTAGGTTAGTGCCGCCGTATATCAGTTTGATTAATGCTGCTGAAACATTGACTCTAATAATGGTAGTAATTCAGATGCGGATATAAAATACTTTGACTAAGCAGCTGTCGGAAGCAACATTAAAAAGCAGAGTTTGAGGCTGGGTGTAATTTTTACTTGAAACTGTGGAGGAAATTTTGAAGACAAAGACATCTGATGAGTCCATATAGAACAGCGTGACTCATCTCTTTTTCCTCTCTCCTGCTGTCTCTCTTTATGTCTGAAGCCAGCCCCAGTAAACACTGACAAAGGCTATATTTTGGATGTTATACATTATCTTTTTATCCTACCTAGCTTAAAGGAGCAATTCAACAAAAATGATGAAAATAACAACTTAAATTTTAGTTTCATCCTGTGAAATAACACACTGCACATTTTTAAAATATAGTAGGGGATGATGAAATGAGCCATGTTGCAGTCATGTGCTTGTTTTGAAATAGAAGATAATGTATGTACAGGAGTCTGTAGTAATGAAGTGACTTTTCCTTAATTGAGGCTCTTTTCATTGAGCAAATAATATCTTTGCTATTGTCATGTATTCAAGACTGACATCCAATGTGGCCGATGGCTTTTTCTCAGGTTAATGCATCTGTTACTTGACTTGCAATTTATGTTGAGTGTTGGACCAGGAAATTTAATTTAATTTTAATGTTAAGTGCAACAAGGGGTGGCCCTTGCTTGAGTAGAACGCAATTACCTCAATTCAATAAGTCATTAATGGTCCGTAAATTGCAGCAGTTCCAAAACAAGAGGTCTTTTGTCATTTCCAAATTGCATGTAGCAGAAAATTGGGGCAAAAGTTTGAGAAAAGGGAAGAGAGTGCATGTTGTAGGACAATATACTGTCTGACTTTTTTAATACTGAAAATCAGAGGAAAGGACAATTACGACCTGATAATCGATTACAGTTCCCCTGGGTTCATTGTAAACAGAAGGTGCATCATTAAACTCCATTTATGCCTATTCACATTCAGCTCCATAGGGCCATTGCTGTCTGTGTAATTAAATGATTTTTGAACCTGGAATTGCAATTAACCTAATTTTAAGGGCATATTTTATCTAAGCTCAATTTTTATTCAAAATCACATTCGTTTTAGAGGCTTTTAGTCCTTATGTGTTAGCTTTAATTATGCATATTTAAAAAAGACATTACTAGCAAATACATTTGAAATGTACAGTTTTTAATTTTCTGAGAAATCAGGTTAAAATTATTGACGCTATCCACCATTTTCTCAGCACTCAAACAGCTGCAGAAACAACAATGTGAGCAACCGTAAGCAACCCTGGATGTACATAAGAGTCTTCATTTTCTCCCAAGATCTGAGCCACTGAGGACGCAGTGGATTAGTTTTATTTTTTAAGGTATGTGCCCGAAAATATACCTAAATTTGTTTATGTCTGTGCAAATAATCTCTCTCCAGACTGCATATGAACAAGGGGCAATACAAGACAGGCTTTACTAAAAAGTTGTTGCTCATGGATGGATCTGTACCAACTGTTGGTGATTCAGCTTATAGTCTCCGGAGCGATACTGGTCATGGCAGTTAAGAAAGGAAGACCACTCACTTTATTACAGTTCATTGGAGTTGTTTTACGGATATAAAGTTTACAGATTTATTAAGAGTCCCCTGGAAAGGTCTGTATATTGTTTATTGTTATGAGTGTTTTGTGTAATTTGCTGTGTATGTTGATGATAATGCAAGGTAGATAGTTTATGGATAACACTTTAATGCACACTTCTTGTACTGTGTTTTTTGTATTCAGCTCTCACTTTTTTGAGTGAAAATGAATGCTTCTTCTTTTGTGTGAAGTACAATAAACTTCATAAAACTCATCGGTAAAGTTTTGGCCATCATTAGGAACAGGGTCGTCTACAACAGGCTTGTACTAATAGTGGATAAAAGCAAGATGACAAATAAGTTATAACCGTATTTAAACTAAACTCCATACAGCATATATTCTCTGGCTCTGGTATTATTGTCAGACTCCGGTTCGAGCTGAACACTGACATTGAGAGTTTCTGTTCTTACATTTTCATTCCGTGAGATGAGATTGTCCTGACACCGGAGCATGAGCTCTTAAAGCTCCGCCCTCTTCTTGAAAGGAGGCATCAGCTCATTTGCATTTAAAGGGACACAAACAAAAATGAGGTGTTTTTGCTATTTTATATTTTAACATGGTATAAAAAATTATCTGTGGGGTATTTTGAGCTAGAACTTCACATACACACTCTGGGGACATCGGAGACTTATTTTACATCTTGTAAAACGGCATAATATGTGCCCTTTAATCTAGTGAGCTGTCTTAATACCTACACAGGCAGTTCCCTTTACACACAACACCAACAAAGTGAATACTCCCCGCAGGGGTGCCGCTAAGGGGGGGAAAGTTAGGACGATTCTAAGGGCCCATGCACTTTTGGGGGCCCCCAGAGATTGGTTTTATTAGTAGTAACAGTACTAGCAGTAATGTAATATAAATTATAAATGTATAATCTACCAGAGTAACAAATAAAAGAAAATTACGTCTTATTTCTGCATTTCTGGCAAAATTACCCCCCTAAATGGTACGATAGGCCCAAAATTGCTAGCAGCGCCCCTGACTCCCCGTCCTAACTTCCTGTTTCAATAGAAAATACATCAACACAGGGCTCTGTGCTTTTCAACGGATTTTATATGGTCTTTAGCATAGATGAAAAAGTCACATTTTCATCAACCTATTTGCTTTATGTAATCCATTTTATGCCACAATAGAAACTTACACAGGCTTGGAAATGAGGCCACAACAGTTTTTTCTTCCCCTTGCCCCTGTTTTGCTGAAGCATCTGAGTGTTAATGCCTACAGAAGCAAGCATGCCATTGTGGGACAGCTACGGGCATGCTTTTCCGCTTCCATCACACATCAATGCCTCCATGAGGTAACATAATTGGAACATCATTTCCTGAAAAAGCCTGGGATAATCTTAGGCAAACAGCATCAAGATTTATTTCAGTGGGATGAGATGTTTCTCTGCAATGACAGGAGGTCTCTCTCTATCATTTCAGTTCAATGTCTTTCCAAAACACACACACACACACACACACACACACACACACACACACACACACACACACACACACACACACACACACACACACACACACACACACACACACACACACACACACACACACACACACACACACGCTGGCGTGCTCATACTCCCACTCTCATGACACCTACTGGAGCCTTGTCCCACTGCAACAGAGATCAATCAAATGTCAGTTAGAAAAAATGACAGGTTTCATATAGAATTCCGTTTTCTGCATAGTAATTGTGTATCACTGGCATGTTTAAAATCTCAATCTTTTGAGCTATTTAACTTAATTTCTTTTTCTTTTGCCTCACATCTTTGCTTTTGCATGCAAACACACACTTGCTATCTTCTTTTTTTATTTCTTTTCTATGCCTTTGCCACCTGGTGTCCATCCAAGAGCCATTTTCCACACAGCTGTTGAGAAATCATAACAGATATCATGGTAAATTGATTTGCAGTTGTGCTTCAAAATAAAACAACAGATTGACAAGCGTGAAATCACAGGCAATTATTTATATACAGCCTAAATTACCATTTTTTAAAGTGAAAATTGACACATTTTAAGTTTTATTTACGTCATTACATTTACACAATGACTATTTCAACTGCTTTTTATCTTCAGTTATTCTGTGATTCATTTATTTGTGTGTGTGGATGCGCAAGGATGTATTTCACTGCATGACCGCGCACTGCCAACAGTGCGATGATTGTAATCCTAATTATATTTGACCTCCTGTCTCCTACTGAGTCAAAAACAATGTGTAGTGCATCTTTTCGATCTCAAAGACAAATTAGAAAAGACATTGCAATACTGCATGCAGATTTTGGGACGGTGAGAGTGGGTCATACAATGCTGGAAGGCAGTCTTCTACAAAAAAAGCTAATAGACAAAATGCATTACAGAAAAAAACATATCTTTGTTTGACATTCAGCCCCATCCACCAAACTAAGAGATTAGAGAATGTCTTGTAAATGTTAAATATACATTAGGGCTCAAAAGTCTAAAAAAAAAAGAAAAAACTCATATTTTTCAGTCTCATACTAAGAGTGTTTCAGAGGAGAAGATGGGGGAGATTGCATTCATCTCTGGGAACAGAGACTTTGAATAAAGACACGCTAAAAGACAGGATGAATGTTTGATAGAGGGCTCACCACCAAACCTCTCTTAGGGAGTGCTCTGTAAAGAATAATTGCTAGTTCTTTTTTTCTCTCTTTCATGCACCAGACCAGGTCATTTCAGTGATTTAAATGAAATAATACACACCCATTTCATAATACAGTTGCAGATAATATATCATTTTCAAGCTTTTTGGCGTGCTTAGTCATCAAGCGACCTCTCATTAGTGATCCAAATAGTCAGGATGGATCTGATCTCTGTTGTTTCCATGAACAGGGCAAAATGTATTTTAAAAAAATTGAACAAAATATTCATAATTTTAATAGAAAATTGTTGTTTAAAAGAAAATTACTTTACCATATTATATATTTCACATATTGTAAAAAATTAAAGGCCAATTCACAACGCACAGGCAAACACCAACAAATATATTTGTTGGGTTTTGGGTGGATCTGTGGCTGAATTTGAAATCGCATAGCTACTTACCAAAGGAAAACAGTAAGTGGCAAAACAAATATGTCAGAATTCACAGTACTCTTAAAAGAGTGGGCAAACTGTACCCGGATGACATACTTTTTCTGGCGAGATTCTTAAGTGTGCATATGATGGACAGTTTACTATCGCATGAGGCCACGGGAGAAGATTTGTGAATGGCAGTGAAGCGACGTAACTGATGCTGGTAGGTCACATGATAAAGACAACATGGCGAATATAGTATGTCTGGACAACATTTATACTACACACACTCATAATACACCGATCAAGCATAACATTATGATCACTGACAGGTGAATTGAATAACACTGACTCTTCATCACGGCACCTGTTAGTGGGTGGGATATGTTAGGCAGCAAGTGAACATTTTGTCCTCATAGTTGATGTGTTGGAAGCAAGAAAAATGGGCAAGTGTAAGGATTTGGCCAGTTTGACAAGGGCCCAATTGTGATGGCTAGATGACTGGGTCAGAGCAAAAACTGCAGCTCTTGTGGGGTGTTCACAATCTGCAGTGGTCAGTATTTATCAAAAGTGCTCCAAGGAAGGAAAATGGTGAACCGGCAACAGGGCCATGGGTGGCCAAGGCTCATTGATGCATGTGGGGAGCGAAGGCTGACCTGTGTGATCCGAAGAGCTACTGTAGCTCAAATTGCTCAAGAAGTTAATGCTAAGGTTAATGCTTGAGAAGTAATTACTTATTCAAAATAAGTTTCAACTCAAGAGAGTATTCAATTTCGGACTCAGTGTCAGTGTGTTACCCCTTGTGTTGCTCAGTGTCTTACATTCTATGGTCTTACCTGACTGAATGTTCAATCAGTGTTTGTTTGTCTGTTGGGACAGTGAGAACAAGACAGTTTTTCATAGAATTCTAAATCCAACGGCCAACTTATTTGTTGGTGTTTGTCTGTGCGGTTTGAATTGGCCTTAATATGATACGGTAAAATACTGTAAAGAAACTATTTACATATTTTCCAGCAAAGAGATATAAATATATAGGCTATAAACTATCCTATAAACCAATCTGTGCATTTACCCACTAACCTGCACAGTTCTGGGACAGACAACAGCACATGAGTGAATAATAAAACCCATACAAAAACAATAAACGATCATGTTATTCGGTCATCACCAAAAAATGATGTCCAAAAGATGGTACTCATGCTATTCAAGTAGGCAGCTCACTAGGTTTTGCAACACGGCCCCACTCTCACTCTGCCTTCTCATAGACAGCAGTGTCTGTCTAGTCTGAGCTCCTCCCTCCTGCAGAAGCGAGCAGCACCTCCATTCAAACCCATCCAAACTCAAGGCATGAGCGTCTGCTCTTCCCCGCACAGCTGCTGCTGATCACCTACCTGCACAACAAATTCTGGATATTCGTCTTGTACTTTACACCCCTTCAGACCAAAAAAGAGGCGAACTAAATCATTCTGGCCCTAAACACACACACAAGTGGTTTTCCTGACTGCAAACATGGCGAGTGCCTCATACCACATCTCTAATCTTTTGGAGAAAATGACATCCAGCGACAAGGATTTCAGGTCAGTCGTGATGCACATGTCTAGATCGAGTGTTAAAGAGCATGCACACGTATTTTCAGGGCTTGTGATGGCGTTTAAACGTTTTAATAAATGATGAAGCGATCGCAGAAAGTTTTAGGCCCTGAATCGCGCCCCTGTTGTTGTTTAGACTGACATGCTAAGCTAACAAGCTAACTCATACTGTACGGGTCTTCATTTAGATTTTTTGCTGTTTAAAATTGTTCGTGTGCTATGTATTCATGGTTATAACTTGTTAATTTCCCCTCTCATGTTGGAATATAAGCTGTCAAAAGTGTGTTGTAGTGTAGATGTTAGCCAGCTGCTAGCTAGTGTTAGCCGATTAGCCTTAGCATTTCGTTATGGTGGCACTGCACTCGAACTGTCATATCATTTGAAACGAGTACAATCATTCATAACAAACAATTGACAAAATTAGCAGAGTTGTTGAGTCAGTGCAGTATTTGATGTAATTTACTTTCCTCGTGTTCATATAAGTTGGCTAGTTTTAGCATAAGTGCACGTCCATGAACTGTGCATAGATTTAAACTACATCAGCTACTTTTTGAGAAGTTTGTGGTGTGTAGAATGGATATTGAATTCAAGGTTTTTCTATTATTAAGATCTCAGCATTCAGTGTTTCAGAAGATCTTTATACATTTATGTATTAACAGTTTTGACAGGCGATGCCATAATTTCCTTATTTTATTCAGTTGTTAATCAATTGTATTGGTTATCTTGTGCTGATGACACTTATTTGTAAAGGCAGAGGTTGACTCTTGTCACACAGGCTGTGAAATGGTTTAATACAAATGACTGCAACATTTGAACAAGGAGAAATTATTATTATTATTTAAATAATAATGATAGATATTTCCCACAATGTTATATCTATATGCAAAAATCCTCATTTGACTTTGTTCTGAGAATACTTGTCTGGTTTGAAATACTGTCAAGGCCAGAAGCACATGTAAACATGTTGATAACAGATTAAAAGCATCATGGAAATTGTAGTTCACAAACTAAATGGTCTATACAGTTACAGTTTGTACAATTTCTTTCTGTTAGGGGATTCCCTTTAATGATGTCAGTATATTCAGCAGCAGCCACCAGGAGGTTAATGGTTTCCGAGTATTATACATATCTGACAGTTGTCAGATGAATACTAATGCAGCCTTCGGATCATATATCCAGAGTCTTCCCTGCCTGTCATCCACGTCAAACCACTTGCTGTTCTCATTCCAGCTCTTTCTGAATTTCACAAGATTTTACCCCTGGGAACATTTTGCTTACACACCATTCTAGTTCTCCTCTGTTGGTGTGTGCTGGCGTTTCTTCTCTCGCCCTGGTGTAGAAGCGTGTGCGTCTCATGCATTATTCATTCTTACTTAGGCTCTCGCTGGAATAAGAGATTCCATGCCTTCAAATATGCCAAAGCAGTCGCTTTTAGGAGTGTGTATGTGTGAGAGAGATGGCACGTAATAGAGTATAGAAGGGTTTTCGCTCACATCACATATGAGGTTTTGTGCTGAGGCTTTGATGTTGGCACCCAAAGACAAGATTTCATTTTAATCCACTCCAGTTTCAGCTCAGAAGTGGATTACGAATTTAGCAAACCATGACAAGTGAGATGAAAAGGTGAAAATGATTCAGTCAGTCCATTTGCTTTGACATAATGCCAACAGCCCCTGCTATTCAGGTGGTTCTCACCTTAGGGCCATGTGGGTGTCTTTACAGTAGCCATTATGCTAGTGCTGAAATCACATGAAACCCTCTTTAAGTGTGTCAGTGTGTCTGGACCATTGGGAACACTTTTGGGGAAAAATGCCTTGCAACTGCTTGTCATTGCTTTTGCAAAATTGTTTTTTTATGAGTGAAGCAGGATCTACAGTGGAACTAGATGCTGATACTTGATTTTTATCCATTGGGAAATGGTTGGATAATGAAAAATTGTCTTCAAATAACAGGTGGATGGCGGATAGGGATTGCTAACACTAGTCAAAGTCATTTCAGGGGTGGCACAAGTTATTAGATTTTGGTGGAAGAAAAAAAGTAAACCGATATATGATTCATAACAAGTCCTTGTTTATTCCCACAGATTCATGGCCACCAATGATTTGATGTCCGAGTTGCAGAAGGACTCCATAAAGCTGGACGATGATAGTGAACGGAAGGTGGTCAAAATGATCTTAAAGCTCCTGGAGGACAAGAATGGAGAAGTTCAGAATCTGGCTGTAAAATGGTAAGGTTTTTGCCATTGCTCGTTTCTTTCAGCCCTTCTGTGTTAACATGAACTTGAAAGCTTCTCTTACTTGGTTGTTTTCAGTGTGTCCTTCATGAATTGGCTTCAGTTTGTCCTCTGAAAATGTTATAATGTGAAATTGATTCTTGCCACAGTGATTTAGTGAGAGGTATTGCTGTTTTTTACTTTGATTTATCTAGGTTATTAGCCTCTAAGATTAACCTCTATTTTTTCCCAAGATAGTTAAGAAGGGATTGCATGAATAAGTCACAGTAATCTCTGTTCATTTTATTCATTCTTTGTGCTGAAATACAAGTATACAGCGACTTTCTAAACCTTATGGCAGTTAAAGCCATCTTGCGAATGGATTAACACAAACTTGAATGCTGAACAGAAATAATTTGTAATGTGCCATTTTGCAGTACAGACACTTTTGCAAGCACTCCAAATTCATACATTGCATACTAATAGGCATTTCACAGGTTGCCTTAAAAGTCCTTGTTATTTCTTTCAGCTTGGGCCCACTTGTCAGCAAAGTGAAGGAGTACCAGGTCGAAACCATTGTTGATACATTGTGTACGAACATGTTATCAGATAAGGAGCAGCTTCGAGATATTTCTAGCATCGGCCTCAAAACGGTGATTGGAGAGCTTCCGCCAGCGTCCAGCGGTAAAACAAGTTTTCCCAGCGTAATAGTTGTATTCCACAACTGTTTTTTTTCTCTGTTGTGCTAAAAGGATAGACAATTCATTCCCGTCCATGGCTATATTTAGTTGTTTTCGTGTGCCATCTTGCCCGCTAAGTCCATTTCTCTTTGCTTTAGGCTCTGCTCTTGCTGCTAGCGTTTGCAAAAAGATTACGGGCCGCCTCACAAGTGCCATTGCCAAGCAGGAGGATGTCTCTGTTCAGCTGGAAGCATTGGACATCATGGCAGACATGCTGTGCAGGTATGTCAGACAAGCCATGTGATGACTGCTGCTTTAGTTTAGACCAATTGTGCTTTTGAGTGCACATGGGGTCCTGCCAGGTCATTTCTTGATATGTTTGTGCACACAATTGCCCCTCTGTGACAGTTCTCAGTTGTCTTTTTCCTCAGTTCACTGAGCTGAATATACTTGTATGTCTTTCAGTTTAGATGCTGACGCTCCGCTCTGTTTGTGGTAACTAATGGCGACTTGGGTGAATGCATTTTGCATTTAGGCATTACACTTATGCATTAGGCGACTTAAAGATTTTTTTTTGTTGACAGCATCTGTGTGCCTTGAGAATTGAATCCACAACTGTTCCATTACTAAGCTCATGATCTACCAGTTGAGCTACACAAAATCATTTAAAGGGGTGGTTGATTATGATTACATTTTTTTAACTTTAGTTAGTGTGTAATGTTGCTGTTTGAACTTTGAACAAATTTACAACACTCAAACTTGCATAGGGAGATATTTTCTTTTAAAGATATCACTTTTTAAGGACTACAACAAATGGCTGGTAGGGACTACAACAAGCTTTTTCATGGGTTAGTGACATCACTAACCCTAAAATTTACATGAACCCTTCCCCCTGGGAACACACAACACAGGCCATGTTAAGAAGAGGAAGAGTTGTTGTAGTAGAGTCTGCTCTGTTGTAGTAGAGTAGGAGTTTTTTCAAACTTTCGCATCTGTCTTTTTCACATTGATTTCAATAGGCAGAAAAGTTTTGGACATTTTCAGATGTGTGTCTGTGTGAGCTGCTAACTTGAGCACTTGATGCTCCGCCCTCTTCTAGAAAGTGGCCTGGGAGCACCAGCTCATTTGCATTTAAAGGGACACGCACAAAAAAAGGCCCGTTTTTGCTTACAAGTTTAACATGCTATACAAAATTATCTGTGGGGTATTTTTAGCTAAAACTTCACATACTAGGGACATCAGAGACCTATTTTACATTTTGTAAAAAGGGCATGTATTTTCCAACACTTAGGATTTAAAGCCTGTTCACACTAAGAATGAAAACTAAAATGTACTATATTAGCATCCACACCAACTGATGGTAACAATATGTTTATTCTAACTTTATAGTGTGAAAATAAAGTACATTTGCTATACATGCTGTATACTGCAGAAATAGGAGTATTATGTATGTTATATTTCCTATCTAATATAGCGGATAAACCACCAAATTTGTGGTCATTATGTGGTCTTTGCAACAAACTCTTCATTAAATTTCTAACATTGTTTGTGTTTATTCATCCAGACAAGGAGGCCTCTTAGTGAATTTCCACCCTTCCATTCTGAGCTGTCTGCTGCCTCAACTGACAAGCCCTCGCCTAGCAGTAAGGAAGAGGACCATCATTGCCCTGGGACACCTGGTCATGAGCTGCGGAAACTTGGTCTTTGTGGACCTCATCGAGCACTTACTATCCGAGCTCTCACGCAACGAGTCCATGTCAACCACGCGCACTTACATCCAGTGTATTGCTGCCATCAGCAGACAAGCTGGCCACAGAATCGGTGAGGCTCCCCCGTTGTTAAAGACCTCAGTTAACTTAATGTCTTCTGGGTTCAAGACCTCATCTCAGTTACTCTTTAAGTGCTGAAGGCAATTTTAGTGTGCTCTTATTGAAGCCATCAACTGTGATCTTCTCATACAGCTATTAGTTTCACCACTGATGCTGTAATTTAGCCTTTGTTGGAATGAGCTAAAGCAAACCAAAGCCATCCTCAAAAGTCTTTAATGAAAATGATCCAATTATCACAATAGCTGTTTTAGCTGAAAGTGTAGTGTAAATACATTTGTGTAATGATATCCTCCCCTCCTATGCATTGCCTTTTTACCGCAGTCCTCCATGGCTTGATCTTGAAGTCAGAGTCCTTTCTTATGATAGAAAATGTTTCACTCAAGATTGAGGTCACCAGCACTGACATCGATTTTTGATTACATTTCACTTTATGATTGCTCAGGTTGATGAGCAGTAGAAGTTATTCAGGTCGAGGTGTGCCCTCCCGCCTCCCCCCCCATCAGTTGAAGAATAATTTACGTCATTCAAAGATATTTTGTCTATCACTCTTTTCCACAATTTAATAATTGGTCAAATAATAAAACACTTTGAAACTGTCCTTAATTATTCACAACATTTACTGTTTTCTGCATTTTCACCCCAAAGCATGATTATATATAAGGGGGGTATAAGCTTCAACTCTCTTTGGAATTTGACCGAACAAATTGCCAGTGTTATCGTGTGACAGGAGATAGAACAATCCCCAGTACGGTCGTTATTACCCGTCACCTTGTCATCAACGTTGCTCCATTGCTGCGCTGCTAAGGCAGGCCATTTGGCACAAATGAAATGAAATGAAGTGAAAAGTCATTTAGGTTTGCTGCTGCGCTGCGCCGTTCCCCGTCAGCCAATTACCGCCTACGTTTGATGAAACAAAGACAGCTGCGATTAAGATGCACAAGATTACTTCAGTGGAATGCACTCAAAGTTGTTTTGTAGCTATCTCTTTGCGCTACAGTTTTAATTAAGTCTTTTTGTCATCTTAAGATTGTTTCTTTGATTGTGCTGAAAACAGCAAGGCCTTTATCTTGCAGCTCTCCAAACTCATTTTTATTTCTTAATGAATTATTACAGTTTGATGTTAAGTTTTGCAACTGTCTGATGTGTGTAATGATGGTAAATGACAACATGCTGGTTTTATCCTACAGGTGAGTACTTGGAGAAGATCATCCCATTGGTGGTGAAGTTCTGCAACGTTGATGATGATGAACTGAGGGAATACTGCATACAAGCTTTTGAGTCTTTCGTAAGGAGGTTAGTTTATATCTCCATCTTAATGCTGACATTTGCAATTGTTTCTCATGACATTGTAATAGGTGAGTTGGACCAGAGAGTGAAAAAAGCTAAATATAGGTTATATCTTAATTTTTTTACGATTGTTGTTCTGCTGTTTCCTGTGAGAAGTAGTAGTATATATAAGAATGTTACCAACAAAAATGTAGCCATTGAAAAACTGTAATCTTGAAGTTTCCCTGATGTATGACTTGATTAAAAATAAACGTATTGCTTTTGATTCACAGGTGTCCGAAGGAAGTCTACCCACATGTCCCAACAGTCATTAGCATCTGTCTTAAGTATCTGACCTATGACCCCAACTACAACTATGACGACGAGGATGAGGATGAGAATGCAATGGATGCCGATGGTGTAGACGAAGATTATCAAGGTACGAGGCGGGGCTCATTTCTCCTCTCTGTCTGAGGGAAGAAGGATTTATTATCTCCTAAACCAAAAGAGTGTTTAGCTGTAAGTTACCAGCTCAGTTTGTTAGTTCTGGTGTGTGATAGCCTCTGCTTGATGCATAACAGTAATAACAACCCTAAGGTTTATTGATCCACGTTTTTGGGGGAAAACCGCTTCTGTGAAAGCACTGTATTGGTAATACAGTAGTCGGAGAGGCAGTCTGTCCATGTTTGAAGACCAAAAAGTTGGACCTCTGCAGACTCTTTGCAAGACCCTCAGAAATCACCGTATTGGAATGAATGGACGGTGGCTACTGCTCCGGTCTAGCAGCTTTAAATCATGCCTATGCTTTCACAGCCGAAAAAATTGGCTCAGAGATTGGTTTGGGGCTGCTGATTGTCCTGTAATGTCCAGAAAGGCTTAAAAAATTGCACCATTTCTTTGGCACCTTAGAGATGGTTGAGCAGGCAACTTTTCACCCTCCTTAATGCATGTGCTGAGCATGTCGTGCCACTTTCTCTGACAGAGGTTGTGCTTTCTCAGAGTGAAAATGCTTTATTTAACCATTAGTGCTCCGAAGCACAACTGAGTGTGGATGTGCTCAGCGTTGCATGTTGAAAGTGGTGGAATGAAGTGGAAGTATGGTTGAAGAAATATGGGTTGTTGCACCACAGAATTTGACAGGAGCAGACTATAATGACAAGCCCCTGATTTTTATTTTCTGCCCCCATTGGAGTGTTGTTTTCATCCATGAATCATATTCGTACCTATTTGTTGTTTTCTTTTAAATAATTTATTGTGCTGACTGTGCACTAGCTTGTAAGCTGCCTTAGGAGGCTCGTACAGTTGGCAGCAGATTTGAGGGTATGTTTGTTTTTCTCCACACTTCAGAAGTATACGCCTTTTGTGTTTTCTGGTTCAGGGGACTTAAACTTGTAGCCCTCTATGTTCTACACTGTCTGAGTGTTGACAAAGAAATCCTTTTTGGGGCTTCTTGCTTGAAATGTCTACATACACTACATAATATGCCAACTGTTTGGGTCAATATGGAATAAAATATGAACAATACAGACTGTAGCAGTTGCAACAGGATGGAGTTATTCAAATTAGTGGCTGTGATTATGATACCATCTAACTCCAAACAGGAAGTGATGATGAGTACAGTGATGACGACGACATGAGCTGGAAAGTGAGGAGAGCAGCAGCAAAGTGCTTGGACGCCGTGGTGAGCACACGACATGAGATGTTACCCGAGTTCTACCGCACTGTTTCACCGGCACTCATTGCCCGCTTTAAAGAGCGAGAAGAAAACGTTAAGGCGGATGTGTTCCATGCCTACTTGTCCCTACTCAAGCAGACACGCCCTGCCCAGAGCTGGCTCTGTGACCCAGATGCCATGGAACAGGGAGAGACTCCTCTTACTATGCTTCAAATCCAGGTAGAGAAAGATGTACTTTTTTTGTATATGTATGGACTTCTAGTTCATACATATACACACATATATTCCTGGTTGGTGATTTGTGATTTGATGTACATTTGCGCATAAATGATTTGATACTCAACTGATGCTCAAATTGTAATATACTGTGAAGACTATTTGAAGACAATAAAAACACTACTCCATACACTTGAGATTCCTAATTATTTAAGTTTATTCATGAGTGATGTATTGTGTGCTTTTGCAGGTGTCCATGATCGTGAAAGCATTGCACAAACAGATGAAGGAGAAAAGTGTTAAGACCCGGCAGTGCTGCTTCAACATGCTGACAGAATTAGTAAACGTGCTGCCAGGGGCCCTGACACAGCACATTCCTGTTCTCATCCCAGGTATGTGCCGCAGGCAAGCTACTACATGTTAAAGCGAGTAGTCATTTCTTCCATGATCATATGCTTAATTCTTGACAAGGGTGATCAGTGTTTTACCTGTGACATTTATAAAAGCACTAGGGTAAACCATGAAATGTTAGGTCTTTTTAGGTTGGAAATCTTGCATTAAGTTTCTCAATATTTGTTTTTTAGCATTTGGAGTGACATTTGTGAATTTTATTCCTCTAGGAATCATATTTTCTCTCAACGATAAGTCAAGCTCCTCAAACCTGAAGATAGATGCCCTGTCTTGCTTGTATGTGATCCTGTGCAACCATCAACCTCAAGTCTTCCACCCCCATGTTCAGGCTATAGTGCCTCCTGTAGTTGCATGTGTTGGGGATCCCTTTTATAAGATCACCTCTGAAGCACTGCTGGTCACCCAGCAGTTGGTCAAAGTCATTAGGCCCCTGGATCAAACAGATGCTTTCGATGCCTCGCCCTACATTGCTGACCTTTTTGCTTGCACCATTAAAAGGCTGAAGGCAGCTGATATTGACCAGGAAGTCAAGGAGCGAGCTATTTCTTGTATGGGGCAAATTATCTGCAACCTAGGTGATAGCCTTGGTACGGACCTACCAGGCACTCTCCTCATCTTCCTTGAGCGACTGAAGAACGAGATAACGAGGCTGACCACTGTAAAAGCTCTCACGCTCATCGCAGGTTCGCCCCTAAAGATCAACCTGAGACCCATCTTGGGTGAGGCTGTTCCCATTCTTGCCTCCTTCCTGCGTAAGAACCAACGAGCATTGAAACTAAGCACACTGGCTGCACTGGACATTCTGGTCAAGAACTACAGCGATAGTGTAACACCGGCCATGATCGACGCTGTACTGGCTGAGCTGCCGCCTCTTATCAATGAAAGCGATATGCATGTCTCCCAGATGGCTATCAGCTTCCTCACCACGCTTGCACGAGTCCACCCTGACTCGCTGTCAAAGATAAGTGGCTCTATTCTGGCTGAACTCATAGCTTTGGTTCGTTCGCCATTGCTACAAGGTGGCGCTCTTAGTGCCATGCTGGAATTCTTCCAGGCTCTTGTAGCTACGGGAACTGCCAGCTTGGGCTACATGGACCTGCTACGTATGCTAACAGGTCCTGTGTATGCCCAGAGTGCAGCACTCACCCATAAGCAATCCTACTACTCCATTGCAAAGTGTGTGGCCGCTCTCACCCGTGCTTGTCCTAAAGAGGGCCCTGCAGTGGTGGGACAGTTTATTCAAGACGTGAAAAACTCACGCTCCACCGACTCCATCCGATTGCTGGCTCTGCTTTCCCTGGGAGAGGTCGGCCATCACGTTGATTTGAGTGGCCAGCCTGAGCTGAAAACGGTCATCCTGGATGCCTTCTCTTCAGCCAGCGAAGAGGTCAAGTCAGCAGCTTCATATGCGTTAGGCAGCATAAGTGTGGGGAACCTCCCGGAGTACCTGCCCTTTGTCCTGCAAGAGATCTCTGGCCAGCCCAAGAGACAGTACCTGCTGTTGCACTCTCTCAAGGAAATAATCAGCTCTGCCTCGGTTGCAGGGCTCAAACCCTATGTAGAAAATGTGTGGGCACTGTTGCTCAAGCACTGCGAGTGTACAGAAGAAGGCACAAGGAACGTGGTAGCTGAATGTCTGGGAAAGTTAACACTTATCGACCCAGAGACTCTTCTGCCCAGGCTAAAAGGCTATCTCTTATCAGGTGATTGTCAAACTCTGCCTGTTAAATCTGTATCAAAACGCTGATGAATCAAATTTCTATAAATGTTATATCTTAAACTCTTTTTTAAATTGTTTTATTTTGTATAATTATCTCCCCAGGATCATCTTATGCCAGGAGCTCAGTAGTTACAGCTGTTAAATTCACGATTTCTGATCACCCACAGACAATTGACCCCCTTCTTAAAAACTGCATAGGTAAGTGCAAATTTGCATTTTAAATTTCTCTAACACTTTTTAGAACTTTTTTTTTTATTATAATATTATTGAAATACTTCTAGGTGATTTCTTGAAAACATTGGAAGATCCAGACCTCAATGTACGAAGAGTGGCTCTAGTTACCTTCAACTCTGCAGCCCACAACAAACCTTCACTTATTAGAGACCTGTTGGATACAGTTCTCCCTCATTTGTACAATGAGACCAAAGTGCGCAAAGAATTAATCAGAGAGGTAATCTGCTCTTTGTCCAATGCCTATTGCTTTACTGTCTTTGTAAAACCCTCAAAGCTCAGTGTAATTGCCTCCTTTCTAGGTTGAGATGGGTCCGTTCAAACACACAGTGGATGATGGTCTGGATATCCGGAAGGCTGCATTTGAATGCATGTACACTCTATTAGACAGCTGCCTTGATAGACTTGACATCTTTGAATTCTTAAACCATGTTGAAGATGGACTTAAGGACCATTACGATATCAAGGTAAGCCATCAAACTCTAATCCATGAATCTTTCATGAGACAGGTTTTTTGCCATGCAGATCATTTAGCGACTACAGAAGATGAAAGAGTGAATTGATTAACAAAGATTCAGTGCGGCCATCAAAGGCATAGATGCATTATGCATTGACAACGTGATCCAACTTTATTTTGAATGTACTTATTACCAGGTGTACTTTCATGATAATGAAGTTGAAACCTTAACTACCATTTTAATAGAAGGGAGTACTTTTGTTCTAGAAAATGTAGTACTTTGTTTAAATTTACCTACACCCTTTAAACAGGAATTATCAAGAAATGTAGTTTACCTAGCTAGATATGTGTATTTTGACAGTTACTAGGGACTTCAAAGATACAGTGGGACCAAAATATGTGCACAGAATCATGAATCACAATGAAGGCTTATAATTCCTAATATTTTTTTGCTCTATGACTGTCCTTACAGATGCTGACGTTCCTCATGCTGGCCAGATTATCTAGTTTGTGTCCCAGTGCAGTGTTACAGAGGTTGGACAGACTTGTGGAGCCTCTCAGGGCAACATGCACCACAAAGGTACACAAAATATTAATCAAACACCAAAATCAGACAGTATCTGTGTATATTGAACAAAGAAATCTGTGGTTTTCTTAGGGGAGCGAAAGTTTAGACACAGTTAGCAATATTTACAGATGCTATAATCTTTCCTCAGTAATCACAAACAACTGGAAAGGTCATGAAACAGTCAATAAATTGGTCAAATAGAGTGAGAGCTCTTTGATTTCTAATTACAGAATGGCTCATAACATATTTTCTTTCCCAGGTAAAAGCCAACTCTGTAAAGCAGGAGTTTGAGAAGCAGGATGAGCTCAAACGATCTGCGATGCGGGCCGTAGTGGCCTTGCTAACCATCCCTGAGGCAGAGAAGAGCCCCCTAATGAGCGAGTTCCAGTCTCAAATCAGCTCCAACCCTGAGCTGGCCGCCATCTTTGACAGCATCCAGAGGGACTCCTCCAGCGCTAATATGGAATCCATGGACACCAGTTAAGCGACCACAACAACGTTGTGCCCACTCCAAAATCCACAAAGAAAACCAACCCTGGGGGACCCTTGTATTGTTCCATGCATTGCACTGAATCAAAAATAGGAGGAAAACAAAAATCTAACATTAAGGAAAAAAAGAAAAGAGAAAAAAAAACTAAGGACAGACATTCGTTATCTCAAGCTTCAAAGCTTACCATATTTTTTTTTTCTTTTTCTATTCTTTTTTTCTATAAACAACAGGAAATTGCTTCAATTGTACATTGTTCTCCATTCCTCCCCCACCATTTTTTATTAATTTTTTCCTGTTCATTAATAGTTTTTGAGACTCGGTCACTTGAAAATGATTTGACCACAGTATTTGTGTTACCATGGGAGATTCTTTACATTCTAGGCTGCTGACGACTCAATCGGGATCTACAGGGGTAAACAAACACTCAGATAGCACTCAGTGAATTTGAATCGTTTCAGAACCATGTTCTTTTTCTGTCATGTTTCTTATCAGACAAGTTTTATTAGGTTTTTGTACGATTTGAATGTCATCTCTCCTCTTTTTACTGTTGACAGCTTAAGTACAGAGCGAGATAAGTCTTAGAAATATTATCCTGAAGAGGTGTGGCATAGTTAGGGTATTTCATTGGATGAGTGGCTGCTTATTTTTCTTTCATTGCATTTCATTACATTCCCACTGTCCGCAGAATTGAGAGTCATCAGCATGTCACATCCAGAGAAATGAGAATTCAGCTGCACACGATTTGCATATTTTTCTTTTTCTATTTGATGAGGATTTGTTTGGCTCCAGCATTTAGAGGTAAAATATGACATTGAACATTGTTATGAGAAGATATTGCCCTGTATGGAACGCACATATTGTGAATAAAATGAGTGGAGAATATTTTCTCAGGTGCTCGACTGTATTCTGAAACCGTAAGGGTGTTGCTCTCGCTATTTAGATCCACTATTGAGATTCTGCCTTGTTTGAACTGCTCACCTGTAAAATTGGTTGGAAATATGATTTTTTTTTTCAAATAGAGCTAGTTTAACTTGCCGCAATACTCTGAGTACTGTGTTTAATGTGCAGGTCTCTCTTTGAGGATATCTGCAAGCTAGGCGAATGAACACCATCATACATCTCACCGTATAGCTGACCAACGGGTGACGGAAGTTTGAATACGATACCCTGGAAATCACAGTGTGTAGAATGCACAATCTAGGTTTATTTGTGTAGTCATGTATGCACAGCATTTACATTCATTGAAGTGTGACAGTATATGGCAATGTTCCTCCGTAAGAAATCAATAAAAGGTTCATTGCTGCCTGCATCCAAATGTCATTTTATGGCCCTTCCAGTACAGTTAGAACCGTCATAATGACTGATGCATATTGCTCACAAAAATGGCAAGAGCTGGCTGAAACTGCCAGTTCCAATCTGCTTGGCTGACTTAATGTGACTTCTGGATATGAGGGCGCACAGATTTTTTTTTCTCATGAGCACTTTTGAGGACTACTCTGGATTTGATTAAACGGTTAGTAGAAGCACATTTGTTTTTAGTCTCTGAGTAGCTGATTTCAATTTCATCAGTCTGAAATAATACTTTAGGACAAACATAAGGTCCATACATGTTTTCCATTTTTATGGCTGTTCATGGAGACTGCTGCACCATTATTTGAATTCATTGGACAGAATAATCTGCAGTATGGAGCAGATATTGCACTGCAAGTTAGAAGTCAGCCTGTGCGACTGCGATCAATTTTGTCCAAGAAAGAAAGTCCAAGATTCCATCATCTTGTATCAAACTGCTAAGAATTTTCACTTTGTTTTCAGGAACGGTTAATTCTAAAGTTAGTGTGAAATCAAAATTGGTTTAATTGTGGTTCTGGTTAGGTTAACTTTGCTTTCATCATTCCAGGCATTTAACGTATAACTTTAAAGCATGCTGCGATTCACTTAAGTGTAAACCGGAAATTATTTTATGATTAATGATAATGCGAGGACCTTGTCAGCTCTGACGTCTGTCCTCAGTCGTTGATCATTAGAAAAACAAAGCCGCACCGCAAAGGTCATCGACTCAACTCATGCATGGAGAACAAGCCATGGCAATCCATTTTTATAAGATAACAAAAACTTTAAAATATCACTGTGTCAACGTGCCACAGAGGACACAAACAGGCAAATATGAGGGCAGAAGAATTCTAACCGGTTTTGATCTGCTTCTAGGCTGCGGGAAGCATGAAAGTATGTTAGCAGTTTGTCGTCGCTTAAATTAACCCACTTCCAATTTGCACGCTAATGAGTCACGCAAATGCTATTAAAGCCCAATTTTCAGTGGCCTGATTTGCATCAGAGGTGTGAGGACTAATGCACAGACGTGATTGTTCACTCATAAGGACAGATGTAGGCCGGCAACGTCACCTTGCAAGGTGTCTTCCTAATTTTAGACATGGATGGATGAATAGATAGAAAGAATGATCTGACAATCGATAGATACGTTTTCAACATTTTAAACATTGCTCCTGACAACAGAACGCCTATGGAGCACAGACTTCCCTTCCAAACTGAATATATGTGATCATACCATTGTGAGCAAGACCAAAAAATGGCTAATCATCATTATAGATGGAATGTGTTTTATAATGATGACAAAGTGTTTGTCTGTACTGCCCTATGGGAGAACGCAGCAGGAGGCCATAAAAAGCACACTGCAGATTAATGCTTCTCTACTGCTGACAGATCCTCCATGGCCTGCTGAGCAGCTGCTTGTAGCTGCTTTAAAGCCTCAAGCTTAATGTTTCACCTCTAAGCCGGATTTAAACAATGCAAGGAGACCTCACCCCCTACAGGGAACTATAACTCATATCATCTCGCTAATGACGCTTACACTAGCTACGTGCCAGAGTAAATTCTATGCACTGACAAATGTCTGTATTTAGTTTCTCTGAACTGAAGCAGTTATGAAGTAGTTGCTGGTTTAGAGTGGATACATTTGACGTGAGCTCATTTTGTGGCAAGGTAACCAACTTCCAAAGATAAGTGAGAGTGGCTCTTTTACGGTATTATATAATGTTATGCAAATACCATAAAGTGATCTGTATCATTTTGAGTCATGGTTCTTTGTTCGCTTCTGTTCTGATATTAATGACCCTTTACAAATCATTTCAGAGAAAGTGGTTGTTCTCAACTCTGTGTGGGGTTCTGGGAAACAACCACCCAATCAGCAGTGGAGAACTTTGTTGTCTTGGATTTAGGGTGGTCATGGTAATGTCCCGACTTGCAGTGCTTTGGATTGTCCTCACTGTGAGGCGGTGGCCAGCCTTTCCACTGAGCGGTCTTGTTGATATTCTGCATGGTAAGTTTTATCTTTATCAGATATGTTTTTCCAAACGGGATATTTGTGTCAGTCTAAAGTACTTATGTTGCACTTCAAGAAGTTGTATTCAATGAAATGTGTTATCAGAACCGAAAGATTTTATTACAATATTATATTGTTTTATTTGTTGTTGTCTGCAATGTCATAATATACTAATTTCCATGCTAAATCATCTTTAATCTGGCACTGACAAATTTCAAATGGAGAAAAAGAAAATATGAGGTTTATGCGGAGGGAAATGGGCAGGCAACATGCTTTATATTTCATGGTAGATTTTGTTTTTGATTAATATCTGAAAGCATGAGATTGATTTAAAACAATCCTGATGTATCAGTAGGTGAATTATCTCCACTGTGGCTGAAAATATATTTTCAGTGCCCATGCATTGAATTTATGCAATGAAACACCTATTTATATGTTAATGGACTTCTTGAAAACTAATGAAATTCTTGAAATCCTGTTGGTAAAGATAAAAGCAGAATCATTGCTCAAGAATATCTCTAATTAAACAACTATTTATAGGAGGGAAAGGTTTGATAATTAGTTCACGCTTATTTGGTATTTATGAATAATATTATCTATCTGCTTGTGTTCTAACAACGTGTTCTCTTTAAGGGTAAATAAGAATCAGGATGGGCTTTTCTGGCAAAGGCCTTCCCATGGATGGGAATGGAGACTGGTAATATTTTTCATGCTTTTAATGTGCAACAAGAATGCAAATATTTAAAAATAATATTTTTGTTGTAATACACTTTATACTTTTGGAATACATTTTATATGCACATGTATACCTGTAAATAGCAAGAACAAGCAAACTAAAAACATTTACAGCTTTTATAGCATGTTTGAGGTTAATCTACTATCTCATTACGTCCATTGTATATATCAATATTATTTGTATCTCTTTTTATGCATTGGTATATCTAAATCACTTGCTGTGTCAAAAGGACCTCCAACAAAACCAGGAAACACAGAAGCCAGTCTCCTTTTCGTGATGTTTCACCTGTACCATCATATTTCTCTGAGCCGGTCTCATTCCTGCAACATGGGGTAACACTACAGAATTATTAAGACCACGGACCAGTTGTATCTGGTAGTCAATCATTACATTAGTACCTCGTATCACTCCTCGCTCTTTCCCACCCCCATAATAAAGCAATTTCATCTTGCGTCTATTAATTTGGAATGTGGGAGCTAAGCGGGATAATATTCAGCTGCAAAATACACCCCTTGATACAACATGGTCCTAATCGCCCTGTTTATTTGCAATAATGACTGGTTAATTGTACATTATCATACATTATATGGCAGCTAGAACATCCCATGTATGTACGCACCAACCCTGCTTGTTTTTACATAGGATGTAACTGCCAACCTTCTCCGTATCCCTGGAGTAAGGGGGCCACTCAGGGATGAAGAGGACGATGATGATGTTAGGAGTCACAAAAGCTTGCCAGCGGTGATGACTAAATTAACCCTCCATCCCAGAGACAAGAGGTCATACAGACATTCTGAGAGTCGCATCATATCTGGTTTACCCCCTCTCATAAGCACCAGGTACTGAATGCAGATCATCCTAGGGCTGCATTTAAATCTGCTTTTTGTATGTCCTTCCCTTGCTAACTTCCCTCTGTCTTGTTCACTCAGATGCACATCACTGCTTACATTGCAAGAGTGCCCACCAGGGCCTGAAATTAACTTTTTCGACCACCAGCCACAGGGACTTTTTCACAGCCAATTATATTTATTTATTTATTTTTGGCCTCATAAAGTTGAAAAACAGGAACTTGTTCTTTAACTTGTAAGAATACTTGTATGCCAGGGGAGTCCAATCCTGCTCCTGGAGGGCGACTGTCTAACAGAGTTTAGCTCCAAACCCAGTTTGAACTAGCTAAATAGTTGGAGCTAAACTCAGTTTGGGATTTGGGATTGGGGATGGCAGGGATTCACCCGAGGGAGAAGTGCTTAGGAAAAAATGTGGAGCTAAATGCAGCCCTGGTAGCCATAAGCGATATAAGTGGTTCCCTTTGTAAGCAACATGCTTTAAAGGCACAATATGTAATTTTCTGATGACACCTTGATTTTACGGACTCATGGGAGTTGTTGTCTTCACCTCTACAACCGGTGGAAAAGAATCCGACGAGACTGTGTTGAGCTATATAACAACGATTCGTTTTTTGTTGATGAATGTATCCAAACAATTTCTCACCTGTCTAATAAAACACAATATATTTTAGCGTCTTTGGTGTTTCCATCGTTTCTATAAAATAAAACCATAAATCGATGTTAACGCAGGTATGATGTCATTGATAGACGCCACACAAACACAGTCCTGGTTAAAATAGCTTATTTCTCTGGATTTAAACATTCTTGGAAACATTTGGGATAATGATAATGAATAAAGTCAACAAAATATATAACAAAATGTTTTAATCCAAAAATCTTACATACTGTGCCTTTAAAGGAATAATTCACACAATGATGAAAATGTTGAACTATTCTGAACTATTCCTGGAATACAGACTTCATAAATCATTAAGTGTTAACCAATGGCTAATTGCTATAATATGTTCAGTGTTGGTGAAAACATGATTACCAGGTGCAGTTTGATTGTGAAAGGCACTGGATGCAAAACTGTCTCCAAACTCCCACCAATCACCAAATCCAGAAATAATTGGAAGGAAACAGACCCCCCAAGACCACCTTGTAGGTCTGGATGCAGGTATAGCCTTCATTTTTTCTGTAAACCTGCCTTTCCGAGTACATTTCATGTTCATTGTATCTTATTTCATAAAAAAGTAATGCCACTGTTAGCTTAAATCCATCAGCTCATAAGATCAAATCAACCATCTATTGACTGGCCATCTAAAACCTTCATTCAGTGCTCTTTGCTTTTAGGCTAGAGGAAATTTAAATTCTTTCATACTTGTCAGTGTAGGCAGGAGACTTTTTTTTTTTTTTGCATGGCTTGACTTCGTTCTGCATTTAGGGCGCTGTTAAATTCACAGAACAAAAATGAAAAGGCACAGTCGATATCTTGCCCGGCAGATATATGCAGAGTCATTTTCAGCTTATTAATGATTTAAAGCCTGGTTAGTCTCGGCGTCACGTGGGCAAGTATTTTGCTGCTTCCCTCATTTATTTGAGGCTGTGAGGTGCGAGGGAGAGGGAGCGGAGATCAGCACTGAGAACTGAGAGGGCATGTAGATTTATATTCACTTACTATCAGCCCCCACAGCTGGGCTAATAAACTGAAATTAAAGCGTCCCCAAAAAAGTTGAATTACACAGTGCAAACCTACTCTACTATTGTAGCGCAGAGAGTATGTTTAAACACCTCTCTCTGGTAGACACGGCACTTATGTTTATTAAGAGCAACGAGTTTTAGATATGTCTCTGCTTGCAATGAGTTTCAGATATATCTTCGCTTGCCAGGACCATCACTGATGAATACGATTAGTAGCAGAAATGGTAATTGAATCTTAATGTGATTGAAAACCTGATAACCTTTCTCTAGTGGAACTTTTTGCGGTGTACCCATAGCCAACTAAGCAGACAAGGCTTTGGAATACACAGTATAGTGACAATATAGTAACATAGATTCAGAAGCTTTAGCTAAATAAATACGTGATAAACAATTCTGGACAATTTTCATTGATTTCTCTTGCAGCTATAGGCTTTATCTAATAGCACCTGTTTCTTTCATTCTTATATTCAAAGGCAATCTCTGCTGCTAAACCTTTCTCTGTTTAATCAGTACATTTCTAATAGTTTTTAGTGCATTGCTACAAGGTTGCTAAAGTATTCTGGGTAGTTGTGTTTGTTACTGGCCTATCAAGATATTCTGGTCCCCTGGATATAATTGGGTCCCTCCATTAATGCAAGTTTCCCCCCGTTTTATTGTCCACCAGGCAAACAGTCTATCTTAAAGGGATGAAGATTGTATCATCATTTACCCGCACTCCAGCTCTTCCAAACCTCTATGAGTTTCTTTCTTCTGCTGAACACAAAGATATTTTGAAGATTATGGTTAATCAAACAGTTGATGGACTCCATTGACTTGCATAGTAGGAAAACAATACTTTGGAAGTCAATGGACCATCAACTGTTTGGTTACTGACATGCTTCAAAATATCTTCTTTTGTGTTTACCAAAATAAAGAAATTCATACAGGTTTGGAACACCTTGAGGGTGATTAAATAATGATAGAATTTTAATGATAATGATAGAAATGATAGAGTTTTCTTTGAAAAGTAATAGCATAACTCAGTGGCAGCTCAATTTGAGGTATCATTCTTGTAGACATTGAACACATGCAACATATTTTAAAGCTACACTGTGTGATATTTTCCCCCATCTAGCAGTGAAAAGGTATATGACCATCCAGTGAATATTAGTTTCTGTTCCTCTCAATTCCGATTTCGTTTTAACTCCTACGGTGGCTGATTTAGTCCAATATTAATATGGCTTCCAGTTTGATCAAGTGATGAGGTTACTTTAGAAAACTATTATAATTTGCAGTTATTTAATTTGTCAGTTAACATGTAGGTTATGACATCTATGTAAAATGAATAATAGTTTTACCTTTTCGTTATTTTTTACCATTTCATTGCTAACATCAGCGATCAGGTTCCCAGACGAATGCAAGCTAATCTTAGTAAAGTAACTTTTATCGGTGCTATCGTTATTCTGTATATTGTGCGACATCACTAGCGTAAGGCAAAGTTTACATTGTAGGCTGAAGCATGCTTTTTAGTTTTATGCAATCAACTCTAGTTTTTAAAAGATTGTAGTATTTAAGCGGCTAATTCTTATTCTCTCATGATACAGGCCGGACAAAACGGAATTAATTCCAGCTAAACCTGCTCATGCATTGATGCATCCAAAAATTGTACCTGTCGGGCAGACTTCTCTGTCTATCAAGGTGCACACTGTTCAAGGAAATGGGCCCTGCTTGCTTCCTGCCAAAGCCTCTGGAGTGTCCCCGAGATCTCGACTTACTTTCCAAAGTCCTGTAGTGCAGGCAGTGTACTCTATCAGTCCTGACACCATGCAACAGATGAGGCAGACTGACAGAGCATGCCAGCCCCCAAGGTCTGTGAAGAAAAAAGCACCAAACGGAGGAGTGTTTGACTGCCCATTGGCGGCCCACCTGCTGGAGCCATTTTCTGAGTTCCAGGAGCATCTGTGCCGTCAGATCCTACACTCTCCCCTGCCTTATCGTGCAGCTCTGCCACAGCGCCGCATTCCTTGTCACCGGGACCAGGTAGATCTGTTCCCTGCACGTAGGGGGCCATACAGTACCCTGATGGAACGCACCGTGGAGCTCTGCAACTACCAAGGACAGAAGCTTCCCAAAATCACCATGACCTGCCCGACACCTTCTCCAAAACACCTGTGCCGCACAGAGATGTGGTATGCGGCTTGAAAGACAAACCAAGATGGCTGCTGTGTAACATGCTTAAAGGAAACTCAAAGTTAATACTACTCTGTGCACAAAGGATCACAGAAAGTTCACTAAGATCACAAATTCATTTTGTTCACGTTAAGAGACAATAAAGCCAAAACAGAGACATTTGTGCAGTCTCTTGGCACTTTTCCTGATTGCTCAGTGATTATTGGACTTATGATCATAACCCTCTCCTGTGCAAAGCTCAAGTTATTGCTGTATCACAAATCATCTTTCATATTTTTTCCCTTGGAAGCCCTGAGGATCATTAAACCATGTCAGAACTGGACCCTGGAGGCTGCCCTATTGCACAGGGAGTCCCTCCGAGGAGCTATATAAAGTCATGCCGTACATTTTCCTGGTTGTTAAGATCTCTGGAGGTATGAATCATAAGTCTGTCTTACTGAGGAGAAATGTAATCATTTTTCCTCTCCCTACTTTTCAGGGCCTTTCTTTTCTTTTTAAAAATCAATACAATTTTCTCAGTTGAGCTGAATCTACAGTGAGATATAGGGCCGGGGGCAATTTTCCTTCAAAGCCTACTACAGATGTATCTGCCATTTTTTGGTATAAGAATGTGTATGTGTACATGTGTATTTTCTAAAATTAACTGAACCATTTAAAAGACCTAAGAGAAAGACTAGGCTGTAATATAGAATTTAGAAGTCATCGCCCACATTACAGCAACGATTGTAGCATTGGTTAGGACTAATTACTACACTTAACGTCCTTAATTAACAACTTTCAGTACTGGTATCAAATTCTTATGGTAATCTGTCAGGAATATGTGTTTAAAGGGTTAGTTCACCCAAAAATGATAATTCTGTCATTAATTACTCGCCCTCATGTCGTTCCAAACCCGTGAGACCTTTGTTCATCTTTGGAAAACAAATGAAGATATTTTTGATGAAATCCGAGAGCTTTCTGAACCATCCATAGACAGCAATTTAATTAACACTTTCAAGGGCCAGAAAGGTAGGAAAGACATTGTTAAAATAGTCCATGTGACTTCAGTGGTACTGCGTAGGAGTCGTAAGAAATTGTTGAATAAATTGTTGAATATTTTTGTTCGTTTTTTATGCACAGAGTATTCTACTCGCATCATAAAATGAAGGTTGAACCACTGGAGTCACATGGACTATTTTAACAATGTCTTTCCTACCTTTCTGGCCCTTGAAAGTGTTAATTAAATTGCTGTCTATGGAGTGGTCAGAGAGCTCTCGGATTTCATAAAAAATATCTTCATTTGTGTTCCAAAGATGAACAAAGGACATACGGGTTTGGAACGACATGAGGGCGAGTAATTAATGACAGAATTATCATTTTTGGGTGAACTAACCCTTTAAAGCAAAAGTGGTACGTACATTATAACATATGCAACAAAAAAAACATATGCAATATATATATATATAGCCATATATCTGAGCCATTTTCTGAGTTCCAGGAGCATCTGTGCCGTCAGATCCTACACTCTCCCCTGCCTTATCGTGCAGCTCTGCCACAGCGCCGCATTCCTTGTCACCGGGACCAGGTAGATCTGTTCCCTGCACGTAGGGGGCCATACAGTACCCTGATGGAACGCACCGTGGAGCTCTGCAACTACCAAGGACAGAAGCTTCCCAAAATCACCATGACCTGCCCGACACCTTCTCCAAAACACCTGTGCCGCACAGAGATGCGGTATGCGGCTTGAAAGACTCAGAAAATATATATATATATATATATATATATATATTCTTTTTTAATTTTTTTATGATTATCTTTCAGTGACAACTTGTAATTTTGAAGGATAAATTCGAATTGTGCGTTTCATGATTAAAGGGGCGTGGGAACTTCACTTGTTCACGTTATTGCTAAAATTAAAACAATGGTCCCATGACCGGCATCAGTTTTTGACCTAGCACTGTGGAAATGTCCTTGTCCTTGTTGTTCATGCCAATGAAAATAAGGATATTCTTGAAGTAATAGATAGATAAATTAAATATAAATCAGATCACATAGCATCTAAACAATTTATTTAAGTGGATATTTGCATATTTACACTGCATACACAGCCAAAACTCATGTCAATAGCAACATGTCAATAAAAAAGCTCAATAATTATATTTCCAACTAATCATTGCTGTTCAAAGTCATTTGAAGGACGCTCAATTAAAACTGTAAGTGGCAGTATTTTGGTTAATCATTGATTTATCTGCTTTTACAGCAGGAGTGGCTCAAACATGTACGGTGAGTTACTAATTCCAATGAGGACTGGACACCAGGGGTGGGATTATAGCATTATCTACAAGCTACAGTTATGAATAATGAATGTAATTGCTGTTATTGAATGTAAAGTTTAGCAGCTTAGATCACTTTAGCATATGGAATTTTCTTTAAGGACAGTACCAAACAATTCAAGGTATACACACAATTCAAAAATCGCAAAGAATGCCTGTGATCACCACTGCTGTTTCACCCATGAGCTCAGAGCAGAATTTTCACATTCTTCAGCCATAGCACATGAAATAGTGTATCTCTGCGGTTTCAAGAGGAATGGGACTTTGATAATGAAGATGACAGAAGTGCTTCACATCTTTGCTGTACAGTGCTTAAGGCAGGGACATGTGTAACAATCTATTTTTCCAGCACTAAGTAAACATGTCACAACCTGGGTCTTCAGTAGCCCAGGCTTAGCTTCATTGCTGAGTCAGTGTGTGTGTATGAGCATGTGGCCGGTTTCTCAGGGCCTGTTCCTCCTGCTGTGCTTGTGTATGGGTGTAACAGCTCCCTGGTTTCACGCTTCGATTATCTGGTCAGGCATTACCCATGGCCGAATTCCCCCCACAGCCTTGTCCTAGCACTGCCTGACTTTTTTCTCTCCAACGGACAGGCATTCCTCTCATTCCTACAGAGAATAACGTCAGGATGGCCCCCATGTTGAACGCACTGACCAAACTGCCAAATGACCATTAGAAAAATTGTCAGATTATTGTAAATTAGCATAATAATAAAACTTTCTCAGGAAATCTATAAGCAAATATAGTAAGTCTGCCCCTGTTTGAAAGTCTCACTAGGGAAACCAACATGTACTAGAATGGATTTACCACTAGAGGGCATAACAAGCCTTTTCCTGGCAAACCTCAAGGGTTATATTGTGATTTTTTTTTTTTTTAAGTAGTGCATGTCAGTGCCACAACTGAATTAGATTGATTTACATTATGAAAAGAGGGCTCTCTGTTGTGCCTGAGACAAATCCTTATTTTTCAGTTGAGGGGTTAATGTCTTGTTACACGTTAACTGGTCTCCAGTTTCATGTTAAGGACCATGTTACTGGACCTTCAAAGAAACTACTCAAGATTTTTGTCTTAATTGTCTATAGATAAACCATCAGTAGATCACATGCAGAAATTTGCACTCCCATCAGCACTTTTATGGAAGTTCGCTCTCACGCTAATTTGCCTTGTTCAGTAAATCTGGCCCCAATGCATAAAATAAAGTGAATTAATTTAACCTTATTGTAAAGTACATTAAAGAGTAACTTAACTACATTTAGTAGTTTAACTAAGCTCTGCAGTATTGAATAGTTCATTAAAGCCACAAAATGTAATTTTTCGCAGCTAGTGGTCGCTTATTCAAAACAAAGCGTAGCTTGATGAGCTTTAATTATGCCGCAGGCGACCGCTTCTGCTTTTTCCGGTCATGCGTACGCAACGCTGTTTTATCATATTTGATGCATTATTTGAATGTGTTAAAAGTTATTTTATAATGCTTTTTTGTTCGGCGGCTACTATGAGACTCTTGTTGCACACTGCAGTAAGCTAGACCGATATTAGGCATTATAAAACATGAAAATGAGATTTAAACAATAAGACTAACTGTGTTGAGCTATATAACAATGATTAGTTTTCTGTCAATTAATGTATCCAAACAGTTGCTCATCTGTCTAATAAAACACATAATATATTAAAGTGCCTTTGCTGTTTCCATGGTTTCTTCAAAATAAAATCGGAAAACAAGGGTAACGTGGATATGATGTCATTGATAGGCGACGCACGGAAACGGTCCGTGTCCTGGTTAAAATTGCTGATTTCTCTGGATTTAAACATTCTTGGAAACATTTGGTATAATGTAAGTACACAAGTCAACAAAATATATATAACATTGTTCTTACATATTGTGCTTTTAACATGAACTATTAACAATTACTTTGGGGAAGTTTAAGGATTCAACTTTTGGGAAAAGTAAATTATGATAACATTAAGATCTTAATTTTTTCTCTTAATTCTTTCCATAAGCAATTTAATTAGCTAATATCTTCTGATATTTGTAAGACATGTTCATCAGTCAGAATAACTGCCTTTGCACCGTTAGATAAGCATTAAACAACCCTGAATAAGCCCTTATTAGGACACAACCCAAGAGACGATTATCCATGCTTATTACTTCTGACGCAAACGACAGCTTGCCTCAATAATTTGATAAGCTACCTGAAAGTTCACTTGAAACAAACAGAAAGGGCAAACAACAGTCCTCAGTTAACGTTAAAAGTTTATGTAGAGATAAGGCCTATGAAGGAAGCACAAAGGCTTCTGTAGGGTATTCTGTAGGAAGAAAAGAAGAAAATGTGTAAGAGATAACTTTCTTTCTGTCCTAAGAACACTTAAGAGGAAGTTAAACCAAAACAAATTGTCTGAACTTATCATATAAAAACCAGACAGAAGTAACTCTAAATTTAGACTTGTATAAACTTGCTACATTGCTTAGTAGCCACAAACTCTCTACATTACTTTTTTAAATGATTATTATTTGGTGTATTTTATCATATTGCCACTCAGGTTAATGTGTTAACATGATTGTTAGGCACAGTGCACAGCAAAGTCTCTCAAATCTGTTTACCCATGGTAATATCACTGTAACGAAGGCCCTCAAGTGCCTTATTTCTCTATTAAACAAACATTGTGAGCATCTGATGAAATAGTAAAATTCCTCTGGTTTTCTAATACTGTAAGAAAGAAACATACAAGCATGGGCAACAGCTGCAGTACATTTACAGACAGCTCTCCTATGTGGAGGTCATTCATCTGCCTATCAGATTTCTATTGAAATGTTAGGCTTACAGCAGCAGTTGCTACTTCAGTATCAGACCTGCCTTCAAAACTGGAAGGCCACCATTATGGTCACTAGGGCACACGCTCCAAATCACTTACAATGAGGTGTCAATCCTGTGCATATGTAAGCCGTATGCGCAATGTCATATGATCTCTACCAAAGCATCTGTGTATGTCTTTATACACTTACTCCTAGATTATTGCATATCTAAGATTATCTAAAGCCATTGTGAAGCTTTCACCACGAGCCCGTTTTTGCTCTGCTGTTTGTAATCTATAGTTTGAGCTCCTCCTCTGTTCCACCCTAAAGTGACATGCACCCGCGTGCTGGAACGACACCTGTTCACAGAATACTGCATCATGCGATCTTTATCTCTCAGAGGGACCAGCACCCTTTTTTTGTGCATAGTGAGATTTTGCACTGTGCCAATGTGTCCATGTAACTTTCTATATTTGACTGCAAGCACAGCAGTGACACAAATTACCACCTCAGCAGTCAGTATCAATTCGTGAAGATTACGACAGTGTCAAATCTGTAACCAGAAGACCTATCATCAGCAATAACCAATGTAAGGGTTGCATATGTTTCTAAAAGTAGCTGTTCTTCTTTCAATCAATTATCTTCTAAATATATTTATTTATTGAAAGGAGAGCATTGATAAATAGTTTTATACTATATAAAATAGTATCAGCATTCAACTGGAACAGAGCTAAAAGTGAAAAAGAACTACTAAAATCAAAGCCTATCCAACTGATAGAAAGCTATATCTAGTTATTTGAGAACATTTCATACCACATAAAACAACCAGTAAGAACTTACAATAAGGTGCAATTGGTTAACACTGTAAATGCACCAGGTATCATGACATAGGCCTACAGGTAACAACATATTTTATTAAACTATATTGTCAATATATATGAATGTGTGGAGCTTAAAATATTTTATGGGCCACAGAACAAATACATGGAACCAGAGAACTTCTGGCATCATTATACTTCACAGCAATTGGCAGAGGAATTATGGGTAGTAATGTGGATGCATTTGTAGTTATTTAGCAAACATTGTATTATGTTACCTGTAGTAAAACCATATAAAGTCCGAACTCATCGAAGCTTGGCACTGGGAAAAGTGATTCCTATTAAAAAGAAAAGTGTTGTCTATATCAGTCTTATCATTGCTGATAAGGTTTGTTTGCATCATAAAGTGAGGTCATAAATGTATACGGCTGGTTCACTGTTCATGTTTCGACACGCACAGGATCGCTTAGGTGTCTTAGAGAGTGCAGGTCTGGGTGAATGGGTTCATTTGGATCGCACTGTGCATGGGGCCTGTTTTTGGAACCGCATCATTCAATAAGTTTCATAAAAGCCTTTGCCAAGACTGCCAGAGCAGATCCCCCCATGTCCGTCAGCACATGCTAGGGGCTTGTCTTTAAACGGCTGCGTCCTCTATGACTTCCGCAAGGGCCTGGTGCACCGTGTGCCAGAGAGAGCTGACCAAGCCTTTTATTTAAGGACATCTACATGTGTGCATGGTAGTTAATTTTCACCATATGAATTTAACTTAGCTCTGATCCAAAATACTCAGCTTAAATAACCGGGATGGTATTTTATGACAAGATTGAGTTGTTCACTGCAGTGGATGTCTAATCAGTGGCAGGTGAGAAATCACATGGACTTGGCAAAACAAACAGCAATAATTTACAGCAGATGTCCTTTACAACCTCTCTTAAACAAATGACTTGATTTTATGTACATCACTGGCTATAAAAGTTCTATTGACTGTAGTATGCTACATACTAGTAAAGGCATTATCGAAAATGATGTCTGGAGTCTTACCCCCTGTAAATTCCCTTATGTTTCATAGTATTGAATTCCAACCAAATGTATTCTACAAATCACAAGATCTGTTGAATCTATCTGCAGATCTTCTTGACATAATTTGAATGCAACCGATTTTCCTATGACAGTTAATCATCAGCTCACGTATGAAGTCATTGCACTGCAGTCTCAAAGCCCCTTGAGAGTCAGCGTAGCTAATGAAATTATTCTCCAAGCCTCGGGATAAACAAACATTAAAGAACAGTGATAGAAGGAGTGGGAAAGAGAGTAGAATACAGATTAGCCTCCTACTGGGTAAAGCTTGCTATTTAAAATGAGACACAGGAGGTCTGCCTGATAGTTACATCAGATAACCAGTGTTGTCATGACATCGATGCCACATGATGGCTAAAAATTATGTGGTTCATGAGCAAAGACAGCAAATTTTTCATCCTGCGCCAGCCGAGAAACCGCCATTGAAATAAATGGGAACCCTGAACACACACAAAAAAAAAGATAGACAAGCATAGAGTGTTTCTATATCTGGATAAAAAGTCTGGCCCCATCCCCCTGAATTCTGTTTTGTTCACAAAACCAGTGACATCAAAAAGAAACCTATTTCAGGGATATCTGTTAAAGTGTGTATTTCCATTAAAAAGTTGCATTTAGTGTTGCCATTATTTCATGATGGAAAACATCATGATAATGCATGCTGATTTAAGTCCAACTGAAACATTTGGCAACTTTAAAACTGCCTTACTTTGTGGGTCAGTGAGTTCTTTGAGCAATTCAAAGAGTCGTAAATGACCACAGGGCTGTCGCTTCAACAACAAAAGGTGTTTGCCCTGAAGGGCTATTTCAGGACGCGCAGTATTCAAAGAATGGCTGCACTGTTGATACACCTGCATCTACTGTGAGTCAGCTTTATAAAGGCCAGTAAGGAGCCCCGTACAGCCTCTCAACCTGTCACTCTCCGTGTGTGTTTCTGTGTGTGTGTGTGTGTGTGTGTGTGTGTGTGTGTGTGTGTGTGTGTGTGTGTGTGTGTGTGTGTGTGTGTGTGTGTGTGTGTGTGTGTGTGTGTACGAGAGATCACTCCTGCAGAGGTAAACTAATCCTGCCCTAAAGAAAGCCTTGCACCCAGAGTAAAGAGCAGAGGGGACAGCTGGATAGGGTTAGTTAGTGTCTCGCCATGCCATGAAATGGCTGCCAAAAATACAATTATTTGTTTCTGGAGGTTAAGTTAGCTCGCTTGCTCCTTCAAGGCTGTTAATAGATGTGCAGTGGAGCAGAAGGTTAGTTGTTGGCTAAAAAGGCAGGTGAAAAAGGTATTTTTTTAAATTCTCCTCTAGCTTTCTGAAGCAGCTCAGTGGGAAGAATATAAAGGGTTTCTGGGAATTGCATGGTATTTGAAGGGCAGCATAAGGGGAAGGGGGTAGTACAATGTAGCCAGCGGGAATTGGAGGTATTTCTCAGCTGATCTGTACTGTCCGGGAAACAGGTCACAGTTACAACCTCTGACCTCACAAGGGTGGACACCCAACCTGTCACTCAAATAGGCAACATCACACCACTGACTTCTAAACAAATAACTCCTAAATAAATGAACAAAACACAATGAACAAACAAAGCTATGCATTAAGAGGGCTGACCGTATGCTTTACATGTAACTAAGCAACAAAACAGTGGGTGCTCATGGGAAAACATGGAGAACGAATTGGTGAAAATAAGTTACGTAATCTTTAAATGTGAGCTACTTCTTATTTGACTACATAGTGCAGTTTGTCTTCAGTGTAATGAGTGTAACTGTATAATTGCTCTGTGTGACTTGAGTTATATTAAGACTAGGGACACACCTGAGGTTACTGTGACAGCTCGTATGTCAGTAAGTGTACTTCATGATACTGTTAGGTTAACATGTGGTTAGGGCAAAGTGAGATGGATTAGTTTTAAGCTGAATTACTGGACTCCTCGCTGTGCAGGGCACACACTTGTGTCCATGGGGAAAACTTTGGCCTTGGGATCACGGTGGGTATCCATCTGTGCCGTGAGGATGACGTGCTACTATATACGCACACTTGTACAGACACATGCCCCCATAATCAAACTGTGCCATCAAGATAGAGACCATCATCCTTTATGACTTCGTAGTAACGACAGCACAGATGGTCACAGATGGATGGCATGGAAAGATGCAGACCCAACCAACTTTCTGATTATTTTAGCATTGGACCTCGCACACTACATATGTGCACATATTGTCTTGGTTACCTTTTGTAGTTTTGACTTTTGTTGTAAAGGAGAATAATTCTGGATGTCAGACAAATTGGAGATTACTTCAGTAACCAGTATTGTTTTGTTATGAACTGTGCTATAGATATCAATGAAACTTTACATTTTGGGGCTTATTTTGTCTGGCAAGCATGTGAAAATCACAAAGACCAAAATCTCATATAGACTTGGGAGTGGGCTCTTTTGCCAGTAAGTATCTGCCCAGAACACCATAGCCACCGCATTGTGTTTTTAATGTCCATACAATTAAGTCAAATTTGTTTGGATCCCAATGTTTTTCAAAAGTTCTTCTTTAGTTTGGAACGACAAGGATTATTGGGTATTAATTTATAGGCATGTTGTGCACTTTTATGAACTTCACAAAACAAATGTCTTGGGTTTGAACACAATGCTCTTGTATGAGCGACCCTCCAGCATTTAATAGCGTAACTTGAGAAGCAGAGAGCAGCTCGAGTGGCATGTATGAAAACCCTCCATTCCTCTCATGGGATTTCTGTAGTCACTAAATTTGCTCTGGTGAATAAAGTGTCCACGATATGGAAGTGATAAGTTTTCCACCACAAAATGGCCACCAGGCAGTGTAGACCACCTGATTAAAGATTCATGTTCTTTTAGTGTGAAGGTGCATTAGTACCACACAACTGGCCATGGGGAGCTTTCATAATTTAGGTAAATCACATTTCTTTTGGCTCTCATGTTGTTAAAAGTGTCAGAGAAAGTCAAGAGGTTCCTAAAGCTCTGCTTATTTTTTATTTCTGCTCAAATTTGCTCCGGGATTAGCCAGAAAAACAAACTCCCATGCATGAATAAGACTTTGATCGATCTGACAGTTCTGCTGTCTATTTGGTTCAGATTGAAAAGAATTAAAAGAAAATAATCTACAAAGACATTAATTAGAGGTGATAGAACACTCTCAACTTTTCATCAGGTTATGTCATTTTAAACTGATCCAATGTTTGTTTTATGAGGCATTGAGAAGAATATTAAATTGTATAGTTACCCAAGTTGTTTGGGTTTAAAAAAAATTCACTGACGCAACAATTTTTTAACTGTATCTATCTGGTTGTTTATATAAGTGTGAACCTCTTCTTGGAGCAATGTGATGCGGGAAAGTCTGATAACAAATTATGCGATCTGTATAATTATTGTAGTGATAAAGAATAAGACAACAGTCTACCGAAGCTGAAAAGCATCATGGGAAGGCAGTATTTATTGGGTGAGTGACTGGCAACATAAACTTGGTTTTAGTGACTGATATGGTAATCAATGGCTGGTGTTTGAGGTAGTGTAGTGGAGTATGATAATAGCTATTTTTATGATTCTACTTTTTTATTACATTTTTGTTACAGTCAGTCTTGTTTAGAAATACACCATATTGCCAAAAGTATTGGGACACCCCTCCAAATCACTGAATTCATGTCTTCCAATCACTTCCATGGCCACGTGGATAAAATCAAGCCCCTAGGCATGCAGACTGCTTCCACAAACATTTGTGAAAGAATGGGTCGCTCTCAGTGGCTCAGTGAATTCAAGAGTGATACCGTGATAGGTTGCCACCTGTACAATAAGTCCAATCATGAAATTTACTCACTACTAAATATACCACGGTCAACTGTTAGTGGTTTTATAACAAAGTGGAAGCAATTGGGAACAACAGTAACTCAGCCACGTGAAATCAGTGGTAAGTCACGTAAAATCACAGAGTGGTGTCAATGCATGCTGAGGCCCACAGTGCGCAGAACTTTCTGCATAGTCAATAGCTACAGACCTCCAAACTTTGACATCCTTTGGCCTTCAGATTAGCTCAAGAACAGTATATAGACAGCTTCATGGAATGGGTTTCCATGGCCGAGCAGCTGCATCCAAGCCTTATATTAACAAGTGCAATGCAAAGCATTGGATGCAGTGATGAAAAGCATGCCACTACTGGACTTTCTCTATCTGGCCATCCCATTGACGACTCTGGGTTCGGCGGTTGCCAGAAGAACGGTACTTGCCTGACTGCATTGTGCCAAGAGTAAAGTTTGGTGGAGGGGGGATTATGGTGTGGGGTTGTTTTTCAGGATTGGGTTTGGCCCCTTAGTTCCAGTGAAAGGAACTCATAATGCTTCAGCATACGAAGACATGTTGAAATAATATACATGAAATAATATACATTTTAAAACTTTTAGGAACACTTTTAACACACACACACACACACACACACACACACACAAACTGTCCCCTTCACTTGACTTAGGTTGTGCATACTAGTTTTTGTAAATCGCTCTGAATTAGGGAGACTTACTAAGACTTAAACACTTCTAGAATATGATAATGCTAATATAAATTGTATGTTAGAGATTCACACAATATGATAATAATGGAAAATACCATTCTATGTGTAGCCTAGTGTTTTTCTACAGAAGCTTTGTTGTCATTCATATGTAAACAGTTATATTTCTCTTGACTGAACGAGTGCTGATGGAGAGACTGTTAATCCTGTTGTTAAACCAGTGTGATACAGAGTATAGGTCTCTTCATGCACTGTAGTAGAAGATCACACAGAAAAGGGCGGTTCATACAGCGGATCAATTACAGAGTGACAGTACTCATTACTTTGAAAGGAGGAGCCAAGCAGGGCGTCTTTCTCTTTCTAGCACACACACAATTTCGTTTTCAACCCCATCAATTATTAAGCAGTGTAATTTTACTTTGTCACACATCTACTATTGGCTTTGTGAGCTTGGCTAACAGAAGGCTTGGGTGATCATACGTGAGGTAACAAGTCTCGAGCGCCTCATAATTACAGGGATCTAAAAGCCAATGGGGCCCAAACCGCATCAGCTGCTGCAAATGTGTCTTTTATTGTCTTCTCTTCTACGTAATGACATATTTTAACCAACTGAGGTGAAGAATGAACAGGAAACCGTTGGATTGTTTGCCAGATGGAGACGATCAATGTCTATCAGTGAAGAATGTGATGAGCTGTGTTTAAAGCCATCACTAACAATATTGCATCGGAGGCACATATTTTAAGGTAGGCATAGGACAGTTTTAAACAGAAGTTGAGCATACCATTGGTAGGTTATAATAAATAGGTTTCAATTTGTGAATTTCAAATTAGGCAGCACTGAAAAAGAAATCAATATGACTCTCTTGGGAAAAAGCAAGAGCAGAAGATTAGAAATGCTGCTTTATTAGAACCACTAAGATTATCCATTTAGATTGAGAACTTTGGAACTCTGGAACTCACAAAGGCAGAAACCTTTGACTGCACTGACTATCAGAGAAACACAAAGTATGTTTCTGTGATAAAGAAAAAAAAATTATCTTAAGTTGTATTGCTGCTAAGTGTGATTAGCTATACTACAAAACCTAGTGAGCTTTCTAGCTGTCCACATAGCATTCTGGAGCAGTATGCTAACTGATTTTGGACAATCTATAGGCAACAACTACAGGGATCATACAAAAAAAATGCTTTAGGAGATTGCTCTGATTATTGAGTTTAATAGAGGTGACATGAGAACCATTTGATACTCTAATAAACATCAAAATGAATAGCATGAACAAATGTGGTGTTAAAAGTCAGTTTTATATATATATATTGGTGAGTGAGTCTCCAGTCATTGTATTTAAATATCAATAAAAAATGAGCATCGGATAAGACTCTGGCATTGTCCATCCCTCAGACTGAAAGACAAATAATAAGATAACAAAAGAACAAAAGGGCGCCACACCTCATGTTTATCTCCGGTTGATTATACTGTGATAACCAAAACTGCACATTACACTCCATCATGGTTACTCTGGTGGAGTAAATGAGAGTGTAAACACAGCTGCAGGAAATTCAAAGCCTTTTTTTAAATCCTAGCAGGAATGGCTGTGGTACTTTATATCCTTGCAGCATCAATTCATTTGCTCCATTGAAACATTTCAGCAGCTTCCCACCTGACACTGAAGTACAGGGTTTGTAGTCAGCTGGGTTGTTCTGTCGCTTTGGTGCCGAGGGAGTTAGTGTGATGGATGCCACTTTCTGCTCTCCCTCAGGCTAAAATATTTTTTTATGAATGAATGGATTCATACAAAGCTCTGTGTAGTGCATGCAGTTTTTGGTGTGTACCAATATAGCATATAACTCCTGCCTCTCTGGGATATATATATTTTTAAAATCTTTATAAATTTGGTTAATACACATATTAATTACACTGAAAAATAATTTTTGAATTGTCTTTTTATCCAACTATTCCCTATAGACAATGTACGGTAAACTTCAGTGAAGTGACGGTTAAACAGAAGGGGATATTTAAAAAGTGATGCTGCATCTCAGGTTGAGGTCTGGTATCTCTTTTCATTCGTGCGGATGCATCTCTCATGCTAGTTCCACCCCCGCAGTGAGAGATGTGATTGGATGTTATACTCTATTCATCACTCTTCTAATGAGCTCATTGGTCCACAGGTCTGTAGTTAACCTTGTTTGCAAGAACAACACTTTGCGTAATTGAGCCTTCAGCATAATCAATCAAATGGATGTGCCAAGAGCCATTTCAGCTTGGGCTTCGTTTTGTCTTAGCTATGCCAAAGATGGTGGCATGTTACCAGCCTTTAAACAATAGCTGTGAATTTAAATATCAAAAATAAATTGTAACTTGAACTACGCCTGTTCCAGTCTTGTAAACTCTGGCTTTTGTGAGAGGTAAACAAGGCCTCTGATATTCAGGTTGATAATCGAGATTCATTGTTGCCAGGCAACACATTATATGTCCTGGACTGGTCTCTGTAGTTTGTTTACGGGCTACTTGTTGTACACAAGATTACAGATGGGCTCAATGGTGGCTTTTTAAACAAGCACAATGTTATCGTGTGCCCAGAGAACATATGTGCAGCGTGTTGTGCTGAAATCTATAGTTCTGAGTCTCTGAAAATGGCTCAAACTGGATTTCTCCAACAGAGTAGGACAAATGTGTGCTTTGTTAGTTAGTTCCCCCTGTAATCAATCCGTCTGGACACTTTATACAGGCCAGATGTTACTCCAGCAGTCATGATGACAATGCTTAGAATGCTAGAGGCAGTTTGACTGAATTTAAGATGAGAGAAGACTCTGAATACAGCCAGGGTTTCCAATGTGGCAACAAGTGCAATAATAAACACCCCCTTCTTCAGCACTGTGCTGTGAATAGCCTTGCATCTGCATGCAAAACCATGCCCCTGGCCAGAAGGGTATCCCAAAGGCAGGAAATACTGGGAATGAGAGATGCTTTTACCCTTAGCTCAAGGCACTAAACTATTCAAGTGTGGCTAATGTTGCCTGTGAGCTTTGAATCCAATGCACAAATGAAGATGCATCAAACCCCTCACTGAGCAGTAACAAACCGTAACCCATTCATGCAAAACACAATGGAATTTATAAAAATCTTCATATTTGAAAGCTATAATGCCTTTATTAAAGTGCAGAGAAATCATTTTAATTCTGGTCATGAATACATTCTTGCAAAGCTTTGACATATATGTAAGTAAACGAAGAGAAAACAGTGTGAAGTAGCATGTGAAAATTGTGTGATTTATAGCACTGTTACATTGTGTAGCGTAAGTCTGTTTGAGTCACTGCCTCTCATCTTATATACAGTATGTATCATATTTGATTCACTGCTGCTGTGAATAGCCAAAGCTGATGATTTTCAGAGGCGTTTTTGAGCTTTTCTATAAGAATCCACCAGATGGCTATAAAAATAAACCCTGCTAAATATGTGCAGTGTGGGTGAATATATGACAGCGGAGCTGACAAAATATGCTCCATTGCCTCAGGCAACTTTCTTGTACACAGAGAAAGAAAGGAACACAATGTGACCGAGTGTTTTGTACATGTCAATGTTGAGATTTTATCCTGAAAATTTGAATTATCTTGTCACAAGATTACATATTTTTCATATTTCAGCTACTGACATTTTTTCATTTATTTTTTCACTTGCAAGTCAAATTCATTTACACTCTTTGTGGCATTATAAATAGCTTACTTTTGAACAAGAATAATATCTGAAGCAGTTTATTTAATGCTAGATCACGTATATAAGGAAGTGGGTTGAGGTAAATCCATACAAACAGTACTGAATTTTCAAAGGTACTTCCTGTCTTTCCGTGCGAACCCATGTTTATATTTGCTCAGACAGTCTGCAGGGGCAGGGAGTCTTCATGCAAATATAGTCTAACGTGTGAACATGACTCATTTATTGCGTAACCATCCACCATTTATTTTGAGTCTCTTATCAGTCAAGCTGTGTATCAGGAGTGTTGATTTGCAAGACAGCTCTCCAGCCCCAGTATCTATTGATTTTTTTTCCATTGATGTGAGGGGATGACAACAGATCGAATCACTAAACACCACACGGGCTCATTTCATAAACCTGACTGTATTATTAACCAGATGGCAATGGTACTTCAGCCATCTGCGCTTTTGTTTCGGCCCAAAATCCTAATTGACCAAATGGAGTTTATATGTGGAGAGATACACCTGCCACCTGTTTTGAGCTTTATGCAAATAGAGTGAATATAATAGTTTTTATTAAGCATGTCTTGGTACCTGACTGAAATGGTTTTGATGTTGGTGGGTAATTTATTATATGTTTATATATAATAGGATGGGGTACTCTAATGAGTTTGGGGTTGAATTCATTGGTATACTGGTGAGTCATACAATAACTGATGAGAGGTTTCTGTCTGTTGTCAATACAAGGATATTGTAGCTCTGTTCCAAAATCTAGTGAGATCTCTAGCTGTCTACTGTCTATAAAAACTGCAGCCTTGTAAGCCATTCATAAGCGCTTTACATAGGCACCAACCACATGCCACACAAATACTTGACTCCTGAAAATTGATTCCAATTGAGTTTGATGTCAGCATGTTGCTAAGCTGACACTTGGTTTTAGAACAAAGCAAGAGTGTACAGAACTGAGGATGTGCTTCTTATAGTCTATTGTTAAGTGATGGAACATGATGGAAACAGTAAAAACTCTCAGGTGTGTGTGGGTGGTTTTGAAAAGCTCTCAGGTGTACACTGTCTGTCCCCAGGACTGGATATTACGAAGAGGTGTTTTGTCTGCAGGGTTCATTATTGTTACATCAGAGCAGGTAAGGTTATACACACTTTAATTAGTCACCAGGGGAACATATACTTGGATCTTTGGTTCATTGGGGCTTTGGGCTTTTAGCAGACAGCTTTTAGGTTGACAGAGAGACTTATATGTATAAAAGCAAGCTGATTAACACACTGCAATCTAACATTAACCTGTGTTGGGTGATGGTGTGAGAACCATATATCCATGTTTGCTGCATACACATATTCTGAAGCTTTTTACTGCATCCATGTGCCTCAGTGAGCATGTTGCCAAGCGGAGAAAGCTCAGTCTGGAATCACCACACATTCCCAGAGCACCATTCTAATGCCTGGATGCTCCAGTAGTTCTAAAAGCAAAGCAGCTAAATATAGACCAAGGCTTGCATCCTCCCCCTAAGCTGATGGCGTAAGTACAAGACATCATGCTACTAAGCAGGGGACTACCATTTTATCAATCCATTATCATATCGGTAGTCTGTGCTTCAGAGAGCCTGCCCACAATCTGTTTGCTAACCAACTGATGCATATTGCTCAGAAACAAGGAAGTGCTTTGTCAGTCTGGACAGTTCTAATCTGATTGGCTGGCTTTACACAACTTCCGGGAGCAAAGGGGAGCAGTCCACCTGAAACAAAGTAATGTTTACAAGGTACTGGACTGATACAAAAAGTGTTTTTATGGATGACATAATCACTGGATTTGCCAAACGTTTGCCAGGTTAGTGACATCAAATATTTGAACAATTTTGAGAGTTTTGTTTGTGGCAGTAACAAGTTAACTAGATATCCATGAGCAGAGCTGTATATTCTGCTTTGTTTACTGAGTTATGTCTGAAATAGTTTCCCAACATTTTTCTAGGATCAACCGTTTTTCTGGATTGTTGCACCTTTGTTTATTCATTGAAGTATTTATTCATTTTTATTTTCATTTTCATGGTTGTCTGTTATGGTATATTTCAGATAAACCTGCCTGTGGCACCTATAAACATAAGGAATTTTGGTTGGTTGCATGCACTACATGTCGGTCAGACTGTCTAAAGGAGCTGAACTGCAAATAATACCTATGATTCCGTTGCTATCACACTTCTGCAGGTCCTCCTTTCACAGCTTTTAGTCTCAAGTGCCATGCCTCAGTGATTGTGTTCTATGTCTCAGCAAATGAATTCTGTCAACCCTTTGATTTCTCACTATCAGAAACTACTAAGGCAATGATATGAGTTAACACAACCCCAACATCAGCCCTTCTTACGGTCTCCACTTAAAATGACCCAATGCTGTTATCAAAGGCCCGATTCCATAGTGCTTACTGAGGTTTCCCAGTAACCACAGTGACAAATGCCATGACAGCCATCCCAGCATACCCTGCTCCCCTCTGACCACAGCCTGACATGTGACCCTATATTAGCTTGCTTCCTGGGGGGATGGACAGGGCAGATGGTTGTGGCTTGTATTTATTTTGCATTTTATTTAGCATTTTACTTTTTTAATGTGTGTACTAGTACACTCTTTACGCTGCACCTTGCTTTCTTGTTTGTTTTAGAGATATATATATATTTTCTTTTGTCAGGCCTAGCTGGATGAAAGTGAGCCTGAAACTTTAAAGGGATAGCTCAGCCAAAAATGAAAATTACCCCATGATTTACTCACCCTAAAGTCCTCCTAGGTGTATATGACATTCTTCTTTCAGATGAATACAATCAGAGTTATATATATATAAAAATGCCCTGCCTCTTCCCAGCTTTATAATGGCAGTGATGGACACTTTTGTGGACAGTGCCATTATAAAGCTTGGAAGAACCAGGACATTTTTTAATATATGATTGTATTCATCTGAAAGAAGAATGTCATTTACACCTAGGATGACTTGAGGGTGAGTAAATCATGGGCTAATTTTCATTTTTGGGTGATCTATGCCTTTAAATACTGAGCCTGAAACTGACGACATCTCCAACATTCAAAGTTAGGGGTGAATAATCATTAACAGAATCATATCTTTGGGATGTCAGATACCACTATCCAAAGACTGAAGTAGGATGATCTGCATTGTGTTGAAACTCCACCTAATCCAAAAAATCAATCACTGTTGGGCTTTATTAATGAATAGCTTGTTAAAGACTCTAAAGAACAGATCATACAGATTCAATCACATCACATATAACCTAATCACTGTAGAATGTGGTTTGATATGTAGGCCGCTTATGATTTTTAATTTTTTTATCTGTAGTCATTTATAATGATTAATGATTAACCAGCAGCAGTATTACTGGACATAATTTTTGTGTATAGAGTATAATCTTATATTTACATGGCTCTTGTTTGGGAACTAAATGTACAGTACAAGTGGAGGCTGCAATGTTGCTGCACTCACTCCACCCTCTAGTGGACAGTAATTTCATTTGTCATGCCAAAATAACACGTGCTGATAGTGTAAAAGGAAATTAATCATTTAAAATGTTATATTGTTTTTTGTGTCCGTACACAAATGCATAAGGCCCAATAGTTACAAACGATAAGTCAACGTAATTTGATATTATTTAAGCAATTTCTGGGCGTTGCCTTTTAAAGAGATTTGACACAGACATCATCTTTCAGAGGGGCACATTAGAACTAAACAGCTCTGTTCATGTGATTAATTACCACACCCATGTAAGAATGTTCACATGAAATCAAGAAAGTGAGCACTTTAATATACTGACAACTCTCTGACCCTTTAAACTCAAATGTTAAGTTGAAATTGTGTATGATGTGAACAGGATTGAAAGCATGAAAACATGAAGAAAAATCTTGTGAAATATAGCCTAGTATGCATATATAAACAAACTCTGTGGCATCAGGTGTGTGTTTGTATTTGTTCATTTGGATGTGGTTGGTTGGGAGTATGGCAAGCCATTTCAACATGTAGGCCTAGCTGTTTATATTTTGGTAGTAGACTTACCAATTGTGTAACTTTTTAAACAATTAACAGAAATATGTACTATAAAAGAGTTATTACAACTAACTAAAATAAGTACTAGTATTTAATGGTTAAGGAATAATGGAATACTAAATAGATAGGCCTACTAATCACAATTTGAGTAAGAACCTGATGGTTATTGGAGACTTTGGGGTGTCGTTTCCTGGGGAGGTAACCCCCCACTTCCCCAATAACCAAAACTAGCACGTACAATATGAATGCCGTGTAGTGTGTTCATTCAAAATCACAGTAATGTGCCCATTCACTTACGCCGATGAGAAAATGTGTGACCCATTTGAATTATAGTACCAGTTTATTTCTTTAAATGCTATGGAGAAAAGAAAGACATATTTACCACCGTAAAAAAAAAAAGAAAAGAAAAAGATTTACTAGAATGTATCATGCTGTATTTTAGTACAAAAATTAGGCTACTGTGGTAAATTTTGTTTGGTAAAACAAATAATAAATAATCTAAGGGAATACAATTTCCACTATTAGTTTTATTACAATGGTGGCGTGTTTCCTTAAATATGCATGCTGTTGTTTTATATATATATATATATATATATATATATATATATATATATATATATATATATATATATATATATATATATATATATATATTTTCTAGATAGGCTACTATTCATATATAAATGCAAAGCCGGCTTGCCGCACAGGGAGGGGAGAGAAAAGAAGGTGGAGGCGAACGAGGGTGATAGATAAGTCCAGACAACACCCTAAACCGGTTTAAAGTATATTCCTAGTTACTGTATGTGTGTGAGAGAATGACACGGGCTGTTCTGAATATGTTAGGCCCAAAAGTGCGGCGTAGTACAGAGCCATGCGTGCGTCTTTGTTTGTTTTGCACGTTTCCAAGCGATGATAACGCGAATTCGGTTAGCGTTTGAGGAAGCAGCCCCTAGAGTTGGCTTGCTCAGGTCTGGATGTAGCTGATTGGAGTAGCAGCAGTCAGAGTGGGTGATCACAGGGAGGAGGGGAGAGACTCTGAAGTGGCTTTTCTGCGTGTGTGTGTGTGTGTGATTCTCCAGCGGCCATGTTAACCAAGAAACCCTGCGCTGCTGCTACCGCTGTCTACCCGACTGGTAAGGAACCCAATTCCCGGATCTAAGAGGGCGACGCCGGGCACATTTATTCTCCGGATCGGATTGTGGAGATGGATTATTTATCCGATTTAAATGCTCCATAACGCGTGTAAGGCTCGCAGCGTTTCGTTTCATTGCTCGTGGTGGCTATAGGTTTCAGTACAGTAGCTATTATTCCCGGAAACACAGTTAAAAAAACCCGTCCTTTTTTGTACAGTGAATTGTTACTGTTGCTATAGTGACTATATAGAAACCAAGCGCTTTGGATTAATGGCTCTTGGATTTATTGGGGGTTTAAAGCTCGCGTGTCTATATAAGTTAAAGGTTTTCGTTATGCTAATGTTGATTTTCGTTTGTTAAAATGGTGCAGATATCGTTCTGTTCACACTAAATTTGTTATTGATTTATACATCTGAATCCGATATATCGATAGCCTATAGTGTAACGTTAACGGAGCTACGTACAGTTTTCCTTTTTCTGGATGAACAAGCCTTTTATTTTCTCTTTTGTCTTTTAAACATTCTGACAGGTTAAAGCAATTGTGTAAACATTTTCCCGAATAACGTTACATGTTTACTAATTTCCACAGGCAAAGGGGGTGAGATTTGCCAGCTACAGTCTTCCCCCGGACTGGGCATCGGGGGTCCCCGGGCTGGAGCAGGGACTGAAGCCACATCACCCGTCACATTACCACCACTCAGGAACAGCAACTCTCTCACGGTAAAATTAACCGTTTTGCTTGCACTTTCAACAATGCATACCTCCTCCTTTGTTCTTTTAATCGGAGTTTTGCTACAATGTTAGCATACGTTTTGGCTATTGCATGGTTTGAGGAACCAAAGGTTTTCAAACTCACTAATGGCAAAAAGCTTAAGACATGATAATACCTTTCCTAAAATAAAGGTTGCTGTGTATCTTAATGTCGAAAGACCCATTAATACTGCGTCTGAAGCATGATTATAATAATTTTAAAGTTAAGTAATTAATTGGCTTTTATATTGTCACATGTACTAAATCCAAAGCAAATTATTAAAATATTTTCTTTGTATTAGTTTATTGTGTGTTTTCCAACCTTTTTTAGATTATTTTTGTGTTAACTGTACCTGAAGAAAAACATTTTCAGTCTAATTTGAACTGATTTTGTGCATGTCACAATAAATGTTTCACTGCACTTTTCACTTTTACAAAGAGTAGTTCCTTACAAATTGCACTGAGCAAGATAAAGGTTATAGTTAACGCATTAACTTTGACAAATAAATGTATTAAAATCTTTTTTTTCCCCCTCTTTCTCTTTAAAATTTTCTACGGACCCCCTTAGGGTGTACTTGAGGCCTCCTGAGGGCCCAACAAACCCTTTTATATAGCATGTGTTATTAAGGGCCCTGAAGTAATGGTCCATGATTCATACAGAAAGCAAGCCTGTTACTTTTGACATGGGGTATTGTTTATGTGCATTTTTTCTTGTAAGTGACTTGAAGAATGCAGCTAGTGGAGTTCAAAATAACCCGATTGTATGTCAAGTTTGTGAGATGTTACATTTGCAGTGCATGACATAAAGGGTATTTTCTGAGCCTTATATGGATATAGACTTACAATGTAATGATTAAACAGTGCACTGTATTTGCACGCTATGCATTTTTAAGAGACCGTAGCGAGAAGACTTAGACAGTAGTTTCAAGATGTTGGAAACCAAAATGCATCTTTTAAACCTATGTTTTGATGATTGAAATGTACATTTTTAGGGAAAGGCATGGAACATGTAGTTTAAACAGTGATAAACATTACGATATGAGCAGTAGTAATGATCAGTGGCTCACTCAGAGTCATTGGTAGATGTATTGTGTGGAGATGTTGCCACTGGTGGGGGATGGGAAATTCTCAGGCCATCAGTGTGACGCCAACAGGCACAGCTGAAATCTGTCATCTAGTGAATTTTCTTATGTAAAGCTATACATTGAAAAATTTGATCCATTCAACATGTATGGCAAAGTGTTTAACATGGTTTAGAAATTCAAAACTTGATGTTTTGCGTGAAAAATTATTCAGTTTGCAAAAACCCATGCAATGCTAGACAATGAAATGCTGGTCAATAATTAGGTTATTAGTAATGTTTAAAAAATTGCAGTTTATGTAAATGTATTTGACACATCACTGAATTAAATAATTGGATCAATGCCATTTTTGACTAAGTAGCTGTGAGTTCTTTATTTAGCTGTCATTCTAATATGGGTAAATATAGAGACAGACTCGTATGGTAGGCACATTTGTATGTGTGCATAATCTTACAAGACAGAATTCCTGCCACATGTAGTGAATCAAATGACATCTTAGCATTGTATTTGCAAATCATATAGCTCTTCAATCAACATTTATAGTTAATGACATTTAATTGCTAAGCTAAGATGAAAATATTTGAATGTCAATATGTCTTATTTCAATGTATAAAAAATAAATAAAATTAAAAAATAAGCTTATTTATTAAATAAGAACTTTTTTTAGGTTTTTACAGATGCAAAATAAGATACGCTTACTGGGAATTATAACTTCCACCTTGCTTTCGCTTATTACTTATAATAGGTGTCATGATGAGCTATGATTTGATGATGCTCAAGTTAACAGTAATAACAGTAATGATTTTGAAGATAACAGTTTACATCAACAAATTAGAGCTGATTGTGTATATATGTATAAGATCGTAAACTTCATTTCTGCTGAGCTTTTCAAATGTCAAATTCACAATCAAGTTTATATATGGCATTTAGTAGGACATTTAGGGATGCACTAAGTGTTTATTTAGACTTTGAAGCTATTTGGAAGGTTATGTATAATTATATGCCGAAAGTTTTAGATCGGTCAGCCACTCGTGTAAGAAGGCATTTTGGTGTTCAAGTTTTATAGTAATAATTACAGGGACAGCAATACTTATTCTGTCTTTATTTTTCTGTATGTTAAAATATCTGTCCAGTTATATTTGAGTCTCATACATTTCAGTCCAGTTAACATCATTAAAGGCAGTTGAATCACAGCCTTTTAGCACTCCTCTCAAGCCGTATATGTATTTAGCCGAGTAGGTGTGCGTTAGAATGATTGCCATGCTCACTACATTTCCCAGACCAAATGTGTCTTTTGTTCAGCTCCAGTTGTGTCCTCTACAGCTGTCAGCAAGCATGCATTTTCCACGACCCCACCTGTTCAGATCTGTTTGAATAAACCAGCAGGGTGACCAAGTACGAATTTACTCTTTATGATGACTGGCAAATTATTAAGAATGTCCTGCCTTAGCTAATCCATAAATCTATGTTTAATATCAAGCTTAATTAAAATGGTATGATGCATTTTATGACACTAAATATTGGTTTAAGATATTTGGTTACTTTTATGTTTATATTTTAATGATAAACTTTTCTAAACTAGAGGCTTGTCATTAAACAGGACATCATTTTCACTGCTTTAATCTGTGTTTAGTGTTTCTAGAGCAGATTGTATCAGAGCCTTTGGATTTAGAGTTCAAGCTGGGTATTATCTTCGTCTTCAGTCAGAGGTGTAGAAACATCTGGCCATCTGGGTATTAGAGATAGATTGAGATAAGAAAACGTATCTGTGAATATCCAAAGTCTTGTATTGCCCTGATATGTTATTTACACTTAGAGAGTATCACTCTCAGCACGTGAATACGGAAAGGCTGAGATTAGACAATAAAGCACATGAGCAAAACAAGTGGAATCATGAGCATTATCGTTAAAAACACAAAAATAAACTCCAAACCATTAAAACTACCTGGCTAAAATAACAGGACAACAGTCATGTCGAGGGGAGTCATGTTCAAAGGTGTAAGAGTTTATGTTTTTGTATAAAATGAGAAGTCTACCACAAACATCTGACTAAGGCAACAGGATGTCCTTGTAATAACAAGATCCAGAGGTAATCACATTATCAAGGAAGTAAGCATCTTGCAGGGCAGGAGATTCGAGGAAGCAGGAAATTCATGTCTACCGTCCTTAAATAAACAAGAAGACAAAGAATCTTCCACATCTCCCATGGCTGAATTCCATATGCTAAAAACAAGATATTGTCTAACATCAAATAGCATTTGAATGGAAAGGTTAAGAATTTACACTACACATATTGGACACTACCAGTTATGTAACATACTGATGTAAATTATACAAACCAGCAGGACCCATCATGTTCAGTCGGAAGTCAATGCATAGTAAAAGATACGCAAAAGTGCTCAGTCTGGTTTTTTTTTTCCTGCTAATTTTGTCTATCAAGCCATTTTTCCCCTCTATAGATTATGCCCTGAACTCTGGTCTTTAGTTTAGGAGGCTTAATTTCTATTGATCCACCAACAATAAAGGTGAATTTAGTTTTACTGTATTGTACAAGAGTCAATACTAAGTTAATTAATAATGTATGCAAATAAACATGGAATACAATTTTTGCAAGCCTTGCAAAAAATTGTCAGTCATTCTTACAACAATTAGCCTAAAGTGACCTCTATGTTGAAAGGGTGTTTGAATATTTTGTTTGCTAAAGTAGAATAGACTTTTGCCAGGATCGACAGGGTTGGAATGGCTTGGATACTCAGCATCTTCAAAATGTTCTATGGCTTTCTCTTTTTATCTCAATTCTGAATGTGCTATGTATTATCAGCTGTGTGTCCTTAAATTACTTGGGGAAACAATCCTGAAATTATGCCTCTTGCTTTTGTTTTTATCTTATCCAGGCTGGAGGCAATAAGCACACAATGAATGACCAGCTGCACGCCGGGAATCACCAGCAGATCCACGTTCAACAGCTGTTTGAGGAGAACAGTAACAAACGGACAGTGTTGACTGCACAACCCAACGGGTTGACACCCGTAGGTAGAGCAGGTCTGGCCATGCCGGAGAAGCAACAAGAAAGCAGCCAGTGTCGACAAGGCAGCTCATCTTCCATCAAATCAACTGAAAGCAAACCTAAGCCAGCGCCTTTGACTCCTGAGCAGGCTATGAAACAGTACATGTCTAAGCTTTCAGTGTTTGAGCACCAAGAGATCTTCAGCTACACTGAGATCTATTTTATAGGTCCAAATGCGAAGAAAAGACAAGGTGTAGTTGGGGGGTCTAACAATGGAGGTTACGACGACGATCAGGGCTCCTATATTCATGTGCCCCATGACCATATAGCATATAGGTATGAGGTACTAAAGGTTATTGGTAAAGGCAGTTTTGGCCAGGTGGTGAAGGCCTATGACCACAAGAACCACCAGCAGGTGGCCCTGAAAATGGTGCGTAACGAAAAGCGATTCCATCGCCAAGCAGCTGAGGAAATTCGCATTCTGGAACATTTGCGCAAGCAAGATAAGGACTCCACCATGAATGTCATCCACATGCTGGAGAACTTTACATTCCGCAACCATATCTGCATGACGTTTGAGTTGCTCAGCATGAACCTCTATGAGCTCATCAAGAAAAACAAGTTTCAGGGCTTTAGTTTGCCACTAGTGCGCAAGTTTGCACACTCCATCTTGCAGTGTCTGGACTCTCTGCACAAGAACAGAATTATACACTGCGACCTCAAGCCTGAGAATATCCTTCTGAAGCAGCAGGGTCGCAGTGGAATAAAAGTGATCGACTTCGGCTCCAGCTGTTATGAGCATCAACGGGTCTACACTTACATCCAGTCACGCTTCTACAGGGCCCCAGAGGTCATTCTGGGTGCTCGATATGGGATGCCAATTGATATGTGGAGCTTAGGTTGTATCTTAGCGGAATTACTTACAGGGTACCCTCTCTTGCCTGGAGAAGATGAAGGGGACCAACTGGCATGTGTCATAGAGCTGTTGGGTATGCCCTCCCAGAAGCTACTGGATTCATCTAAGAGAGCAAAAAATTTTATCAGCTCGAAAGGATATCCCCGTTATTGCACAGTCACAACCTTACCTGACGGCTCAGTGGTGTTGAATGGGGGAAGGTCACGTAGGGGCAAACTCAGAGGTCCACCAGGAAGCAGGGACTGGGTGACGGCACTTAAAGGCTGTGATGACCCCCTCTTCTTGGACTTTCTCAAACAGTGTCTAGAGTGGGACCCGTCCCTGCGTATGACCCCTAGTCAAGCCCTTCGCCACCCATGGCTCAGAAGACGCTTGCCAAAACCTCCTACTGGGGAGAAAACCACCGTAAAGCGGATCACTGAGGGTACTGGTGCTATAACTTCAATATCCAAATTACCTCCCCCCTCTGGCTCAGCCACAAAGTTAAGGACTAACCTGGCACAAATGACTGATGCCAATGGGAATATACAACAAAGGACAGTGTTGCCAAAATTAGTCAGCTGAACACTACTTTTTTCCGTTTAAATGATGTTATTGATATTGGAAAGCTAAGCATTCAGAAGCGTGGGATTTTTAGGAATGAGAGTCATTAATGTATATACACCATTAATGAACTGCTCCGTAGCACCTTTAGTTGGATTTTTATTTTTATTTTTTAGGAATGCTTAAATGGCCAAGAAAAGGGGGAACAACACTTTAAAGTTTTTATCTCAGGGCTTTGCTGAATGCTGCTTTGAAGGAGCATTCATACAATCTGGTCTATAATAACAAAAAGTCCCACTTTGGTTTAATACCTACCTACATATTGTAGCATAAAAAATAAATGACCTAGACAATGAAGTTACTGTAGGATACATTGTTTAATCACCACCCTCAGATCATGTCAGATAAATGCTGTGTTAACGGATGAAGGTTAAAAATGCATTTTACTAGAGCTATTCGATCTGAGACCTGTTGCATTGCAGCCTGATTGTTGTCAATATCAAGAATAGAGCGAACACTCTAAGAGACTGTAAGAGAAACAGGTAAAAATGGAGAGTGGATGTTGCAGACTGTTATGAGGTAGCAAAGGGAAACAATGTTTACATGATAGACTTGGTATGTGCCTATATGCCTCTTGACATTCCTTAAAGACATTAAATGAGGAAAAGAAAGAGTGTCTAGATTGATGGCAAGTTTAAAGGAATTTATGTGGTTAAATGGAGACGATACTCAGCAGTACTTGACGTTCATGTAATTATAAGCTATTCGCTGGAAGAGTTGCTTTTGACATTGTACTGTCCTGGAAGGAGAAAAACTTTGGTGCTTTACCTTTTTTATTTATGATGTTTTTTATATATTGAAATGTAATGCTTATGGAACAAAACAGTGTTGTGTAATCAGTTGAGTGAAGACTTAGTTAGCAGAACATTCTAGAATGTTTTTTTTTTTGTGGTCTTGTCTCTAAAACGAATGCTTTTTTGCAGTGACTAGGACTAGAATTTAAGAATAGGAAAGCAGAACATTGCATTTACTTGAATGCAAGCAATTAGATGGACAAGATTATGGCAGAGTATGTCACGATTCAAATCTCAATCAATTCTATAACCACCAAGACAATACAGATCGCAACATTGCATACCCTCATATTGTTATATAATCATTGTGTGGACTTGCTAATATCAGGCCAGAGTTAAAATTCTTAAAGGTTGTTCCCTTTTTAATAATAAGTAATGTTACAAATAACTTATTAACACTTTCCCCCAAAAAATCCAGAACAGTTGGATTACAAAAATAATATTTCACTTTAGAACACAAAGACTGGCCATTTTTGTAGCATTTGTGACATGGAAAGAATAATTTGACTGAAATGGGTGTAAAAGCTTAGTAAGTTTAACTTATTTCATTTTATTGTGTCAATGAAGAGCTAATTTAGGTGGAACCAGTGGCCTGAATGTGGCTTGTATATCAATGAATTGATTTACGGTGTAATGCACAAAAATATATATCTGCCACTACTTTTGAAATCCTACTCTAGCAGGAGGTAGTCCTGCTTACTTTCAGCCAGTCATGGATTGGGGGGTGTGGAAGGAGGTAAAACTATGGGCTGTCAGGGAGACCAGCAAAGCTGTAATGCTCATGTTGATCCCTCCACCCTCCCCACTGGAGGCTGGCACAGTGCCCACCAGGCCTACTGCACAGGGGCTCAGGCCCTTTTGGACACCCATAGTGCTTTACAAATGCAGAAGTTACCTGCCAACATCAGCAGGCATTTCACAATGTATTTTACACTGTTTTTATTGTTCTGTGAATTGACAGCAGTGTGGAATAATTGTGCCCTTAGGTTTAATACAATGTGCCTTTGGTTATCAATGCCATTCATTTTATTTCAAACAACAGTTCTCCCTTCCATTTACTTTGAAATATTCATGGTGATTCTCTTGCACATGTTTGAGCATTGCCCAAAGATACTTCCCAAACCTTGTTAAATGGGACTTGGGAACAAGTGGTTGTACAGTTCAGACACTCAATCTTTTTTCTATGATTTGAGAAGAGGAATAACTTTAGGGCCCTTTTCCACCAGGGATGTCTTAGTAAGAGACAACAATCACTACAGTGACATAGAACAAGTGTCTTTAACACTGCATTCATGTTGTCTTAACATCACAAGTATTCAAGGAGATACATTTGGTTGATTTTATTACAGTAGAAATTAGAACACATTTTAATATTTTACCTCAGACTGTTGTAATATTCTTGTACTTTACGAATCCAGGGCATTTGGTAGATACCAAAGTGCATTCCTTTCTGTGTTAGTGGCTATGTGGGAAAAGAAGCCAGATTTTCTCTTTTTACCTGATCAAGAGGCCATTCAAGCCACTCTAGAGCATGTCTTGATAATGATAATCGTCAGTAGAGAGGGAAGGATGCTTGAGCTCTATTAGACAGTCACATCACCTGTTAAAATGTCTGACAGATGTAGCATACCTCTAAACCTCTTTTTACTTGACGTGGCTGGATGTATCTTTTAAGCAGTAAAAACTGCAACCCCATAAAATCCAGTGAGTCAGTTTTCATCCTAGTGTGCAATACAGTGGTAGCATTGTTGGGGAAAATCAAACCACATGGCTAAAAGTTACATTTCAAAAGGATATGCTTTTTACAGTTTTTAATGTATGCCCAAACTCTTGAATCTAGCTACCCACTGTCAGCTTCGTTTTTTAAAAAAAAACAAATCTTTAACAGAGGAACAAAGTTGGCATTGTTTATATTCAGCCACAGAAATGTACTGTACATATGTGAATTTGTTGACAATTCGATGTGGATGTGTACATATGTATAATGTTTTAATTTTGTGAAATGCTGCTGAAAACACTACATATATTGCTGTAGTGGGGGTTTAATGTTGGCGGCCAGTTTAATGATACTGTATGTATTGTACAGCTGATGGAAGAAGAGGTTTTTCTAGTGATCATTTGTTAAATTTTATTGTGTGGCTGGAATATATTAATAATAAAAGTTTTAATGTCAATCTTTACAAAATGTGGTTTGTAGTGACGTCTTTAAGCAATATGAAGAAACTAAAAGCTAAGCTTGCAAAGGGGCTATTTATACTACACTATTTTGAACTAAAAACAGATAACTTTTAATGGGTTTTGGCAGTTCATTTACACGTTAACGCCGTTTTAGTGGGCCTGAAAACAAAAACGTTTAAAAACAGGTTTTAAAGTGCAAGGTTTTGAAAACGATATCGTTATGGTCTCCGTGTGAACTACAAAAACAGAAATTTCTGAATTTAGTTACATCGCCAATGTGGAGTCACCTGGTCCAATCAAGTCAGGTGCAGGTTTGACCAGCTTTGCCATAAAAAAAGTTACACACAAGTGTTACCAATTTAGCTACTTTTCAGACCCCTTTAGTGACTAGCGACTTTTTGGACTACTAGTTAACGTAGTCGGTCATTATATACTATTTCAGTTGTCTGACAGAAAATATGTAAATAAGAACAGCTTTATTGGATATTTGGTTATGCATTGAATATATTAAAATACAGTATGTGAGCACAGATTAGCAGAGAAAACTGTAAACATTTAGCTACTGAAGCAAGCTTTAGCTACTTTCCATTGAAAATGGTTGGCAACACTGCACATCATTGTGTATTGTTGTCTCAAGAAGATCTGTTGAAAGGGCTGTAAAAGGATCTGGGCATCCATTAGTCCACATTCAGGTACATAGTTTACAAATTAAAGGAATGTTTCTGTTCCTCCTAGGAAACTCAGATTGACAGTTGATCTGCAGGCAACATTTGAATTTGATAGTTCAATATAATAATGTTCATACATTTTTCATGAATATTAGCGATGGCTTAATGGCTAATAAAACAGGGGGGAGAAGAACTGCGGCGCATGTCAGCATTATTGATCAATGTACAGTAATATCTCAGGACAGTGTAGTCAGCCTTTGCCATCTTTGTCATGTTATTAATGCAGAATGCTGTGGTTTTCCTTGAGGGACTTCCTTCAGGGGCAGAGAGAGATGTCATCCATGCAACAACCATGCAAAAACTCCATGTGTGTGCTATTAATAAAGTGTTCAAATATTGAGGGACTATAATCCAAGTTGTTTTACTTGTAACAGGGAGCACAAAGCCACTAATGAGCAGCAGCCTGTTTTAAATTTTAGAGATTTGGACATTGTGTGCATGGGTGCTTTTATTATTTACAGGAAGTTAACTCACACTTAAGTGGTAAGACCACCTATTGACTGCATTTCTTACTGCTCTTGAGTCCTATCCTGATGCATTAAACATAACTGATGCCAACAGTATAGTTAGTGCAAATGAATGAGTCATTTCAAGTGGAAAGAACTGAAAGGTGCTTCATTTTATTTTATGTGCACTGAAATTTGGGAGAATGTCTTTGACTCCTCAGCTATAGGCTGATGTCCCAATATGTGTCCTCTGTCTTATAGTTAATACCAGCAACTAGTCATCAATACTGCATTGTGTTAGTTTTCTGAAGCAGAGAAAGCCTTAATTTCACTCACTGACTTTAATAAAAGTGTTCCTCTGGAGAAAGTCTTGGCATCTGTGAATGTGTTGTCTGTAGTGCTAATGAATTCAGTGTTGATTCTTGAAAAAAATTCTCAGAAAGCACTGAGAATTTGTGGTGTGCTGGGTCTTTTATAAGAATTTTAGCAGGAGGTTGTGTTGCTGTCTTTGCCAATTATGGTTTAAGGGAAGACTATTAATAGGCTTTCCAAATTCTTTACATTGCTGATAGATTGGTCTGTTAGCACATTGATCAGTTTCGAACACAGGCTACCTTTTCTTCTTCTACAACATAACAACCATGCATAAGCCATTCATTTACAGCTTTGAAGCTTTTGAAAACCTTTCAGGTTAGTTAAGGTTAATATTACTTTACCCAATACTGCCAACAATCAACTACTTCATACTTTGGATGAAAAAATATCTAGGTAGTTTGAAGGTGCTTTGGAGACTTAAAAAGTTCTTAATGTTGCATTATATGTTCTTCAGATCAGAAACTATCTGTACCGCCATTTACAGTAGTAATTGATTTTTCTTTCTTGCTGTCCATAAATGGGTTAAAGCTGGCAACCTTGATTTCAGAATATAAGCACAGTTGAACAAGAAAAACTACAACAAGACTGTGAACAAAAGCAAACATTCCAGTTTATATCGGGCATGTTAAACAACTCATGAAATAAAACAGAGTCAAGTGCATAAGCATAACTCAGAGACAGGAGGCAGAAGGGGTTTTCTGTCTCCATGCAGTTTTCTGTTGTTTTGGCTTATTGGCCTTTCTTCGTTTTTGCTGGGCAAGCAAGTGTGGGAAGAATGCCCATGTGATAGACCTCTGTAAACAAACAGAGCTGGTGATGTCATACCACGGGAATGCAGAGGAATGCATTTTACAGACTGAGGCTGCTGTGAGTTGGGGTATTCCCCAAAGGGAGAAGGAAAATGATCCATAACTGTTGCTGCCTCCATTTATCATGACCAATTACATTTCTTTAAAGTAATTATGTGTATAAAATTAAATTAATATACTGAACATACATTTTAATTAAAAAAACAATTTTTTTTTTCTTCAAATAATGGTTCTGCATATATAGATTAGTGTTTGTAGCTGAACACAGATAAATGCTCAGATGTTCGATGGATCAGAAAGAATTCCTAAAAAACTGATAATGAGCCACTTATCTTCATTCCCCGTTGAAAAAAGTAAATCATCTTCAGGCAGTCCTCAGATTAAACTGCCTCGTCAGATATTGCCTTTCTCAAATCTCTGAGTAAACAACTCACTTTTGTACTGACAGCATCCGCAGGGAAATACTCTTTTAAAAGGATTTTCCTTGTTGATATTCATGGGTGTACTGTGTTTGTATGACCTAGGAAACCCAGTTTAACCTTTTAGTGTTTCGTATTCAGTTCCATGAGGCTCAGAAATATAGTATTTACGGATTTATGTTCTATATTTCCTAACATATTGGCTTTGTCTGGACTGCAATCTTAACCATGGAGTTATTTTCTAATGATCATTTGTTAAATTATTGTGTGGCTAGACTATATTAATAATAAAAGTTTTACTGTCCTTTACAAAATGAGGTTTGTGTGGTGACAGCAATATGAAGAAACACGGAAGCGGTGACGTCATCCGCATATTACATGTTCAGTCTAGGTGTGTAGTTTTGGAGTCAGGTGGTTCAATCAAGTCAGGTGCAGCTTTGCCATGGAAAAAGGTACACATAATCAGTGTTGCCAATTTTGCAACTTTTCAGACCCCTTTAGTGAACAACGACTGACAGAAAATATCTAAATGAGAACAGCTTTATTGGATATTTGGCTATGTTTTGAATATATTAAAATGCAGTATGTGATACAGATTAGGAGAGAAAGTGCTGGCAGTTGGCACATTACGTCATCTAGCGACATTTAGACAATATCATAAAATGAAACTAATACTGAACAGGCATTTTAATTAAAAAAATTGTTTCTTCTCCAAATAATGGTTCTAAATGCAGATTATTTTTGTGTTTCAAGCTGAACAAAGATAAATGCTCAGATGTTTCAATGGATCAAAAATACCTTGAACTGATAATGAGCCACTTGTCTTCATTCCCCATTGTAAGCTTCATTGTCAGATATTGCCTTTCTCAAATCTCTGAGTAAACAACTCACTTTTGTACTGACAGCATCCACAGGGACATATCTTAAAAGGGTTTTGCTTGTTGATATTCATGGGTGTACTGTGTTTGCATGACCTAGGAAACTCAGTTTAACCTTTCAGTGTTTCGTATTCAGTTCCATGAGACAGAAATTTGACTCCTTACAGTATTTACAGATGTATGTTCTATGTTTCCTAACATAGTGGCCTTGTCTAGACTGCGTTCTTATCCATGGATATTCACGCATGTAAATATTATGCTGTTCATGCTGCAAGACAAACGGCTCTTTGCCTTATTGCGCCACAAGGAGCAAGTTTTCTTAAGTAAATGAGAGGGTCTCGCAGAACTTTGAGCTGGAGGGAGTGCAGCTCCTCTCCTTTGAAGTTAGTCCGTCTGCTTGAATATGAACACCCTTAGAAGCCTTACAAGCCAGACAGCACCTGATACCACCCTTCACATTAATGTGATGGACTGTACATTTGTTGGATGATTTGGATGATATGACAATGATCAGTGTCTACAAGCCAAACGTTGCTGGGAGGAAAAGGATTCTCTGCCGTAAAGCTTTAGAGTGCCATTCACAACACCACCCGCATACTGCACCTTCTGTAAACTTGAGCATGATGTGTTTTCATGCACCACACATTGCTTTTCTTGCACCAAGAAATAAGATATAGATACACAAAGCTACCACAAAATAATTGATATTATGCTTTCAGTCCAGGTTTCCCATACCACATGGGTTTAATTCTTTTAAATCCGCAAGCCCTTTTTCTGTTTGAGTCTTACTGTTTTACTGTTTCATTTCTGGCATTGGATCAGTAAATGCAGATAATCTTCCTCAGCAGGCACTGTCGTTAGGGTTAGGATCAGCTGATTTGAGGGTCGGGGAAGGCCTGAGACCCTTGGTGGAATATGGCATCTTTTCTTTGCCTCTGTATTTATGTAAATGTTAAATATTAAGTTCTGTTTTCCCTTATGTATAACGATCTGAAATGGCTAAATTTTAATATTAGTAGTACATTATAATCCTTAAAACTAAACCATTAAATAGCTCTTGCATTTATAAATTCTAAACTTAAATATTACACTTAATGAATTATACATTTGAATATAAGTTGCACAAATACAATGATTCTATAGTACACAACCATATAGTTCACAGGACTGCATTGCATGTCCTGGGCTTTCCCTGGACTTTACAGGTGGTGGTCAAGTTTGTTTGGGTTTAATGTATTAATGAAGATTTTTGGAAATACATCATTCATCATGGTGTTATATAATTTAGATTTAGAAGTTATAGTTTTTGCCATGTTTAACAAAATTGCCTTAAAAACTTCCTTTTAAGATATGAAATTGAAACAGACTTTAATAAACTGAACTTTCGCAAATGCTTTTTTCAGGATTGTGTTGATGCCATCCTTCCAAATAACTATACTTTTAAGTGGTGATAGGATAATTAACTTTCGATAGTAATGGAGAGAAGCTGGCAGCCTGGACCATCTTCATCACCATATTAGGAATGTAAGAGACTGAGAATAGGTGACCGCCATGATAAGTCAGTTGAGTTGAAGCCATGCTATTTTCAGCCACCAGAATCCCAGAGAGGGAAGACGAGCAGCTTTGAATCAGGGGATCAGAGTGCTTGCATACAAGTGCATCCATCTTGACCTGTAATATAGGGCATACTGGAATTGCTCTGTTTTTCTTTGAGCAGTCTATTGTTCTAGACTGCAAATAATAGCAATGGTTATAATTTCAATTATTATGGCAAAGCGTTTGGATATTTGCTAAAACACTGCTTTAACTATTGATGCAGACTACCATGATCTCAACTTGCTCTATTACTTGCTCTGTTTCATTTTAATACTCTTTAAAATATCTCACTGTACTGACATAATGGCTTTTTCATGGCTTAGCACTGCAGTCCAACGAAAGGTTGGAAGAAGGGGGAGCTTTTTGCAATCGACTATTTCACAACAGAGGCGATGAAAGGTTTATAAATGTGTGGATCCATTTTCCAGTATCACTGGAAGCCTATCAAATCCTTTATGGATAGAAATGTGCTGTATCAGCTGGCTGAAGATGATGTTCAAGCAGTTTAGCTTCACATCTGCCTTCTAATGCAAACTGTAATTTGCGTATTGTTGTGCTATCAGCTCTGTAGGTCTCAAACAGGATGCACCACTTTGGCTCTTATATGCTGCACTAACTAGTAATATCACAATCACCATGTTTTTAGTAGAAGTCACTGCAGTTCAGGGCCGTAACCACCAGAGACTGTGAGGGGCTCAAGTCTCCCCGAATAATTAGAATTTGCAAAATTGTACCCCCCAATATTTGATATTCTTGATGCTTGTTTTACGACAAAAGCGTTCAGCGACCAACAGTAATCAAGTGATGCAAACTACTTGACATTGCAGTTTCACAGTTTTTAATTGAAAATGACATTATTTATGTAAATCATAACCGAATTTGACGAGACAAGAAACGTTTTACATTTTTACATATTATGCAGACAAAAATAAGAGTGAATGTGTGCATATTTTAAAATATAAGTTTACTTCAACAGATCTGGAACTTTTACCGTTCTATTTATTTATTTTTCTTTAACTCCCTTTTAATCCCTTTTAATCCTTTAATAATTTAATTCCTTTAAATAAAGCAATTACACCAATACCCCTTCCCCACGCAAAAAAAAAGCATTGGTCCCCCCAATGTCTAAGATATGGTTACGGCCTTGCTGCAGTTTGCCAGTAACTTTATGTAGGTACAGTTAAACTACAGTTGTTCTGTCCTACCTTAAGATAATCTTGATCTCAGCTTATGTGTTCACAGCATGCAGTCATTTGAGAGAGACTGGAAAGGAAAAGAGGGCAGGAGGGGTGTTGGAGAGGTGCCCATTGCTGCTGACTTTACTGTTATCTGAAGTGAAGGGAAAGTGTATTAATGGTAATTGATTATGATTTTAAACCTGCTCTTTTGCTGTGAAGAAATTAGTAGCCTGCATTGTACCTCAGCTGTAAGTGACAGAGCAGCTTTTTTGTATTTAGTAGTTTTACCATGCTAGTCAGAACAAAATGTTCCAATTCTGTGCTTCCCTTATGAAAAAGAAGTTTATTCAAGTGTTCTATTAGTATACTTTTTTAAAACTAAATATAAGGAAGTATACTTTCAGTCTACTACTTCTCAGAAATATACTTAAAATTACACTTAAATATACTTGACTTATACTGACAGAACAGTATATTTGACCTATATTTGTACTAAATTTTTTTATTGCGATACTTGAAGGTAAAATTAAGTATTCAAAGTATAGTTGGATTGTAATTGTGTTTAATCTTTTCATTGAGTAGCCTATTACATATACTTTTTTATACACAGTTTCACATACAGTCTTATGAAACTTACATTGTTTGAAAATATTGATAAGAATACTGATATAAAACAGATATGTTCCTAATTCTGCGCATCTGAATTTTTGTGTAGGCTGGTCCACTGCTAGTGTACATAGGAATTTACTTAAAATCTACATTCCCCTTTCCCCACCATTGACTGAATTTTCCATGTTTTCACTGTTATATGGTAGGGGGCACTATGATATCTAGTACAGAATCTCCAGATCAAAATACAGGAGAAGAAGAAGCTGAAACAAGTGATAGAAGACTGCTCACGCAAATGTAAAATAACACACAATCATCAAACATTAAACAGCATGTAAATCAAAACTGCCTAATGTTACCAAATTAAATGTTAAACACATGAAGAAGAAACTTGCAGTATAAAACTACTAAATTTGTAGTTTACTGAGAGTACACTTCAAAGTGTACTTTCATAAACAAAAAAAAAAGACTAATTGTATTAAAATTATGAAATATTAAAATTGTAAACTACTAGTATACTTAGTTACAAGTTCACTTGTAGTACAAGTGCAGTAAAAATGAGAAACCTAGTTGTGTGCTTAAAGTTTACTACTGCTCTTATAGTACACATAAATGTATACTTTTATATACTAAAAGTGGGCCAATTTAGTCCTAAGCAGTATTGAAATAGTACACTTAAAAGTTTACGTATTATATTACTTAAGTATACTTCATCAAATGAACTATACTTCTTCATAAGGGTAATCTGACAGATTCCGTTTTATTTGATGATGTAATGATTTTGTTGGTTTCTTAATTATGTGTTATGTGTTTTATTAGCTTAAAACAGTTTTGAATAGCACATAAAGGTTATATGCAAATGAGATGCATTCAAGTTAGTTTTGTAACCAACAAATAATCTGTTTTCTTGGAAAAGCATTTTAGTCTGTAGTTGGTAGTCTTTTCCTTCATTGCCGTTGCAAAGCAAAGTAAATAAATCCCTAATGCAATCAGCAGTAATTAATTTGGGCAGGTGAAAGGTCACAGTCTGTCATAAGCCAACCATTGGCTTTAGGGCTTGTATGAAGCAGTGAAAGCAGGAGACACCTGCCTGCAAGTAGCTCAGCGTGATGTGACTACTATGCGTTCAATTTATAAATTATCTGTTGTGCGTATGAATGTGTTGTGCAGTTCTCTTAATAGGCCTAGACTTGGAGCTAGACTTGGTGGGCGGGCACTGTGAGCGAGGTTTGGATTCCTCACCCGCAGGCATCACAGGATTTACATTCTTCTACACTTGGCCTGCCAATGTGAATGATTCTGTCCCCCTCAGTCACTTGAAATTAAATTAGCGTTTACCTGCTCTTCATAGACAAACAGCAAGCAGCTGTTTCTGTACAAAGGTCATGCACTGTATGACCCTATTATATTTAGCCTCGGCCCTGCTAGCTGTGCCATTTTGATCAGGTACATCGGGTCCCTAGCAAGGTTATATGCTTGGCACTGAGGTTAATGGGACCCTGGGCTGTAAGTCAGGTTTAACTGTCAAGAAATATCTGACTTTTTGAGAGCAGTGATTTTAAATTGGACATAAAAATTGTTATGTAAAAATCTGTTGTAATAAATAATATATTGTTGAGATTTTAGTCAATTTTAGCTCTGCTATAAACATTGTGTTTTTACTCAGAAGGTATAAGCATCTGTCATGCTTGGTAAGCAGACAATTATGTATTGCTTTCTAGTGAGAACATCCATTCCTGTGATGGAAGTTTCAACTGCAGACAGCTGTTAATGACTTAGCAGAGAAACTTCACATCCATTTATTAGAGCATTGTAATGCACTCACCATCCAAAAGTGAGTGTTTACAGAGCTTTATTGGATTTTGAAGTGGATGCTGAAACTAGAGATGTCTAATAAATGATTCAAGCCTTTGCAGACGTTTCAGCACCAGAGATAAGACAGGCACAGGAGCCAGTAAACACATTAGCTAGCCATAATGTCTTACCAGTGCCTACCACTTCTCTGTGCTTTTCCGGGTCAGATCGGGATCATATTTAGTAGATAAATATATTTCATGCCAATATTTGTTGTCATTAAGAATAGAGACTACTGTGCATACTGTTGTAGCGTCAGCCGTTACACTAAATATTAGGACAAAACCACAAATCCCACCTTGCTTTTGCATGGGCCTGTTATTTGTCAGTCCAAGGATCTCAGCCAGTCAACTACACAGGTGTGAGGGCCCTTTTGTTAGAGCTGCATGGCACAGGGCCTTCTTTTCATGCCAGCTCCACTCTCTTGTTCATTCATAATGGATAATGTGAGGACAGCAGTACTACCAACATAACTCAAACAAAAATGGATAACTGGCCATTTTAGCTGTGTACGTTTATGTGCATGGATATATTCAATGTTCTGGTTGGATAAACTAGTAATAGATGCGGGGACACCAAAGGGTCATCTGTACTGCAGTTCCAAAACTTGCTCTCATTTTGTTTTTCCCTTTATCACCTTGCCCGGTGTCTTGTCATTTTATCTTTCGGATTTGTCCTCTGTTAATGTCATTCAGCCCTGTTTGTTTATTTAACCTCTATATCAATCTCAATTTGCACCTGCCTATCTCTCTCCCTCTGCCTGGCCAGCCTCAGCTCACAAAGCTTCCCATTCTGTTGGCTCAATTCCCTGTTGTTCTGAGCTGCTAATAGTGCACTTTCCTGAAAACTATTTGCCTTTTCAGGACAGCAGAATTCCATGTCAGCTCTGGAAAATCTGTTCATTGTCATGTTAATGCCACCATTAGCCAGACCAATTCTCTCTTCAGAGACTCACCAATCAACATCACTTCCTTCCTTGTTTCGATTGCAAGCTTTACAGCTCCCCCATCTTTACAGTTTACATATACTGCAGTAAATATTAATCTCAGTTATTGAAAACTTTCATTACAAGTGTTATTTCCTAGGATAGCAATAAATAGAAAACACAATATATATAATATGTGAATCTCACATGAATATCTATCAAGGCTGTTTATATAATAGCATGTTACATGATATATGCACCCTATACTTAAGCTCCACTTATATTACATACCAGTAGTTTATCAGTACTGTTTTAATGGGTTGCTGTTTTCTATTTCACTATGCTCAGAGACTTTGAAAGATGTAGACTTCACTAGCTACACGGCTTGCCACCAGGAGCCCGATGAGGCCCAGGTGTCAGTGTTAATTAACAGCTTTTGAAATAGCTCTTTAGTCCCTGGGCCTGGCTATCAGCGTCTATATAGGGGAGTGAACTTTATGATATATTTGCAGATGGCACGCACCATGGAGCCTTTGGTTCAAGTTTCTTCGGCCTGTAGCTCATGGGTCCTATTTAGGCCATTGGCAGAGTTTGAAATTTGAATTTCGTCACCCATAAATCTTCGCTCGGGCCATAGCATGGACAGGTTATTCATGCAACTGGTTCTCTCATCGTTGTTTGTCTTTGCCTAGGTCCCTCCGGGAACATAGTTGGACTGGAGGGGGCTAAGGCCTCATAACAGGCAGCTGTCAAACAGAGATGAAAGCTTTTCTTGTCAAACCATGAGCTTGCCAAGAAAGGTCCTCCTCTGTGAGCAGGGGTGACATAGCCATCCCAGACTGCCACGTCCTGAGCCAATACCACACGACTGCATCTGAACACAGAACAACCTATATCTTCATCAAGTTGTTGATACAGAAAACTTCTTGCTCCAGTCACTATGTAACTTCTCTTTTAGTCAGGACATGACCCAGGTTGGATTCAAACCTGGGTCTCCATGAGCTAACAACTCAGCATAATCCACTGCACCACAGCTCTGATAGATCATTGCTTTGACCTGTTGTTTATTTCCTGCTGGCTGAATTCAAAAGCAGGCCATCAGATTGGATCAGTGCCATCAGGTTTGCATCATTGTGGCATTTCATCCTATGTATCCTTTTGTTTTTTGAGATATTTCTGCTAATGGATCAGGACACTTAAGCCCTACGAGGATGCACAGGTCAAGTGTACTTAGAGAGGCACACATACTTTTTACCCACACAATATATGTCTTTCATTGCTGCTTGTCTTTTAGAGGGTGTGGATATTATTGGCGTCGTTTTACTAGCACGTCGTTCTCTGGAGAAATGTGACTCCATTACACAATTAGAACCAGGGCAATAAATTGTATGTTTGTGTCAAAGCGTATAAGGCCAAGATACAGTGACAGAATGAAGACTGTCATACTAACACAGAAAGGTCACGTAGATTGGCACACAGTATCAATGTGTGAAAGGTCAGAGGGCATTTGATTTGCTAGAGCAACAGAGCTAATGCCATCTGTGAAGTATGTTCAACCTTAGTTCTATGATTCATTTCAATGAATCTTTTCAATGAATCAGTTGAATTACACAAAACTGTCTGAATGATTATTTCACAAATCAAACTGTTCCAGTTCTCACTGACTCAATGATCAAGTCAGAAGGCTTATCAGATAACTAAAGGGTAAAACCTTTAGTGAAAACAACTTAAATTTGGGTCTGTTGCTCACACAAACCTGATGTATGACATAAGAAGGAATACAGTGAATTAACTGGATTAATCATTTCATTAAAAAATATTTGATGCAAAATAATAATTTGTTCATCACTACTTCTCTTGTGAATTTTGAGTGTGAGTATGTAATGGCAGATAACATTAATTATGCTAATAAACACTAGCTCCATTCACAGCAAGCCATTTCTTTATATCAAAGCAACTTTCAAGTATTGGTGTGTTGGATTGAATAAGATGAAGAAAGATGCCCCTTCAAGTCATGTCCTCCTTCTCTGTGATTTTTAGCAGTGTAATTGCAGAATCAAAGTGAGGTATTGCGTATTGAGCTAATCTGATTAGCTAACCTCTAATCACCTACAGGATAACACTGTCCTGGGATCCCAGGAGACTTTGGAAATGATGCGTCATGGAAACATGCATCATTTGAAACACTACAAGCAAAAATATGCAGCATATTGTGTAAGAGGTAAATGTGGAATGATAATGCCTTATACCTGTGGTCTGCAATTGTTAAAATGTTATTTAACATGTCATTTATAATACGTTATTATAAATGTTGTAGTTTTTATATATGCTGATAAAAAATTAAAAAAACGTTTTAGCACAGTTTATCAACACTGTCCTCAGTTGGGGCGGCCTGCTTCTAAAGATTGCAAAGGGAGTTGGCATATCAATAGCATTGCAGTTTCTGTCCAGTCAGTGTGTATATTTCATCAGAGCAATAGAAATGATGACCTCAACATTTGTACATGTCTGGTAGTTTAAAAACATGATGCCTCAGGTTTCTAGGCTTTTTCTTGTCTTTCCATGAACACTGATCTACATTAGAATGTGTTGATGGCTGTAAGTTTTGCACGTGATCCATGTAGCATCTGTCCCGGATCACCTTACAAGTCCTATCTAGGAGGATAAATTTGTTGGGGTGGGTGTAAGAAGGGTTATCACCTTACTACTCTGTAGTGTGGCAGTTCTTGCAACTTGACATTTGTCATATTGCCCAGAGGCAATAAATTGTTTGGAAAAAAAGGTTGTCACTTTACTTGATATTGTGGTAAAGACTGTGATCTAATTTGTCCTGAGTTCCCTGTCAAGAGTCTTGCTTGCCTTCATGTAAACATTCTAAAGCTGTCTTTTTCCTTTGAGGTCTGATGTTAAACAACAACTTAATCAGCCAGAAAGGAGGGGACACCAAAGCTGACATCGACTGGCCATCAATCTGTGCATGAGCTGTGCATGAGCAAATCTCTTATCTTTGACACTGTACTATCCAGACATATCAAGAGCAGGGCAAATATTGAGGTCTATTTGACATGTAACTGTCAGAAATGTAATAGTTAATGACCATCATCCTTAAATGTGAATTGCTTTTACTAGCATACTTTGCATATTTGGAATTTTCAAATTACTAGGTCTGATCAGATGGCACGGCATTGGGTGATAATGTGGATGCCTTCATAATCTGAATGCAAAGGAAAATTTATGTTTGTTTGTAAGTTATTGCATATTTTATTTTTATTTTTAAATGACGTCAGATGATAGGTTTTTCCATTTTTACTATTGTTCTGTCATCAAAGCTTCAGGAATAAATAAAAGAGAGGGATGAGCAGATTATTTAATGCTTTTGTTTAGTAACCAGTCACCAGACCAATGGCATCATAAAATCAGAAAAAAAGTATAGTACTCCACAAGCCACCATGACCAGTGACAGGTACAAGAGATTAGATGGTGGTCTAAACTTGGGTCACTCTGAATACCTAGAACTTGTGTGTGGCATATTCAAGCTCATATCTTAGTGTACATCCTGTATTAGCCATGTCTGGTTCATGCCAGAACATGTATTGCATACATCATTTTGTATGGCATGTTAAACATCAAGTTGCCCTAATCCTTTCATGTAAATGATGGTCTATATTTGCATAAGCAGGCACCATGCTGACCTTGGGTATCTCTTTGTTTGTCATGAGTGATGATGAGGGGGTGCTAAGAACATGTGTAAAGTGATGTATGTCATATCTATGCACAGGCATAGCTATATATATATTTTTTATATATATATATATATATATATATATAAAAAAAAATATATATATATATATATATATAAAAAAAATATATATATATATATATATATATATATATATATATATATATATATATATATATATATATATATATATATATATATATATATATATATATATATTGAATAAGCATTCTACACAATATAGGCAAAATCTCTCCAGTTCCTTCCTAATTTACTGTATTGCATTCTTGCTCAACAACACATGGAGGTGAGTACTCTACTGCTATGCAGGTGAAATAGCCATTGAAGGCAATATCTGCAATGACTTCGCCCCACATAGGTCAGCCTTGCACACTAAGACCTCTGCTGTCAATCCTTGACATGGCATCAGGTATCAACACAGGGATTACTAGAAAAAGATCTGTCCTCCCAGGATAGCACAGCAAGGTTATATTTAGCAGGCTTGATGAGTAGCCAGAATAATGCCACGTCTGCTGTCCACTGACCGCCCTTTGCCCCCTGATGCTTCCCAGTGAGAGGACTGCAGTCACACCAAGTGAGGGCCACGCAGCCAAGTGTTTAAAAAAGCGGGAAACTCCCAGTCCACTCACTGAGTTTTCAATTTCTTCCTGTCATAAGACATTGTTCTTGTCTTTTTACATAATATAATCTGTTGCATTGTGCAGCCTATCCATAATCTAGCAGAGTCTGTGATTGTTTCAGCCATTATAGAAAGACTATTTAACCTGTCCGCTTTGGTGACAATAATTCAATAGCCCTTGAACTGAAAATATAGCTTTGATCTTTTTTCCTGGTATGCAGCTGTGGCTAATGGAAAAAGTTTCCTTATACAACTTCACCTATAATCTCTTGTGTTTTCTTGATCCAGACATGGTACAACTATTCTGCAAGAGAAAACAGCTAGTACTCCCGCTCAGGCACATTTGTGACCCCTCTCTCACCTTATTTGTTTTCCTCTGCTTTTTTCCATTGAACATTCTTAGCTTGCAAGTTCTCTCCATGACACATAAACAGCTTTAAGTTTACCCTCTTGTAAACCAGTTGAGCCAGCATTTAAACCTACAGTCATGCTTAGAGCCTTATCGCTTTGAGTCTTTCATGTCGGCATGGAGTGACAGGTTGGACCTTTTGTCTTTTTTTCAGGTGCTTTTCATGGCAGTTTTCAAATGCTTTTTACTTAAACATTTGACCTATTAGTTAAAGAAAAGCTGCATTTATAAATCCAAACATTTGGATAGGACATTTTCATAATAGATTAGATTTTGTTAATTTTCATTTGAAAATGATAAGAGTGTATATGAAAATTCACAGGATCCGTTTTCACACATTCCAGATGTGAAATTTCATAAGGTTTTGAAAAGAATTAAAGACATTAATAAAAACAAGGATTGAAAAAAGTCACAAGGAAAGTACATTATTAAAGGGGCTAAATGTAAGAATTTTCAGGTATTAATATTGTTTTTGCCAATGTGTGAACAGCTTTTAAAGGTACACTATGCAACTTTTCCGAACGCTAGAGGGCACCTGTTCAAAACAGAGGCGTAGTTTGATGACAGCAAGTTTGAGCGCAGAATCTTGCGACATGTGGTCTTCACCTCACAGCCGGTGGAAAAGAATCGGGACAGGACTCGGGCAGAAATCATGTTCATGGATGTGAATATTAACTTCACTGTATATGAAGCAGAGCAGGGGCGAGTGCTGTGTGAGCTGAGCGAGGCCGCTGGAGCGATTATTAAAGTTACACTGTGTAACTTTTTTAGTTTATTCTTAGCTAAAAACACTTAGTTCTTTCAAAAATATATGTGCTGATTAATGTATATTTACTTCTTTCAAGTAATAAAGTATTCTCGTAAGTGTATAATATGCCATTGGAAATACATACGGGTGAGGGGTTCGAATGCCGGTCGCCATGTTGCCCCTCCATCTTGAAAGTACATTAGCCAAAGAGGGACATACACGTAAATTCAAGCTTTGCCTTTCGTGTTTTAACACTCGATGGCACCGAGTCGAATGTGAAGAGGGGGATTGCTTGAGACTGATATAGCCTACAATGTAAACTTTGCCTTACGCTAGTGATGTCGCACAATATACAGAATAACGATAGCACCGATAAAAGTTACTTTACTAAGATTAGCTTGCATTCGTCTGGGAACCTGATCGCTGATGTTAGCAATGAAATGGAAAAAAAATAACAAAAACGTAAAACTATTATTCTTTTTACATAGATGTCATAACCTACATGTTAACTGACAAATTGAATAACTGCAAATTATAATAGTGTTCTAAATTAACCTCATCACTTGAAGGAACACTCATGGACGAGGTCGAACTGGAAGCCATGTTAATCTTGGACTAAATCGGCCACCGTAGGAGTTAAAACGAAATCGGAATTGAGAGGAACACAAACTAATATTCACTGGATGGTCATATACCTTTTCACCACTAGATGGGGGAAAATATCACACAGTGTAGCTTTAAGCAAAACACACGCCTCGCGAGCGACGGGACTTTTATTATGAGGGGAACAGTCGCCGGCTCAATCTTTTCCGGTCATGAGTATGAGGTAACGCAGCTCTGTTTATTATATTAAATACATTTAAGTGTGTTTAAAATGATTTTATGACGTTACTCTGTGCGTCCGCTCGGCGGCTGCTGTGACACTTGTTCACACTCCAGTGAGAGTAAAGTTTTACTGCAAAATAAAACGAAGGTAACGCAAATATGACGCAATTGACAGGCGACTCCCTCACACGCTATGCTCAAACGTCCCGGTTCATTGGTAAAAATAGCGATTTTCTCACAATTTACAAATAGTTGGAAACATTTGGGATATTGTAAGAACTCAACTGAACAAAATATATAACACTGGCCTGGTGGTTTTTGGAAAAATCCTACATAGTGTACCTTTAACAAAACTTAAAAACCAAGGCCTTCTCCGGCTTCCTATGTTGCCTATGAAAGCCTGTAGAATGATATTTTATGTGAAGGATTCAAGACATTTTGACGGCAAAATCAAAAGGATGTGATGTCTATGCATGCTCCAGTGAGCCTTTTTTCACTTCAAAGACACATTAAATGAATGCTTATACAATGTTCAGGATAATGTCTAAGGAGCCATTCTGTACTGTAATGTCAGTGTGTCATTCAAAGAAAATTCAAACTATAAGCTCACATTTCTAGATGTTAAGTCATTAGACATCTCTCGCTTTAAGAGTGACCCAAAAGACAGTGGCTGTGTGTACACTGCAAGTCTTAATGCACAGATCTGGGGCTGTATTCAAAAACAACATAAGGCTAAAAGTAGCTCCTAACTTGCCGCCTCAGGAGAAGCTCTTAAAAATAATGGGCGTGTCAGTCCTAATTTTAGAACTCCTACATTTTTGCTCTAAGAGTATTTCACATTGCATTTTAGCACTAAAACAAGCTCCTAAATCTGTGAAACGTTAGGAGTAGTCAAAAGGACTCATAAGTCAATAAGACCAAATCACAAACAATCCCATGGAAGTTGCAGACCTTTCTCCCCTTTCTCTATTCCACTTTGGTTCCTGTCTTCTCACTGTCTTATCATAATAAAAATAGTATTTAATTATAAATAGTATTTAATAATTTAATTAAAATGAATGAGAGTCAATGGAATACTAACGGCAGGTAATAGCTTGGTTAGCAATGGCTGCCCCTATGGTACGCTTTCTGGGTGCTGCTGGATTACCCCCTTGGGTCAACCCCACCCTTTCTCATAGCTTAAGACTTCTCGCTATTCCTTTGTAAAAGTAGGTCTCAGCAGCTTTTTGAATATGATTTAAGAGAAAACTCATTGCTAAGAACTTTTACTGCTAGGAGAACTGTTGTTCATGTTGAAATGTTTTGTGAATACAGCCCCTGATCTTTTGACCATATCCAATTTTTGTACTACACCAGACATGACTGGTATCCAATATCTGTTACGTTAATCCCCGCCAAAAATGATTCTGTTGTGACATGGTTGACCATCAGGTTTTGAATGGCCATACTAAAATTATTTATTCACGTTGTGTGGCACCATGATTATTTGCAGCATGGATAAATTAAATGCTATTATAGAATGTGGTTGAACGGATATAGACTGGAAAATATTTTTTGTTGAGGATTGTTTGTTTTTTTAGCTATGACTGTAGAATTCTAAAGTAAAATAAAGTAGCATGGTAAGATTACATTTATTTGAATGAATTTGAATGAATTAACGAACAAGACAAAAAAAAAAAGCTGCAAGTTTTAGTGCATACAGGTAGGCCTGTCGCGATAGTCAATAAATCAATTAATCGCACGATAAAAAAAATGAGCTCGATAATTTTTCCGGCCGCGATAATTTCCAGCGCCCGTTTTTATATCCATTTTTGCCGAGCGTTACATTATATAATCACGCTCTTATACATTTAAATGCTTGTTAGTGCGACAAGACATAAGAGAATGCGCTGTATGTCAATGTCCTGTCTGTGTGGCTGGCTGCGTCTCATGTCAGCTTATCGAGGGACACTCTGACACACACACACACGCACACACACTCGACGCACAGACAGACTCGCGTCAGTCTCCTGCTCACATGGAGTTCTCTTTTGCTTATTAACAAACAATAACAACAACAGAGATCACTTGAGTATTCTCATATTAGGAGTCTTAAATTAGTTAAATAACATCTTTATATTAACTTAAAGAGTTGTGAGGTAATGAGATACGCGGGGCAGCGCGCAAGATCCGCATTCTGTTCGGCAGCGGCTGTTCTTAAAGTGACAGGAGCACTGATGATGCCTGTCATTTATGTTCATCAAAGAACAACGGGAACAGAGAAAATTGTTGCCTTAATGATGATTCATCTATATTTAATTTATTATTTATGCAGTTAAGAAAGGTGTTTGATAACTATTATATTTCTGTATATGTCTAACATTATAAGGTAAAATAATATTTATTATAACGGGGTTATGTAAAGATTGTTTTAAGTTCACTTAAATTAAAAGTTGTTGTTTTCTTAAGCCTAATAAATGTTGAAATTGGTAGCTTTCAGTTATACTGTAATGTAACGTCATTAATGTTTCATAGAGACATCAGTGATACTGGCCTTCATTCATAAAAACGACATATTGACTACAACACATATTTAAAATATGCTGTCAATAAATTGTTTCTACATTAATTTGGAGAGTAACTGAAATTATTACAATATCAAAACATTAAAAACGTATTAATCGTGATATTTTTTGATATTTAAAAAATAAATGTATAGATTCCCAGCTAAAACACAATAATCAATTGGAGTTTTCCCAGCTGTTTATTCAAGTGCATTTTTTGTTAACAGACTGAGAGTCTGGATATTTAAAATGCTTTCCGTTTCAGTGTTAAATAGTCTTTAGAAAAAAAAAGTGTATTGATCTTTGAGAAGGTGTACCTGCATTATTATGCCATTATCATTATTTTAGATGAAAATGGTCTCAGAACGACAATATTATCGTTTATCGCAATAATTTCTTGGCCATTTTATCGTCCAGCAAAATTTGTTATTGTGACAGGCATGTCTGCTTTGTAATACAACATTAAAAAGCTATGTTTGTATCCAAATGTGTCGCCCTCGCCTTGTGGTGGCATGGAATACCAAGGGGAATCGGATATAGATGTTTAGACATAGGTCAGATGTTCAGATGTCAGATATGCATCTGATTTAAAACCACATTTGGAACTGGCTCAGAACGGATGTGGAAAAATCTGATCTTGTGCAGATGTTTGTGTTTACACATGTGCAGTAAATTCGATTTGAGCAGCCAGAGCATCCAGACTGAAGATGCATCTGTAAAAATCTGATTGGAATTGCATTTCAAACCACCTCCATATGCGGTTTGAATCAGGATTTTCAGAATCAGAATTTTTTTTTTCTGTCCAGACTTTCAAAAACCCATCAGATTTTTGCTTGCAGTCTGAACATGGCCTAAGATGGAAATGGATTCATTTAAACTAAGGTGAAATGAAAAGTATGTCCTATAAATACACTATTGACAAAAGGCCAATCTCTAACAAATTTACACTGCTCTAAAGACCAAAGACCGAGAATATCAGAGCCCTTCATTAACTAGGAAGATCAGGGTCAGTCTGTCCACTATCTTAATTTGGTCCACTGCTGGCTCATGTCTATGTCTGTGAAAAGGGTTCAACAGGTTCATCCAACTGACCAGGGGCAGGACATCCACCCATTCAATGGAACAGTAATATGATACTACTGATCTGTCTGAGGGATTTGAGTATAACTCAGAATCCCAACAAAGCAAATCCCTGCTTCAAAAAGTCTCACAGGTGTCACTGTTCCCAAGTGACTGTTACCAGCCAGGGATGAGTGATTTTTTTCTTTCTTTTTTCAAAAGGGTTGGATCCCTTGTGCTTGCAGGAATCAATAAGCACATCTTTAGAGCAAGGCTATTTCTGACTACACGATGGGGCCTGGCCACATTCCTGCTACACACACTCTGTCCCTATATCATAGGGGAGTAATTCTGAAAACAGAGGGGTGTGTTGTCTGTTGAGGACATTGTTTATTCACTGGCTATAACACTGAGTATATTAAAATGCACAATCATGCATTGATTATTTTTAAATAACCCATATTGTTCCAAACCTGTGTGACTTACTTCTGCAGAGTATGGGCTTGAAATTACACAAGGGTGAGTAAATGTTACAAAATTACAACAAAATTCAAAACGTATTTAAATTTGGCCGTAAATTAAATTCACTCATAAGTAAGTAAGTAAAGCTTTATTTATACAGCACCTTTTTAAAACAGTGTTCACAAAGTGATTTACAGAAGACAAATACATGTGTGCATCCACAGAAAAGAAAAACATCGATAGACACATAATAGAAACAAGATAATAAAACAAAATACAACAATAAAATTTTAAAGAAAGGATACAGTTGATACAATTGGTCATGCATCTATGTGAAAACATTTATAATTCTATCCTTGATATTTCTGAGGTTTCATGCTAACTCCTGTCATGTGCCCTATAAGAGCTCTTAAGTCAGTATGCGGGTGGTCAGTGTAGGCCACCACACAAAAGCCTTGGTCTGATATGAGAGACCCTGTGACCCTAGATTTGGCAGGTTAGTTAAGGGAGGGCTCTTAAATTTCAAATGACCCAATAGGCTGCATAAAATATTGTCCCGATGCTTCCTGATATCACATGCGCATTCTGCGCAAACACATATAATCTACAGTGGGTACGGAAAGTATTCAGATCCCCTAAAATTTTTCACTCTTTGTTAAATATTGCAGCCATTTGCTGAAATCATTTAAGTTATTTTTTTTCCAAAAAAAGAGATGGTTCTACACCTTCATTTGAGTCCAGCTGTGTTTGAGTATACTGATTGGTATTGATTAGGAAAGCCACACACCTGTCTATATAAGACCTTACAGCTCACAGTACTTTTCAGAGCAAATGAGAATCATGAGGTCAAAGGAACTGCCTGAAGAGCTCAGAGACAGAATTGTGGGAAGGCACAAATCTGGCCAAGGTTACAAAAGGTTCCTAAGAGCATAGTGGCCTCCATAATCCTTAAATGGGATGACCAGAACCCTTCCTAAAGCTGGCTGTCCGGCCAAACTGAGCTATCTGGTGAGAAGAGCCTTGGTGAGAGAGGTAAAGAAGAACCCAAAGATCACTGTGGCTAAGCTCCAGAGATGCAGTTGGGAGAAAGTTGTAGAAAGTCAACCATCACTGCAGCCCTCCACCATTCGGGGCTTTATGGCAGGGTGGCCCAACGGAAGCCTCTCCTCAATGCAAAACAATGAAAGCCTGCATGGAGTTAGCGAAGATGGTGAGAAATAAGATTCTCTGGTCTGATGAGACCAAGATAGAACTTCTTGGCCTTAATTCTAAGCGGTATGTGTGGAGAAAACCAAGCACTGCTCATCACCTGTCCAATACAGTCTCAACAGTGAAGAATGGTGGTGGCAGCATCATGCTGTGGGGGTGTTTTTCAGCTGCAGGTACAGGACAACTGGTTGCAATCGAGGAAAAGATGAATGCGGCCAAGTACAGGGATATCCTGGACGAAAACCTTCTCCACAGTGCTCAAGACCTCAGACTGGGCCAAAGGTTCACCTTCCAACAAGATAATGACCCTAAGCACACAGCTAAAATGGCTTCACAATAACTCTGTGACTGTTCTTGAATGGCCCAGCCAGAGCCCTGACTTAAACACAATTGAGCATCTCTGGAGAGACCTGAAAATGTCTGTCCACCAACGTTTACCATCCAACCTGACAGAACTAGAGAGGATCTGTAAGGAGGAATGGCAGAGGATCCCCAAATCCAGGTGTGAAAAACTGCGTTTTTCCCAAAAAGTCTCATGGCTGTAATAGATCAAAAGGGTGCTTCTACTAAATACTGAGCAAAGGGTCTGAATACTTAGGACCATGTGATATTTCAGTTTTTCTTTTTTAATATATGTCTATAAAAATGTCAACAATTCTGTGTTTTTCTGTCAATTTAGGGTGCTGTGTGTACATTAATGAGAAAAAAAAAGAACTTAAAGGATTTTAGCAAATGGCTGCAATATAACAAAGAGTGAAAAATGTAAGGGGGTCTGAATACTTTCCGTACCCACTGTATATATAACAGTTAGGTCAAATCGATCGATTTATTCATTAAATTAAATTCTGAATGGATTCTGTTGATAATAAGCACTTCCCTAAAGCTAAAGAAGTTTCTACTTTCCTCAGACAAGTGCTTTCACAGCAACTTGGTATTTGAAAAAATGTGGGAAACTACTTTTAAACAGGAAATGACAACATTTATGTACTTATTTACAGTGGGTCTATTCGCGCAGGATTAGTATTACATGAGTTAATTTTTTCGGACCTTTTTACAGAATGTAAAAGACGCCGTGATCTTTACTGACATTTTCTGTAATGATTACTGAGATGGCACATTCAGACAGGACTAAAATCATTGAGAAGCTCTGGTAATAATTACTTTACCCCACCTCTCCAAGTTAAACTAATCCCGTCCGAATAGGGCTTTAGGCTTTAGGCCTTTAGTGCTACTCTCACTTATTTCTTCCCATCCAAATACTCTCTGGTAGCACCAGTCCAATATGATTAATAAACAGGATGGCTTTTACAACAAAACAAATATTTAAAGCTGCAGTCTGTAAGTTTTGCCTCTGTGTCACCATCTCTGTTTGAAACCTGCAATTGCAGTTATTTGCGGAGTGATCAACTGTACGTGAGTTGTGCAACGGCGTGGCTCCTCAGCAGATGAATCTAATGTTTTGAGGAGTGTGTGCAGCTTGTTGTCAGTCCCCACACTGGTGTGGATACTGTACTTTAAAATCACAGATTCTACGTCTTGGAGTATTACCTAAATAATAATTTACAACGGAAAATGAAAATGCTTTAGACTACGGGTGAATCTCCAGTTGTCACTGATGATGTCATTTGGGCCTTTCTGGATTACAATCCACCATCAAAATGATAAATTGAATTATTCCAGTTGCTGTGAGAAAAGGCTATAAATGATCCGCTGAAGGACATGCGATCCGCTCCTCACATACTATAGCATAACATGCCTAGCCGGACTCCTTCTTTATGTATACAGACGTGACGTAATGACGCAAAGGCATGCTTGAATTTTCTCGCGGAAATCCACCATACCGCTCTAATTATAACACATTATTACAAGCTTACCGTTGTGAATGGGGCTAAGGTAAGAAGATAGTTTTGAATACTAGCTTGTTGTGTACTTGCTCGAAACATTTGTTTTGATTATTTTTAGCCAAAAAAAACTACGGACTGCAGGTTTAATGCAAAAATATGAATTTGAAATGAATACAGAAATATGATATTCCATGAACTTTATGATCCACATTTGTTTTATTTTTCGCTCTCTCCATTGCTAGTGACTTGCTACAAACATGGACCATAAACTTCTAACTGGCTGCTTGCTATTGTTAGTAACCTTGTGAAACTTTTAACCCCCTTTTAACATTTTTCACACATCTGTCAGTAGGAAGATTCCATGACACTGGTTCTCTAAATATAAAGCCGGTTCCCCGTTCCTACTCAGGAATAGACATGTTTCCATCAAAGGTTGGCCTCTGGTGCACGACTGGAACAGATACAGCTTGTTCTTGAACTCCATTACTCAAGTTCTTTTGGGGTCTCGGTGTGTCCCTATAGGTTTCAATTACAATCGTCTATCGGCACTTTGTTGGACTACCGGCTCACTTGAACGTGACAAACTAAATCCCAACTGCAGATCTGAAAATATTAGTCTAATATTGGAAAATATTGTGCTAATGCAAACATAATGTTTTTGGTTAGTTGAGCAATCTGTGAATCAATGGAATAGAAAAACGTGCTGCTAGAAAGTTCAGCAAAATTCTGATAATTGTATACCTTTATATAACAGTTTGTTGTTGATGGGTTCCAGTTGAGGATGGCTACATGAATTGTAGGCCTAATTCAGTTGAGAGATTCATATTAGTACTTCACAACAGCTGTATGTAACTTTATACAGGTAGTCATGAGGTAGTCACAAGCTTTTTCTTTACACATAACAGTTACTTCTCTCTAGTTTCAAGAAGGTCTGCTGCATTTTATGACTACATACATACTTCTAAGGATGACATTAAACTTATAGCTGGAAAGCCTTTCTTATAGCATGCCTTACAAATTCTGTATAACATTTTAATGAAATGTCGGGAACACTTTAGAGTGGGGAACAAATATTCACTATTAACTAGGACTTTTGTCACAATAAACTCCTAATTTACTGCTTATTAATAGTTAGCTTAGGTATTTAGGTATTGGGTAAGATTACAGGATGTAGAATAAGGTCATGCAGAATAAGGCATATGTGCTTTATAAGTAATAATAAACAGCCAATGTACTAGTAATATGCAAGCTAATAAGCAGCTAGTTAATAGTGAGAATTGGCCCTTAAAATAAAGTGTTAGCGAAATGTCTTGCTTATTCATGTCATGCTGGAAAAGATGCTTTTTTCTCTCATAATTCTAAGCAGATATACTGTACTTTGATATGACTTTAAAGATTTACACTTTGGGACGTTATGTGTGTCCATTTGCTTAACCTCTCTTAAATCCTATAAATAATTTTAAGGAAAATAAAAGTCTGATAGATCACTGGCCCAATAATAACTGAAGGCTAGATGTTCATATGAACTCTACAAAGTTATTTACACAAGTTTTACAAAGCTGGTATATATATGGCCAAAGAGTTTAGTTTAGAATGTCATACTTGAATCTCTTGTATCATTCTCAGGATGGATGAGGTACCCAGAGGAATGCATTTGAAATAGATGATCACACTCGGAATAGAGTGATTGCTTGTGAAAACTGACCGAATCAGCTCGCAGGGCTATCATGGCACTGAGCAGGACCCATCATCTGGTTTCATCACAGATAATCTCATCCTCCAGCTATCTCATTTACCATGGTGTTCTAGCAGTGCCAAACAACAGACTGATCCAACTAGCTGTTGGGTGCTTTTTGCATGAATGGCGCTCCAGTAATGGCTACTATTCTAGCCTGTGGTTGAAGCTACATCTGGGAAACCACAGGCCCTGTCACTGACAGCCTGTAAACAAGGGATCTCAGAAAAGAGCATCTTTCCATGGGATGGTATTTCAGCATGCCGTTTTAAAAGGCAAGCTCGACAGTGGTCCTCGCATGGTTGCGGTTGCAGAGGCTCAGCTCTTGGCTCCAGGCAGGCCTCCTCAAGGAGGGTATACCCCAGCTAAACTCATGGTCCTACCCCCTTCCCCTCTCATTTCAAGATCCCATGATTGCATGGGCTGGCAGATGCCAGAGCCTTAGGGTGGAACTGTCAATCAATAAACAGACTTTGCTTCTGCCAAAGCTCATTAAGAATCATGTTCTCCACTCATCTACATGGCAGGCAGATCTGTATGCCCTTCTTCCTATAGGCACATGCCATGTAACATTTTAGTAAAAACGTTAAACTCCTAAACCTATTCATACTGTTTTAATTGCATTCACACATTAGAGAGCAATAGTGGGGAATTCATAAACATTCAAGCGATATCAAAACTACAAATCTAAAGGCATTACAGACAATGTTTAATCCGCAATCCATTTCTGTACACTGGGAAGCCAGAGGGCTTTAAAGACTACAGAAGCCAAACAATATAGAGATCTGTATAAATGCTTGTTCAATATTGAATTAAGAATAAACATTAAGCAACCACACATAACCATGAATGTTGATGATGGGTACATTTTCAAGTAATATTGCATTTCATTGAATTTATGCATTAAAAGAATCTATACAGAAATGACTGTATAGATTGAAAAAAAAAACATTTAATTTGTTTATTATTAATTATGTTTGCCTATATATTAACTGGTTGCAAGACACTAACAACACTAAAGGCATGGATTTGATTTCAACAAAACTGATGTATAATGACAAAGTGTTTATCTTGAAAGCATTGTAACATATTGTAATATTTCTTCTTACTACCTTTTTTTATCCTTGTCACCCACAAACAAAACTTTACATTAACATACACATACCCATACACATTCATACATTTGTACAACATCTCCCTTGCTGTGAGCTACTGTTTGATGTCTCTGTTGCTGACATCTAGTGACCAGCAAGAAGAGGAACAGAAGCTCTGTCTGAATAATTCATATCTTCAATGTGTTGCCCACAGCTGATAAACTAGCCTAAGGAAGAGAACTATGCATGTGTAAACAGAGCTTGCCAGAAAAATAGGTCTTCACGTACACAAAAACAACTAGTGCCAACATGTTTGGTGATTAATGATTGTAACAACTACAACAAGCTTTTAAAAAAAAAAAAACGAGATTTTACTTTATGTAGCTGATGAAAGCTTCTGTGCAGTGCAACAGACCATTTTGGAGCTTGAAGCTGGTGTTGTGAATCTGAAGAACATGTGATACTGCTCACTAATCTGTGCTTTACATGTTTGCTTTTTAGTTGCCTTCTGGGGACAGAATAATTGCTTTATCTATGCTCAAAGTGGTACTGGAGTTTCTTGCTGGGTTTTGAATTCACTTTGTAAATTTGCTGATGCAAAGCTTTGGTTATATAACTAAAAGCTGCAATGGAAGCCATGTCTATTTGAAAGAGATGTATATTTTATACTTGTACTTTGTTGCTAATTGAATATTAGTCCTTGATCATGTGGAGCTTCCAAAACAGGAGTAAAAAAGAAACAGATGATTCTGTGGTGTCATTATATTTGATGAGATCTTATCTTGGACTATTTTCATCCACATACGCACAATTCAGTTTCCGAAACAGATCCATTTACCAAGACAACACAGGGGGAACATCCTTTGTAACTTATAACATGTCATTGTGGAGTGAGGAAGCCAAACAGACATTGCACTGCACAACACAACACACTCTGTCCCACATAAATTATATGAGAAGGATTTACACTATAGCAACACAGCAACACTATAGAGTGTATCCAAGAAACGCAAAAAAACTATTATTGCAATGCATATTTGAAAGACATGACAATCAAGACAGAGACAGTCCAGATGCTGAAGTTTGCATGGTAGAGCGGCCGTGGTTCGAACATATTGGTCCAGCACATCCAACAGATGCTTAATTGGATTGAGATCTGGGGAATTTGGAGGTCAGGGTAACACCTTGAACTCTTCATCATGTCTCTTAAATCATTCCTGAAGAATTTATGCAGTGTGGCAGGGCACAACATCCCGCTGAAAGAGGCCATTTCCACCAGGGAACACCTGAATGGGTGTATCTGGTCTGCAACAATGTTTTGGTAGGTGGCACGTGTCAAATTTAGATCCACAAGAATGGCCAGAGGCAGGATTTCCCAGCAGAAAATCGTCCGGAGAATCACACTTTGTCGTCCAAGGTCCAATTCCAACGCTTGCGAGCCCATTGTAGGCGCTTTCGACAGTGGACAGGAGTCATCATAGACATTCTGATTAGTCTGCAGCTACACAGCCACATTCGCAGTGTAATGCACTGTGTGTTGTAATACATTCCTCCCATAACCATCATTCAAATTTTGTGTGAGTTATGCGACAGTAGACCTTCTGCTGGCTCGGACCAGACGGGATAGCTTTAATGCCCTTGTACATCGCAAAAAGGCAAGGAAACTTTCAAGACAATTAAAGTATAAGGTCAAACAAGCTGCATCAACGAACGCCAGGTAAATGAATCAGTATCAGATGAACAGCATAGTTTAACAGCAGAAAAGCACACTATTTCTGCTCTATCATGATTATGATCTCAGCAGATTGTTTGTTCTAAAGCAAATTTTAAGCAAGTACACATATTAAATTGACAGATACTACAAGTAGGTGAAGACTTTTTAAGATAAAAGCTCAAAATGAAATAAGAGACCAGTGCCAATACAGTTGTGGAGTCCAAGGAAAATGTAGAACATAGAAAAAAAGTACTACAATGAAAACTACTAAGATCCCAGTTAACCTGTGAAGGGGGGAGTCTGAAATCCCCTGCCGCTTCAATATACCTGTAAATATCTTAATCAGATTCATAATCAAAGCCTTAATTAATATTTATCCTTCTATTTCTAATGATTAATTCCAGTTGATTTTACTCAATAGAACTACTGATTGTTTGTTCTTCTTTTATGTTTAAGTTTGTGTTTGGTCTTTGAGTGGCGTCTGGCCTATGTGTAACACAGCCCCTAACATGCTGGGAGTGCAAAGTGGCGTCTGGCCTATGTGTAACACAGCCCCTAACATGCTGGGAGTGCATTAACAGTGTTTGCTCACTTAGCACGGCTTCCATATATTAAATATGAATTTGTCTTTCATTTTGATTATATTTTATTCATTTTATATTTCCTTTTACTGAAACACTAAATAATGAAGATGAATATTGCTTGTACTATTGTCTGTACCTCTCACTGAGAGAAAGCACATGCTATCAGCATGTTTTGGCGAAGTGCTTTGTTGATATGTAGTTAAGACTCTCCAACCTTGGGAGAGCTGTGATGCTGGGGAGCTTTTGTGTGTGTGCGTTGCATGATCTGTGCTGGCCCAATATTGAAGATGGACATTTTATGCACACAACACCAGACAAGGTCAACAATGATCTAATTCTAGTCATGGGGCGACAACTAGTCTACCTAGTTTAGTGATATGCTCTGCTATCTATCCTTGTGTGGAAATTTACCATGACTGTGCATTTTCTCTGAGCCAATCAGAATCATACACCTTGCAATAATGACGTGGCTAGACCTTGAAAACAGTATAACTGTTGGGTCAATTGTATACGGTACGACGAGACTGGTAGAGGAGGAGCGCGGCCTACGAACTCCTTGTGAGACTTGAAGCTGGCTTCTGCTGATGAAACTGCAAACTATTCTTAAGTAAATTTTTTCTTTAATTAATTGCACTCCTGACTCTTTGTCTTCATTCTTCACTACTGGTCTCTGGGTCTAAGCTGTTATACCCCTAACACCTGTTCCAGTCTTTTGGTTGTGTCCATACTGAGACACCCTTCTTTTGTAAACACTGAGGTTTACATAAGAATCAGACAGTTTCTGCACGCTATAGGACAAGTTTTCCAGCAAAGGTGGGGTTATAGGTACACAAAGAAAGTCATTCTGTCTTGTAGAAGAGTTTAACAAAGGCTGTATCAGATGACAGGTATCACTTGCTGGGGTTTAGTTTACTTTTATGTCCACAGCAACGGGTAGGACGTGAAAGTATAATCTAAAAGTATTTTGTTCAATAATTGACTCGGACTTGATTAAGTGTAATGAGCATCATAAAAGGCTGTTTCTAAGGATGTATATTTTTCATCCACTTTTATATTTGTCAAAAGTGTTTGACACACCAATAGCCTGTCCATCTAAAATTATATTATATTTCATGTGTTCACACTTACAAATAATCAGAGTAAAAGAAGTATGCATATTTGCAGAGGAGAGGCTCCGAGCTTGGTATTTTGGACCAAACCCAGAGTACTCCCTGCATTATCTCTGGTTAGGATAGTAACCAGGAGAGTGTGAGGAGACAAGGTGCTGGAGGGATGCTGAAAACTGGCGAGCAACATACGTCAGGCCACTACATCAAATTTAGTTAATGATTTCATTAGGCCTGATCTCTCAAGTCAAGTTTAAGACTTCAGGCCATAGACTGTAAAAAATGACGTACCTTCACTCTCTTCCACTGAAGTAAGTGAAGCCACCAGTGTCCAAATATGACATCTTGGGTCTCGAAGTCTGCGCAGTAGTGAGCGCGAAGTGGAGCCGCGATATCAAGGTCAATGGAAATGTAAATCCATCCACATTGGGGCGATCGAGACGCTTTGGCTTCACTTTTCAGGACTCGTGAGGCACACTTGCTTCAGCCAAAGACAAACTACAGTTTCAAAATAATCAATCACCTTTTTAGAGAAAATATAAAGCAATCTGATAAAAATCTTTAATTGTATAGATTTTCTACTAGGTGGGCAGAGGGATGTTATGGCTGAGTGGGCGCTAAATGTGTAGCCACGCTTTGATGAGATGATGACTGAATGAGACAGTGTTCTTGTTTACACAACTATGATGTGTTTTTGGGCTAATTTCAGGATGTCCTCAAATAATTGTGTGTACTCAAGTCTAATGTAGAACAAGACATGCAGATCACTGCCTTTGCCTTATGATTTTGTTATTAATGTTTTGTGATTTTAGAGTTTCCACATCATCTGTACAAACGGAAGACTAGTCTTAAAGAGCCCAAGATGCATGTGTATACAACAGAAAGTCAACAGAGACATCTTTATCATTCCACACCATTACTTCTTGTTGCTCAACCTACAAGGCACAAATCCCTGAAAGGAACTGTGGAAGCTCATTCATGTTTTGATGCTCTCAGAAGATAGTGATATCAAATTGCCTTAAGCCAGTTTCTCTACTGTCTGTCAGCCACAGCAACCATTAGTAATTAAAGATCACTAAGCCATACGTGTGTGAAAAGACAGTGATGACAGTGTGGTTTGCTTAGAATAATAGATAAATGTCAGACAGTCTAAGTGAGCAATGAAACAGAAACACATGAATATGGTCTTTCAGAAAGTAATCCCAAAATTGTCAAGTGTCAAGTTCAGGGGGGGAAAGCCAAGATTGTGTACGAGGTAGACAAAGGTAGATGGTAAATTACCTTATTTCAATAATAAACTGCATTGTCAAAAATAGTTCTGTATAATTAAATATTGAAATTCTTTTTCGAGGGATGCACAATATATTGGTACCATATTAGCTATTAGATAATATTACACTATGGCAAGCAGTCGAGGCTGAGGGGCGTGAGAGAACGGGGCAAGGCCGGTGGCGTGAGAGATAATAAGTGATTGGCAAATGTAACAGTTCGTTGTTGTGTGTAGAAGGAGGCAGGAACCATCAAACATTCAAAACTTTAATGAATAAATAAACACAAAAAAATTAAGTAAAGCAGACAATTTCCTTCTGTTTTTTTTTACACATAAGATTACTTCTCACTTAAATGTATTCTTTATTCATGCTGCATATTATAACATTGTGATAACATCTAAATTCATGCATTTAAAAAGAATGATTTTAATTTTTAGTTTTTTTTTTTATTTATTTAGGCAAAAAATCTGCTATTTACCAGTTATCAGCCATTACAGAAAAATAATTTTCATCTTATATGTGTAATCCAAAACTGTAATATTGTGCATCTCTAATTTCATAAGTTATATATTTATATGCCCTATTTATGTATCTTAACGAGTCAAGACAAGGACTCTGACAAAGACAAGGGTTTATGTAGATAATAAAAATAAATAAAACATTGAGGCTGTAACGTAAATAAATCATTGAGAGTGTAATGTAAAAAACAATATTTTACAAATAAATCTTTGTTACTTTACTTGGATAATTTGAGTAGCTCACTTAATGTGGATTTGTAGCAAAAACATTTTGTATGAAAATGTATTGCTGTATTGGGCTTATCCACACAGTGACGAGCTACTGCAAAATAAATCTGGAAACCTTTCTCATATTTCCAATTTTTTAATTATTTAGAGTAATTTTATAACACTGTTGTGTACAAGGTGGACTGTTGTGCTGCGCCACCGCAACAGCTTGAGGCTGTATACACTGGACACATCAAAGCAAACTTTCAAATCTGTTAGTTCTGTTGTTGGAAGCTTTGCAACCGTGTGCATTACCTCAGGTTTACGACAGGGTATCCATTTACGGTCTCATGATGCAGCATCCAGTTTAGGCAGAATCATTTATTGTAATGGTTTCTTGCTTTTGACGTGTCGCGATGGCCTGCTCACATCTGATGTAGACACAGTGTAGCACTATTATGTGTCTAATGTTATATAATGATATTAATTTATATATAATAAGGTCAACCGTACTGTGATTTCAAATACAGCAGCTAAAGGAGTGACAGTTTGGCTTCTGACTGCTGTAATTCATCTGTCTCTTTATTTTCTTGTTTGCAAAGTCATGGATTTTTTTGTTATGTTTGCTGCTTGTTCAATATATATTTAAATGAAAAAATTTTATCACAAAGTTTTATTGTGTTTAATCTACTTACTAGGGGACTTAATTGGAAGAGAAAATGTAGTGTGTTTTTACGCAAAATTAAAGCAGGAGAAGGCTTGCTATTATTGTTTAATGTTCTAAGTTTGAAAAGTTTCTGTTATGTTGGAGTAACAGCATATATACTGCTTTAAAAAGAAAGCATAATGCATGTCATACCAATGTGTATTCACACAAGTTACTTCTATGTTTAATTTCATTGATGATTACTCAATTTAATCATGTTTCTGCTATAAAAGTATTTGTTGCATTTATGAGTAAAACTGAGTTGGCATTACTGAAGTGTGCATGCTAAGACATTTGTGGTCAAAAATAATTAGTTAGGTCTAAAACCAAGGCAATATACAGTGTTAGTCATAATTATTGGCACCCATGGCGGCAATACACTGTTTTTTTCCACCAACCTGTGTAGAAATACTATTGGGTAAATTGGCAACGTGTGTTATCGCACAGACCAAAACAAAAACACATTTAACGGAACGCATATTTCAAAGCAGAATAACTGGCTGTAGCAAACATGTTATGGTTTTTTTATGCTTTAGTACAGTCAAAAACTTACATACAGCACCTTTAACCAGCAAAAAAAAAAAAAATCTTTACATAGTGCTGCGGTAGACAGTATTCTGTGCTAGTCAGACTGCATACATATATCACATCCATCCCAGTTGCAATGCATGCTCATTAGACTGTGGACTGTGCCTGCATACAATAAAATAATCCCCCAGTCTTTAACAGCCAACACACACACACACACACACATATATTTAGGCATGGCAAAGCAATTCAAATACAAAAAAGTCATGTTGTTTTACCTGTTCAGGTTTGCTATCATTCTCGGGGGCTTACAGGTAGGTTTGAATTAAAAGAAAATTACCTCAGTATTTCCTAACATTTAAAGCTTTGTGATGCTCTGGGGTATTGTAGTCACCTGCAATTTTATGTTTTTTTGTTGGGAAGGAGGAGGAAAGGGATGCCTTACCGGCAATGGGATGATTTTCTGCACCTTTTCTTTTAGCTTGTTTTTTAGAAAGAATAACATCTTGCTTTTTAAATTATTTTTAAATAATTTTTTGTTTCGCTGGCTCCTGTTCAATCGAGTGGTCTTTGACTTCATACTAACACCTATTTTAATTTAATAACCGCCACTGACTCACACTGGAACTTTTTGTTTTATTTCTTCACGTCGCCCATTGTTAATGCATCGTTCTTTATTCTTCTCAAAGATTCTTCTGCATTTCACCAGCCTGGCAACCGCTCACCTACCTGTTAGCTGTGTGGTTGCTGTGAATAGTGCAACTGTGTCTTAAACAGGGTGTTAAATGGTGTAGTGTGAATGACTGCTGTATGCTCCGGCCTGCTGCTTGACATTTGCCGTCAAATAGTGTTTGTAACTTTGGGGTGTTGCAATCTGAATTATGTGATCCTGCTGAGTCTTTAATATGTGTTTTTTAAAAGGAAAACACTGAAAAAGTACCAGATAAATCACAAATACTTTCTACTTTTACTTTTACAACAATTACGTTACAATTACTTGGTCAAACTGCAAGACACTGCTGGTCAAGTTATCTCAACCTAGGGACTTTAAAACTACCACATTTCAGCATTTTATGTGGGTCTACATTTGCTTTAATTTGATGTCTGTGGCTCTCACTCACCTCTCAACTCACTCACAAGTTCTGGAATCTCACTTCTCTGTTTTTTTTCAAAACAAGCTTCCACCTTGAGGAGGGGTTCAAATGCCTGCAAAATATTAACCTTTTAGTTATATTGTACTGTACGAAAAATGTATTATGCATGTTATGAACAAATTTATTTGTTAATACTTATGAATATCTAGTAAAATGTTTATCAGGGTAAAATGTGCATTTGATTAAAATTTCCTCTAGATGGCACAAAAACTCACTTCATATAGCCTATATATCGCGTCAGATTTGGTTTCTGTGGCACTTTTGCTATATAATGATGCTTGAAGAACGACTTTTATTGCATTACATTAAATATAGAAGTGCAAACTCTCAGCACCAGGTAAAATGACTTATAGACACGTCTCATCATGTACAACAAAGACATGACTAACATCAAGTCACTCACCCTTTTTTTTTCATAAATTAAACACTTCCTCAGAGACGTTCATAAAATCGTCCAGTGGTCTATTCCTGGAGCAAATTAACTAAAAAAAAAAGAAGATTTACACAATTAGTCAGATAAACCAGTAGTCTAACATCCTTAGTTAATGTAGAATAAACAATACAGTGCGAATTTTCGCCATGTTAAGCCTACTTCATAATAAGAGGAAACAGTTGTTTTACAATTGATTACTGACTTACAATTGCAATTACACCAAGTCACCTGTGTAAATAACAATAGGCTAATAGAATTGAAATTGAAGAAAAATGTAGGCCTATAACTTTTTTCGCTGAGGAACCACCTTGTCTCTGCTTTCCACCTTGTCACTGCTGCCATGTTACTGCAGTGCCCCGCCAAATTATTGTTTATGTTCAGCTTGTATGCGTTCACGTCCTCTTAGACTTAGGTTAAAGGTTAATTAATGAGGTCCTACTTGTACCACGTGACCGCTAATGATAGTAGGTCCGTTCACGCCATAGTTACTGTAACAATTCTGAACTGTAAAAAGTCTTAGAGTAGTAGAACTTGTAATTATCTTATAGCTACGACCGTATCACGTGGCCGCTGTACCACCTGACCACAGGGGCGCAAACTACCCAGTGCCAGAGGGGTATGCAGCAACAATTTTTGCTTTATCCATCTTTCAACAACCTTGCGTATAGTACTATGACAACTGTACTCCTGCTCGCTCAGCGCGCTCACGGGGTGCCGCGCCCACTCGCGATATTCCATTATTATCCCAAATTATTTTATGGAATCTTATGAGGGCGCCTACTCTAGCCTGTTAGCCCATCGCTTTGGCGCCCCCAAGGTGCTGCGCCCCTATACGCCGCATAGCGCATACCCACTTTTTGCGCCACTGCCTGACCACTGCAGATGTGTTCGACTAGAAGCGGGACCAATCGGTGTATGTCAAAGTACGAGAGCGATTCAAAAGCATACAGAGCTTTATTTACGATAATTATGAAATGGCATGAATGCAGCAAGTGCTGCCATACAGCTCAGAGAGAAGTTTTTGTCATACAATTTCTCTTTGAGATTCACATTTTGATAGAAGGCTAATATTACAACTTCTGAATTTCATAACATTTTGCAGTAGGCTATGGCTTGAATATTTTAATATTACGACCTATTATCATAATTACCCTACTTAATTAGCCAATAACAATGCATTGAGGATTAGCCAGCCTAAATTCCGTTGTATTTATTTTGGGGATTTTTGTTTTATTTTATTTCTATATTTATAGGTCGCCTATGTTCGATTGGTTTAGCTTACTTGTTCATTTTTTTGTCCATCTCGTCCTGTTTAAGAGTTGTTTTCGAAGTTCTCCATTAGATGGAGCTATATCTCTGTGGATCACTCTTTTTGCAAGCTATATTTTGCAATTGAGTAAATTACTTATTGGTTCTTTCTTTCTTTTTTCTGTTCTTTTTTCATTTTTTTTTAAATTAGTATACCATACTTTCATTTTGTTTTGTCTTTTGTTTGTTTTTTATAATATTGGATCCCAAAATGTCTATTCACACACACACACACACACACACACACACACACACACACACACACACACACACACATATATATATATATATATATATATATATATATATATATATATCAGTTGTTGTATGATTTAGATGAAGAGTTTAAAACACCCTGCCACATTAATTCCAAAGATGACGATGGTTACAAATAAAACACACTGCTGGCTTCTTTTCATTATATTCATGTAGCATATCAACTTTCCATGGGCACTGTTTCTTGACAATGGTCCACTCCTTACTGAGGAGAAAAGTGTGTATTTGGAAATACCCTCAGCCTCTCCCCAGCTCAGTATCCTTGTTTCAGTTAAACCATGGCCTGGTGACACTGAAATCTTGCTAAATTCGAGACTTAATTTTACACCTCTTTAACCTTAACCTCAAGGTCGTCCAGACCAACCACAAACAGAAAAAAATGGTATCTTCAAAGAATAACCACTGTCATACACGATAACTATGAATAATAGTTTCCATCCCTGGTGTTTGCTGTATAGTGTTTAAGACTGAGTAACAGTGTTGTTCATGCAAATAAATAAAGATATTGTTGTGCATGAAAAGTTCCGGGAATCTGGAATCTTGTGAATGCACACATCATCAATTTAAAATGACTTCTATAAACTTAAAGTATTTTTTATATCATCTAGGTCAGTAAATCTGTAATATATTAAAAGTAATCCCTTATCCTAATGAATTTATTAGTGTATTTGTGAACATTTTTAAAACCGTATATTGTTTATTTGTAGTGTATATAGCATTGTATATATTGTATATAGTAAAGTTAAATTATAGTATACCAGGAATAAAGCAACTAAACTAGGCCGTTTATACTTGTGTTCATGAGGCAACACATGTTTGAGAGAGCATGTGTGTGGGTGGTAGGAGCCTGACTCATCCGTATTTTCCAGACACCTTTTCTTAATTTGACCTTCTCACCTATGGAACAGAAATGATTGTTGGATTATATCATTCAGGTTAGGGACAGTCCTTTACCATTCACTCTGTGAATGGACAAATGGTACTCATCCTCTATTTTACTGTGCTCAAGCCATGTTGCAGCGCAAGCGGTTTTACTTTAAAGGCCAGTCACTTGTAACTGAACCCTCATTAACATTGTATTCAGTGTGTTAAACAGTATGCTGCAATATTCATTTTGTCAGATTGTTTCTGTTTGTTGGTCTTCACATCTACATGTATACAACCACGCAGTATGCAAAGCAATTGTGCATGCACAGGAAATGTAACACATTCTGAAATGACAGCTCATGGAAACTAAATTGCTTCTGCCTTTTTTTTATATGCGAATGAGGTGCTGCAAGGGCTAAGATATACGTTAGATTTCTGCCTACCAATGAACAAACATCTACAAGGGTGCACAATGAATCCAGAGAATATGGTGTTTAAAATATATATGGATCGTAGAGGATTGCAGCTTGGCCAATGTCAATTGTAACTGATAACTTATGGTAAATGATGTTGCTTCGAAGTTGTTCCTGTTATAAAAAGACAGCATGTTGGCCAATTATACTTATATCTTAATATTAGCCAGTTTCTAGGCCCTAAAAACTCTCCACAACACTTTAGCAGCAGCCTAGCAGCCTAGCAGCCTATCAACCATATAAATTGCTTAGTAACACCCTAGCAACCACTTAATGAATCTAGCTTTTCTTTATCTTGATCCCAAGTATCACTGGCAATAGTTTGTGGTTTAGTGCACCAGCTACAAGCCTGACACTACAGTCTAATTTCTCTGAAAGAGGATGTCTCAGCTCCTTTGTGTCTGTTTTGGTTTCATGAATCAATATAATTTGTTATCTGAGTTTCTGATCTTTATCTCTAAACCACTTTGTACCTTGTTTCCGAAACTACTCTTACAAAGTGTGCAAGTTACATTGAATGAGGCGTGTTTGAACGTCCAAATATGATGTTTTATTTACAATGTTCGGGAGGAGCACGTTCAAATGATCTACCCAATCGGTCAGATTGGGGACCTATATATATACAGCCACCTCAACTCCGTTCCTCGACAGTCGTTTCTACATTCCTCTGCCACCTTGACTCCTCACTCTCAGCTAGTTCCTATCCCAGCCAGTGGTATGGGAGAGTACTCAGGCCATATTCGTCTCGCGGACATCCTGTAGAATTCAAACCAATCGGATGACGACTTCGAAACTCCTGAAGTGCTTCCAGATAAGTATGCCATACGCATATGTGGGTGTGACGTCTGAGACTGAGACTAATGGATGTGTTGCAAGCCTTCTAGGTATTTTGACTCGACCTTTCCAAAATTCTCTCGTGTTTTGAAATCACACAATGAAAAAGGAATTTCTAATTAGCATTGTCTCAATGCACATAGCATGAGGGCCTTGTTGGATGGAAGCCCGTGTATGACAGCGGAACCTTTAGATATCGTCAGCCTACACAATGTGCCAGTTCCTGAACATTCTCCCCGAAACCTTAAGCAGCGCTGAATTTCAATGATAGGTGGGTGAACTTCGATTTCAGAGGGTAATGCGGTGAGGACAACCATGACGAGTATGATTTCAAAGGTTTGTGATCTAGTTGACTAAAGTCATGACTTTTTGTTCTGACCCCATCAATTCTTTCTCATCTTTCTCATTTAATTAAATATATATATATATATATATATATATATATATATATATATATATATATATATATATATATATATATATATATATATATATATATTCAACATATTGTCAAAACTGCAGTCTAAAAGGTCAAGACCTCTGAGGTAATATGTAGCATACCTAATTGTTCTTTGCTTTAAAAAAAAGGAAAGAAAGTGCATTGGATATCAAAGGGTACCCTATCCTTGGAAAGTGCCAGATGAAAAACGAACTAGGACTTTTATTTATGTGCCAAATAATAATTCTTCCATCTCACTGCTGATTCCACATAAGCTTCAGTGGTTCAAGGAAAAAGCCTCTAAAAGCTGATGTCATAAACGTGTGTAGTGCAGAGATGCTCATGGTGCATTTTGGATGCAGTGCAGGGCTTGAGCGACACCGAAAGTGCTGACGAACACTCACCCACATATAAATAGATATACTTATATTTTCAACCTGAATGCTTAATGCCAGATAATTTGCTGACTGTAGGATGGTCTTGTTTTCAAATGGCTCATGATAAGATAACAGGAATAAGTCAGGAGCCTTTGCAGCAGCTGCAACAGGTAAAAGGAGATCCAACAATTCTTACACAGACCTCACTGTTATGTTTTGTTTCATTTCTTTTAATTTGTCACTTTCAAGAAGCCAGCAAGTGATGTTTTCCTGTGAAAAACACCTTAATTGATTATCATCAAATTCTTCAGACTGTCACTGTGTGTCTGTGTGTCTTCCCCAGTTCTCTCTCTCTCTCTCTCTCTCTCTCTCTCTCTCTCTCTCTCTCTCTCTCTCTCTCTCTCTCTCTCATTCTATTTGTGTTGTACACCACCCTTCAGTAGAAGGCTGAGTCTGTGGTCTGCTCTGCTCTACTTATCGTAAGCTTCACAAGCTGCCGCTTACCAGAAGTGACGGGAGACGGGGGGTTTCTCAGTGACATCACGTCATGCGACGAGGCAGAGCATCTAGACAGGGCTATCGTAATTATGCATGAAGTAGAGATGCAATCACAAGTGTTTTATCATCTTTTTAGTCTTAGAGGGTGATCAAAGATTTATAGTTCACTTCATTCATTCAATACCTTCTTTTTCTTATTCACATTCATTTGTTCCTCACCCTGACACAGTTTCCGGTGTGGGCGTTGCTGTTGTGGGTCTCTGGCTGTTTTTCAGCATGATTCAGATGAGATATCGTCAAGATCTGTGCAGCTTTTGACACCCTAAGCAGGGGCACTGCTAGCAATTTTGGGCCCTATGAAAGAATATGAAGTTGGGCCCCCCTATCGTACCATTTAGAGGGGTAATTTTGCCAGAAATGCAGAAATAAGACATAATTTTCTTTTATTTGTTACTCTGGTAGATTATACATTTATAATTTATATTACATTACTGCTAGTACTGTTACTACTAATAAAACCAATCTCTGGGGGCCCCCAAAAGTGCATGGGCCCTTAGAATCGTCCTAACTTTCCCTCCCTTAGCGGCACCCCTGACCCTAAGTCACTGTTGTTTTAAAGCTTAGCAACAATGACATAGTTCAGCAAAATACATAAGCCTGTCAACTCTTATCTTTATATTTATATATGTATATATATATTTAGTTTTTGTGCATTCTATCAAACTGGTGAATGTGTGAAGTGTTCCTCAATCAAAATCTGGTTTCACTTTATTTTGATGGTCACTTTAACACATTCTGTTGCCTATAAGTAACATTGCACCTTCATGTCTACTAACTCTCATTAGAGTGTTAGTAGAGTAATAGTAGACTCGTAGGGTTAGGGTTAGAATACATTTTAAAAAATTCAGGGTAAAAAACAAACCATGTTGGGTCAAATATGGACCAACCCAGCAATTGGGTTGCTTTAACCCAGCGATTCGGTTGTTTTAAACAAATATTTAACTCAACCACAGGATTTAAACAACCCAATTGCTGGGTTAGTCCATATTTGACCCAACATTGGGTTAAAACAACCCATGCATTTTTTAGAGTGTAAGTTGACATGTAGTTGCAATTTTACTAATAGTCAGTAGATCTGTCAGTAGATTGTCTGTTTGAGGACCATCACAATAAAAAGTTAGCAGATATTAAGCAGAAAGTCTACTAATACTCTAATCAGAGTTAGTTGACATGTACACTCTAAAAAATGCTGGGTAGTTTAAAGCCAATGTTGGGTTAAATGTTTGCTTAAGACAACCCAATTGCTGGGTTAAAACAACCCAATCTCTAGGTTAAAACAACCCAATTGCTGGGATAGTCCATATTTGACCCAACATTGGGTTGTTTTTTACCCAGCATTTTTTAGAGTGTAGTTGCAAAGTTACTTATAGTCAACAGAAAGTTCAAAAGGGGCTATCAAAATAAGGTGTTACCTTTTTTGATCCTAGAACAAATTCCAATCAACCAATCAGATTTGAAGGACAAGTTTACAGTTTATGTCAAGTTTACAACGGTTAGGTGCTTATTCACCTATCATTTCCCTCTGATTTTAGGGATAAGTTATGGTTAGTGGTTTAGGGGTAGGGCTACAGTTAAGTCTAAATTTTCGGACAGTAATGTTGTTGCAGGATCAAATATGTTGATCCACATGTCTTACTTCACGAGTTCACACTTACATATAATCAGAGTAAAGGTTATGCATATTTGGCTCAGAACTGGCCCGAACCTAGTGTACTCCCCCCATCCTAGGTTGGGATAGGAATAGTTATAAGTGAGGAGATGGGGTGGTGGTGGTGGAGGCATGCTGGCAAACTGTCATGGAACAGAGATACGTCTGCTGTAAATATACCTCTAATCTCGCTAACTGAGTTGATTAACTGAATGTGTTCCTCCCGTGTTCATTTGGTTAATTATCTAAACGTGCTCCTCCCAACCCAAACTATATGGTATAGTGATGTTACAGTTTTCCTCAATCACTTACAAGGCTCAATTCTTGAATGAGAATTTGTTTCTTGTTCACATCAGATTTGAATTTTTTTTTATTGATTTAAGTAAATTGCATGTGTTTTGTCATATGCAAAAGAGTAAGTACAACTGTCTACAATTTGCACAATAACTAAATACACAGGCTTGTTTATGAGTTGATTACCAGAGAAATTGTCAAACTCTTCACAACTCAACATTCTTCCATCATGTGAGCCTTCACATGCAACATGATCCATTCAATTATCAATATCTGTTGGACATGCATGTAGATTCCAGAAATTCTCATGACATGGAATGATTGTAATCTCTGCTAAATTGGCAAATGGTCAGCCATTGTGATTGAATAGGAAACACAAACTTACCAATTAAGTTTGGAAGCATACAGTAGACTATATGGAGTTTGCCCAGCACAATCACTACCATTTTTGAACATGAAGGAACGTCACAACCCCTAAATGGCAACAGCAGAAGAAATGTAGAAATGTTTTACATGTAAACTGAAAATTCACAGTTTCTTGACACGGAAGAAAAATAGGAATATACACTCAAACAATGCTGGGTAAAAAAACAACCCGATGTTGGGTCAAATATGGACTAACCCAGCAATTGGGTTGTTTTAACCCAGAGATTGGGTTGTTTTAACCCAGCAATTGGGTTGTCTTAAGCAAACATTTAACCCAACGGCAGGGTTAAAACAACCCAACTGCTGGGTTAGTTCCTATTTGACCCAACATTGGATTAAAACAACCCAGCATTTTTAGAGGGTATGTAAGAATGTGTGGTTTTAGGGGAAGACATAATAAAAGAATAGTTTAAAAAAGATAAAAAAATAAAAAAAGCAAGCAACTGTCAATTTTCAGTTTACATTTCTGTAAAAATAAATGTGCTAAAAATGTTCGGGCCCACTTTAGGTGTCTTTAACTACTATGTACTAACATTTCCTGTAAATGAACCATATTGTGTGTACATACATGTTTTTACATTGCCCTTACATTTATGAAATACCTGCATGTAACTACAGCTGTAATTTAATATAGAATTACACCCTTCCCTTACCCCCAAAACCACCATTAAAACCCATACCTCAAAACCTGTCCCTAACCAACTGTATCTCAATAGCAACACAAGTGTTTTGCAATACACAATAAGTACACTGCACTTAGTTTTTGATGTAAGTAGTTAAGGGCACCTAATATAAAGTGTGACCAAATGTACTTTTCCCAGATTTCTTCCTACTGCTGAAATGTGCATCTAAAAAGCTCAGCGCAAGCATTCAGGTAGACAAAACTGACATTCTTGTATAGTCTGTATAGTCAAGAAAACAGACAGTGTCAACTAAAAAGTAGAAAACACATGAAATTTGTATATAACAAATATTTCCATGGTGAAAAAAACATTGGTTGCACTTTATTTTACAGTACGTGCACTTATCTAAGAGTACTGGTATAAGGTAACTACATGGGTTAAGGTTAGTTTCAGGGTTAGTTATTACCCAGTTATTGTAATAACTGTAATATGTTCATAAACTGCTACCAAAACATCTAAACAGATTTTATTTTGATGGCATTGGCCAATTTACTGGCACAATGAAGCATGAATTAAATGTTTTGGTGGAATAACTACATTTTGCAGACATGCAATAGAGTTCTAATGTTTAAGAAAACAGTTGTGACAACTGAGCTCACAGTTTAGAGAATGTTAAGACTGTTTCGAGAAATGTGCAAAAGCTAATAAGAAAAACTATAATTAATTTATCATTTGGAAAAAGCTATCATAGACTATAATCGACTGCAGGATAGCCTTGATTGGATATGGGTTATAGTTTTGGTATTACAAGACTACATTGGACATGGGTTATAGGTTTGGTATTGTGCCAAATCTATATTGGTATTATTAACCACTATCTCACCATAAGTAATGAGTGTGGATAACACTGTTTGCCTTTACTTGCGTGTGAGTTTAGTGCATGCATGCCATCATCAGGTGCATGAGTATAAAATGCACAGGAGACAAACTGCAGTTCTGTTAGAACTTGTGTACATGAAAGAAAAGAGAAAATGATAGATAGATAGATAGATAGATAGATAGATAGATAGATAGATAGATAGATAGATAGATAGATAGATAGATAGATAGATAGATAGATAGATAGATAGATAGATAGATAGATAGATAGATAGATAGATAGATAGATAGATAGATAGATAGATAGATAGATAGATAGATAGATAGATAGATAGATAGATAGATAGACACACTTATTTTAGAAACAAGCAAATTCATGGACATAGATGTCAGAAAGGTTTTACTGGGCAGACAAATGAACAAGGAAAAACATATCTCTTTTGGTTTTATTGACCAAAACATCTATACTTGGTCCATTTTCTCACCTGCGTTAACTGCAGTACACTCAATCTTTCACCGAAAGTACGTAAGCAATATGCATATACTGTTTAAACACTCATTACTTAAAAAAAGCAAAAAGATACTAGCGCTAAAAGCATTAACAACTAAAATACTAGAAACAACAGCGCAGGAAAACACATTTGATCTCATTTAAAAGAGATAGCTTGTTATTCTGTCCCTACTTAAAATGTCACGTCTTAAAGTGATTGGACAGTGATGTGACATAACACATCGTAGGCTGGAATTCATGGAACTCTATGCCTCTCCAGGGTCGTACGTATTTTTCCGGAAGCCTTTTCCCCGCATGTAGAGATGGAGGGTTTTTAGTTCATCCATGACCCTCTCCTGGACATGCACATCACTGAGCTGTAAGTTGTGAAGATGGAGTTAATAAAACACACACACACACACACACACACACACACACACACACACACACACACACACACACACACGCAGCTTTAAAAAATCTTTCAATAGATCAATACTTACACTCTCACTGGCATTCTTCAGTTTTTGTAGCTGTAAGACAGCAAGCTGTTTTGGACTCATTTTTTTCTCCGAATCTGGATTGAAGAAGTATGTTTTAATTTTCTTCTGAGTAAAATTGCCCATTATTTACTAAAATATGTCCAAGAATATTTACCTCTGTTAGGGAAGTCTTCTCAGATTTCTTATATAGCATATTACAATTACCTTTTTTCTGAAACAAAGAAGATGGAATAAAGAAAGTCAGTTGTTTAGTGTGGCCTAAGCGAATACCATAATCCTAATCTTAAGAAATGGCCTTTTGTTAAACTACAATTTGGTTCATAATGTTAATATTTCATAAAATGTTGCTATATTGTTAACCCTGATGAAAACACCAGCATGATGCCAGAATGAACATCAAAGCTGGTGAAGAAAAACCCATGCTGTTTTTTTCTACGGCTTCATAGTGATGTTTTATTAACAAATTTCGGGAGAAGCACGTTACTAAACTTACTAAACACAAGTGGAGCACCCTCAGATGATTAAACCTAATTAAACACATGTGGAGCACATCAAGCCAATCGATTTAATCAACGATAAGAGGTGTAAATATACAGCATTTTTACCTTCTTTAATCATCTCCTCACTTTGATTTTAATAAACTCTCATTAGACGTCAACACAATACATAATAAAATACAGTCTAGTTCTAGACTATCTTTATCACGGGGGATACTCTGGGTTCGGGCTGAAATTCCGAGCCCGGAGCCCTCCCCAGCACGCCAAATATGCATAATCTTTACTCTATTTAATTTGATGTAAGTGTGAACTCGTGAATTTTCCCTCTGAGATATGTGATGTGAATCACATCACTCAAAGGGACGATGACGCATCATGACATGGTTTAATATCTATTCTGAAAATGGAATGTGCTGACCTCATAAACACAGCTTCTGAGTTGATCCATAATGTGTATAAGCTCATGATGATAGTGCATTTTTCCTCCACGATGGACAGATGACTTCCCTTCTGTGTCTTCGAGAACCTTTTGAAACAGGTCGATGATTTTCAGCAGGACACAGATGTGAAGATTTTTCTGATGAATAAAAAAGATAAAGTTCAGTTTTGTGAAACCTGAAGCCACCAAAATTGTAGATGACATGATAGTATACAGATAAAAGTTAGGTTAAATTAAGTTGTTTATTGTGACGCTAAAAGTCTGAAATATGTGACATATGACATAGAAGTTTTTTAGTTTAGTTTAGACAGAAGTTTCAGTTTTTTAACAGGTTTATTAAGGTTGTTGCTAAAATTCATGAGGCCCAAGACAACATTTTAATGGGTTGGGCTTCTTTCATGTGTTAAGGCCCATTTAGCTGGCTATATAGGACCTCACTGAGCCCCACCTCATAGCACGGCCCCAAATTTATTTCATTGCATTCATATTACTTTTATGATGCAGTAACTGGACTAACTGGCTTTATGCTCCACTGAATTGCTGATGGTATGATATACGATAACCTAAAATGAACTCAGACAACGCCTCTTACCTTTTTCCCTATTTTGTCAAAGGAAATGTGCCTCAGGAGGATCTTCTCACCATCTTCAACTTTCTGAGAGGATCAGTAAAACCATCATCAAATAAAAACTGAAATAAAGTCTCCAGGGCATTTTCAAAAAGCATGTTAGTGAACTGATTCTGCACATGAACACATGACTTTTCTTATCTAGTTGGCGCCCTTTGTTGTCACGCAAGATTATTTTCATGGCCATATCATTTTCACTTTGTACTGACTCTTTTTGTATCAAGTGCATGCAGTTATTTGCATGCAATAGGCAAGGAGCAGGAGTACTCACCACATCTTTGCTGACACGCTCGGCTATATCCGCCAGCATGTGCAGATCGAAACAAGGTCCCTCAGTGATGCACTTGCCACCTTGGAATACGACCGTGCATTCGTATATCGGAATGCCGAGAATTACGATCAGAACAAAATACTGCAAAGCACTGGCCATATTCTGTCTCCAAGTGACTAAATGAATGTTTCTGAATGGAGGTCCTGCTGATACACCTGTCTCATTCTATTCTTCCTTCTGCCTTCGCTCTGGTCCTTACCTTTGTATTTATTCTAGTTTCCTGGTGACGTCAGCATTGTCCTTTCCCTTTGTATCTACCTTACCCGTTCAGATCAAGACAGATGATAATGTCAGACTGCCGAACCGTAACGTAATCCATGTGGGGTTCCGTATCCAGTTGGGATCATGTCTGGGCTTAGATTGCCACTGCAGAATGCAACGTTTTCTGCCAGCTTCATGCTTTTTGAGGGAGCTTAAATAAAAGAAAGTCACCACAAAATTGTAATACAACTCTATAACGAGGTCATGACATTTATGCGGCTCGAGGATGTCCCAGATTCTAAATCTCTACGCAAACCACAGTCTTGGTCAAGGAAAGCTCAATGGCAACATAAGTGGCACCATGATAATGGTTCTTATACAAAAGACAGTTAGAAAGAATTTATTATTGAATTTGCAGGTTTAGGACTTTAAGGTGAGACTAAATATCTTTCAGAACAGAAATGGAACGAGATGACTAATAATCTGAAAAGATGATAAGGGGTCACTAACGGAAACTTAGGGGAAATTGAAATCTAGGCCACTTTGCAATATCTCATCTCATCTCATTCTTTTTTGTTTGTTTTTGAGGTCAAACGAGGCATTCGTTAGTACTTCGTCACAACATAAATATACTTACTCTTTTTGTTATATGATGATTCAGTTAGATCTGCATTGGAATCTGTCTCACAATCAACAATTTTGCCACTAATAAAGTTTTAGTAACTCAAAGCTTGAGATGAAATATGAGCAAGCGGCAACCTCCCGCTGTCTCTCTTGAAGCCAATAGCGAAGTGACTTAAACTGCAGTTCATCGACTGCTAACTGTTAACTCATTCGTTTACATTATATAAAGCCTTAAAGTCCTGCATAATTAAGGGCGTGGCCACTTTGAGTGGCAGGTGGGTAGCCATTTATCTGTTGTTTGTTAGTAATCGCGTCACCTCAGCTCCGCCCACGTCCCGCCTCTTTGCCCATTTTCTGTTATCCGGGAGTGACGGTAGATGACGCTCTGCCAAGATGTCAACGGCTAGCTCGACCCTACTTTACGCTTCAAAACCGCTCTGCAGAATCCTTTGGGTGACGTCACAGACAGTACGTCCATATTTTTATAGTCTATGAATATGAGATGTGACATAATGAAACATCAAGGTAAATATCACGTGTGAACATTTTTTATTGCACATCATTTCAAACTAAGCATGGACATTAGTTAATTCCATTTAGGATAAAATTGATATCTATAAAATTAACACTGGCAAGACAAAGACGTTTCAAAAGTCTTTAAAATATAACTTCCACCAGCAAAAAAATGTGTTCGCAAATTACATTATAAAGGAAATGTTTCAGACAAATGATTGACTTCGCCAGTGATGCAAGTAGGTCCACTTGTTAGTGGCCAAGCTAAATAATTATTTGTGTGTGTTTTTAAGTGCTGGGTTAACTCAGCAAATTCCAACTAAACTTTCAATTATGTCAACTTGGCCTTAAAAATGAATTTCCAAAAAGCAACACATTGTAAGATGTGGCGTGCAATCCCCACGCCCAAGGAATTTCCAGCTTCTGTTGTAATGCACACAGTATTAGCAAATGAGAAGAGACAAAGGAATTACAAAGGAGGAGGGGGATTTCAAAGACATAATGTTTGTCTTATCCTCACTTCATCAATCTGTTTCTTTGAAATTTAGGTCGATGTAAACAGGAAGCAGTCACAGCTGCTTAAAAATGAAAGGAATCTCACCTTCACCTTTATGTACTGGGCCATTTAAATGTCTACTTAATGTATACATATATCATAAATCAAGGCTCCCTGGGTTTAGTTACATCCCAGCCATAAACCATGATTTGCTACTTGCTAGTCAGATGCAGGTGGTTGGGGCGGAGCATTTTCATTCTAGGCAAAAAATCTGTGTAGTGCAGGATGTCATCAATATAGTTAAGCCAGTTTCTGCAAGAGAAAGACTGTAAACCTTAAATGTGTATATTCATCAATAGTAATACACAGGCATGTAAATGACCTCAAAGTATTTGTACCCTTAACTCAGTACTTAGTTGAAGCACCTTTACAGCCTCGACTCTTTTTGGGTATGATGCATTTTGTGATTTTCTGCCATTCTTCTCCTCAGATCCTCCAGCTCTGTCAGATTGGATGGGGACCATTGGTGGACATTTTCAGGTTTTTTAGAGATGTTCGATCGGGTTCAAGCCCAGATTCTGGCTGGGCCACTCAAGGACTTTCACAGAGTTGTCCGTAAGCCACTCTTGCATTGTCTTATCTGTGTGCTTAGGGTCATTGTCCTGTTGGTGACCCTTCTGCCCTGTCTGAGGTTCTGAGTGATGTGGACTAGGTTTTTTATCAAGGCTATCCATATTTTGCTGCATTGAGGTTTACTTCTACTTCGACAAATCCCCCAGTCCCTGCAGCTGAAAAACACACCTACAGCAAGATGCTGCCACCACCACACTTTACTTTTGGGATGATATTGTGCAAGTGATGAGCAGTGCCTGGTTTCCTCCAGACATGGAACTGAGGTTCATCAGACCAGAGAATCTTGTTTTCTCACAGCCTGAGCCCTTTAGGTGCTTTTTTGCAGATTCCAAGTGGGTTTTCACTGGAAAGGCTTGAGTCTGGCCGGATAAGTGTTGCAGTGATGTTTGTCCTTCTGTAGGTCTCTGTATATATGATTATGGAGCTCAACTAGAGTGACCATCAGCTTCTTGGTCACCACTCTAACACCACTCTAAGGTGATTCTCCATCGGTTGCTTAGTTTGGCCATGAGGCCATCTCTAGCGAAAGTCCTAGTTGTTCCAAGAATACTTGCTAATGTGAACATTCAATGTTTTTTTTTCTTCTGTAGTCTGTCTTGACATGATCATGTCTCTGAGCTCTACAGGCAGTTCCTTTGAATCCATGGCTTGGTTTTTGCTCTGAAATGTATTTTTAGCTGTTAGACCTTTTATTGAGGAGTGTGTGCCTTTCTAAATCATACCCATTCAATTGAACTTGCACAGGTTAACTCAACTCGCAGTGTATAAAATCTACAAGCAAAGTTGGAATGTTCCTGAGCTAAATTTCAAGTCTCCAGTTTTTTATTTGTAATAAATTTGCAAAGTTATCACAAATCAGTTTTTTGTTTGTCATTACGGTGTATGAAATGTAGATTGATGTGAAAAATAATTTAAAGCAGTTTATCATTCAGCAACATAAAATGCGAAAAAAATAAAAGGGTACGAATACTTTCGCAAGGCACTATATATTTTTGAATCAACATCCCAAATTAGCAGTTCAGAGTGATGAAGCCAATCGTATATATATATATATATATATATATATATATATATATATATATATATATATGGGGATGAGTAGGAGGCCATGATGGACGGGCCAATGGGCAAATTTGGCCAGGATGCCGGAGTTACACCCCTACTCTTTATCGTATATGTGTATTTTGTTTTGTGCATCTGTGAGAACCTTTGGTACTGTTAACCTCAATAAAGTGAAATAAACTGGCTGGACCGCAGACAGTGCTCTCTGCAGTTTTTTTGGAAACTGTGGTGAGATCTAGAATGTGCTGAAATGGGTAGTTTCATTTTGCAACAAAAGGCAAAAACATACAATCATGCTTAGATCCATAAGGTTTTCTGTGCAAAGAGCAAAGAAAGCCAGTTGACAGCAGTAAATCATGGATGCTGTGTATGACTGATATCTATACTCACATTCTGCTGGTTTGTGGTTAATGCATCATCAGCAGCTAAAAAGTCTTTGCTGAGAAATAACATTTGCATCATCATTTCTTCTACAGTGAATGTTGGTCCTCAGTGTGAGATGCTGGTGTCCTCACCCCCCACCCATTTAAGCTTATAGCAAAACTGGTCAACTAGCTTCACTTGGGAAGTGCATGGCTATGCTGGTCCTCCAGTTAGACCAGCACCGAACCATAACTAGTATAAACCAGCTTGGAGCAGCAAGGAAATTCCGTGTCATATGCTAATTGTTAGCTTGAATAGTGTCAGTAAAATATACAAAAGCTGACCACTTTCCCCACCCCGCTAGACAGAAGGCCATTATTTTCCTGGCAGTCAGACAATAAGTATACAGCTCCAGCTTCACTTTTTTTAAGGAAGTCACGGTGAAACCTTATATTAAGTAATTTGTTGTGGTGTGTAGTTGCTATATTACATTGCGTTGTGATAGACTACCTTTGCTTACATAAACAGATGGGGGCAAACCTGTTCAATTAAATTTTTTTTTTTTTAACCTGGAATTCCCATAAGGATTGTATAATAGTATTATATTTCACAGTTAGATCACTTGACAGTCTTTCAAATAGTGAAGTACTAGATTGTGCTATATGACTCGTGGCTTACAGTGGTCTTAAACGTATTCAGAAACAAAATGTCAAATCAAGTGGCATCTGCAAGCAAATTATTATTTTCTTGAAACTGACTTCACTTAACTTTGCTGTTTTTGCAATTATTTTTAACCAATGAGTGTCAATGTTTTTTTGCTTGAAACGTGTGCATGGTCTGTTTTTAAAAATGCCACTTGGTTTGAGGTTTGTACCTAATACAATGACATTCTTAGACCTTTAAGGGTGACATAAGTGTCTTTTTCCTCAGGGCTCTATATGTTTGTGTATGATTTCAAACGTGTAATATGATGATGAAGTCATCATGATTTATTTAGTCTTTAATGTCACATTCAGTGACATGTGGGCCTAGTCACATTCAATATAATTGAAACTGATGACAAAGAGTTTCAAACGCTGGGGAAGGACAGGGGACATTTCTGTGTTAAATTGAAACTTGTCTTAACATGTAGACATAGACAGGCATATCTTAAAAAGTCAATGAAATCAGCACAAGCATTATTCAAAAATATATTTTATTTAGTCATAGACCTTACAACGTTTGCTATGTAACTAGCAAGTGGTTTACAGTGTTTTTTTCAAATAAATAAGTACAAATAAATACTGTCAGTTTGAACAATTATCGCCTTTGCACAATGTGTGCACAACATAATCTTTATAAATAGAATAAATAACACTGATTTTCCACCATTCTTTAAATGATGATCAAGATCTACTAAGACTTCTGTCTCCTGATGCTTTTGGCCTGTCGTCTCCTGCGGTCATTGTTCTTCAGGTTTTTCAGCTGTGTTGCTTCCCTGTAGACACGCTTGAGCTCAAACAATGCTTTGCGCTGGATGATTGGGTCATTCTCCTGCAATGGCAAAGCATTTGATCAGTGATATGTCTATATAATGGCACATAAGTATATTCATCTTAATGATTTTGAGTGGACACAAAGTAAAAAAAGAGAAATTAACCCTCAAACTTGTGTGTTTTTAAATTTTATTTATAGCATTGTATCTAGCAAATTGATTGTGCATTATAACGGAGAAAGTAGTTTCGAAAAGCCGGGCCCACAAACCTTGATTACACACTTTTAGAAGTAAAACTCCTTTCGTGTGGTTACCATAGGCGGCATTTTAACCAAAGTCGCATTCAAAATGTAGTGAAATATCACTTCTAATTGGATGTTTTGACATTTGATTGATAGCAATATGAGGCAAATATTCCTGCAACTTCTTAGCTGTGCTAATTCTTTGCAGATTTCCTTGGTCGCTATGCTAATGGTAAAACATTTATTAAAAAATAAAAATAAAAGTAAAAAGGCCAATTAACTGAGACATTTTACTGGTTATAAAACAATAACAAATGTTTTTTTAATTATTTTAGAAAATATATCATGTAAAATAAAATATATATTTTTTAATAGTATTTTATATTATATATTTTACATGCATATTATTTTGCATTATAATTTTTCTGAAATAATATAAATTTACATTTGTTATTGTTTTATGACCAGTAAAATGTCTCAGTTAACTGGCCATTGGCAGGTATGGAAAAACATACTTTTATATATCTACATATATCGCTGATGTTTTGCTGTTCAATGCTTCTTGGTGTCAAGTTTAGTTTCACAGAATCTGAAACTGTCATCTCACCTTAATCGCCCATAGGGTTTCTGCATACGTCTTCAGCTCTGCACTCTTGCCCGGGAAGTAGTTTTTTTGCAGGTTTTTCAAATGCTCTTGAACGTGAGCCAATCTGTCTTTTGTAACTTCATCCTGGCTCTCGTTCTGCATGCGAGTGAATATCCTACTGTATGTGTCCAAAATGATGCTCATCAATAGATTCTGTTCACTTTCCTGCCACACAAAAACAACACACATGATCACAATGTGCAGGATGTATGAAAAACAATATGACCTTTGGTTTAGAAAGGCTACATTGATATCTTAGATATTTTAGATCACAAAGGTGCAAATTTCATGCCATTCTTCCTATTTTGAAAGAGGCTATTTACCTCAAGATTCACCTTTAAGTCTTTCAGGACCCGCAGGAAGACAGGGTGTGCATTGTGTAGTTCATTTTCATTTTGTATCTGGAAGAAAGGAAAAGGTCAACATTTATATCGGTAACTATTTTAGACTCTTAGTCATTTTGAACTTCAATCTTTTCACACTTAATCAGACGAATGTGTTTTTTTTAAATTATTATTAGCATCTGAAACCCAAACTCAACCTACAGACAAGACATGTTCCACCATGCAAGAAAGGCCCATATGAAGGAGTATCAGTCTGTATAAATGGTAGACTATACTTCCTGTTTTGTATTATACTACCTCGTAACCACCTAATTGCAGTAAAAGTTGACAAGTTTGTAAAGCCATCTTGTCCAAAAAAGGTTTGCGGCCCATCTTTGAGTATCTTGCAGGCCGTATCCTGAAACACTTCACCTTTGTCTATGCCTAACTTTTTGAACTTTTTTACTTTTTTTTACACTTCCTGTCTGTGATGTGACATATGATGGAAATTCGAACCGGTCTACTTACATAGTGCTCTTTCAGCCCTTGAATGCTGTTATCCAGGTTCTCTGGGACGCTGGCCTTGGCATATGTCATCCATCCCAAAGTCATCAAACATACTCCCCAATATAAGGCCATCATTTGTTGCGCAATCACAGTCCTTGTTAGTTTCAGGTGTTCGCTGAAGTTTGATTTGTATTCCTATATCTTTTAAAAGTCGAAGTTGCCTTTTACGCTGTTGTGTGACACCCGACTGTTCTCGTGTCCTGATGATGGTCTGAATGCATCTGTTCGAGTGAATGGGGTATTTATAGTTATGTATGAGAACAAGCGAGGGAGCTGTGATCTAGGTGTGAAGTTGTGGCTTTACATTGAAGTTTCCTTTAAATCACAATGCACCATGATACTGCGCAGCACCGTCGAGCCCACCACTCATTTTCTCGGCTGGAATCCCGTGGATGCCACTGGGCGGGGCTGTTGGTGGTTTTGTGGTTGGGAATATTTTTGGTGATTCAGGGGGTTCGGGCCTTCTGGGCCTAAACGTCAGTGCAGGTATGGCCACTCTAATGATGCCTGTGCATTAATGACTGGCAATAGGGAAGGAAGTAGTGGGTTTTTCTTATCCTAGGGCTTCAAATAATGTCCTTGCATCAAATTTAGCAGCTTTTTAACTTGCGTCACTTTATTTTCTCATTCCCTTTTCTACTTTTACATGCAATAAACTGTTCACACAGCTCTTCTGTGCAATCTGACAGCTAGAAAATCATACGTTTATGTTATCGTAGTTAAATAAGACTTATATTGTTGAGTATAAGAGTGGTTAACCTTGATGTTTTATCTCTTTTAGATGCAGTTGGTAAAAAACAATTAACAGAGGTGGGCTGAAACATTCACTAGAAGTTCTTCAGAATCACACATGTGATTGCCACATATAGGGCAAAGGCACTGAAAAGAGATTATATAGATAAAGAAGGACTTTTTTGGCTTTCTTTTTTGAAAACTGAGTTGCGCTGTTGCTCATCAGTAGATGCAACCAGCGTTTGAGGTTTTAACACTTCAACAGTTCACCCCTTACGCGCAGAGAAAGAGAGAGATAGTGACAGAGAAAGAGAACGAGAGGAAGACAGACTCAAAAGTGATGAGTAGTGTGAGACAGGTATGGTTTCGCAAAGGGGAAGCTACTTTCCACCCAGGTCAGTTGAGGTGATGCTACATCTAGAATATGTATCTAGGAAGCCCCCCTAAAATCTTAAGAAGCATGTCATGACTCGGCCTATTTCAGCTTTTTTGTCATGATTAAGCACCTCCAAACAGTTACATTATGGTTAGACCAAA